>VYXF01000176.1:156071-249534 GCA_013397295.1 Polioptila caerulea
TAAGGGGACAAGATTAGACCTGGGGAAGGACTGACACAGAAGGGTCTGGAATGGGGGAAGGGAACTGACGATACATGGGAAGACAAGGGGGATGGGGCTCAGGAGATTAACATGTATTGAAGACAGAGCTAGGGGAATGCCAGGATAGGACCAACTCAGGGAAACAGGGGACACTGGAGCAAGCCATAAATAATACAAAGGTATAAAACTATAACAAAAAAGTACAGTAAATATGTATATAGGGGGTAGGGGTAGGAGAGTCTAAATTACATAATAAAACACAGAATTCGCACTGCAACACTTATGTAGGCTAAATAGTCCCATCTCACTCAGTCTTTCCTCACATGATTCTCCTTCCTCTGTCTCTTCCCAACTTCATTCTGTGTGCTTCTGTATGACATTTACTCCCATATTTGTTCCCAAAAATTCTTCATTCTCCTTTTTATTTAGTGTTCTATTCTTTATCTCCCCTCTGTCTAACTACTTAGAATTTAAATGTTATTTTGTAAGTAGGAAGAATAGGAACTAGATTCCTAGGTAGCTGATTTGGAAAGAATTGTTTCCAATCCTTAAAATCTAAACTCTCAGTGTATTGTGATTGCTATATCAGTTAATAATAACAGTAATTCTTCCTGGCAAGAGCAAACAAGCCATGATGTTGACTTTTGTTTCTTCCCTGGGCTTTTCTGGCACAACAGTAGTTTCTAACATTCAAGCAATCAGGCATTAGTAAAACTGTCAGCATTTGTTTAACTTTAGGCTCCTTGCCATTATATTTGCAAATTTGTAAATCTCTGTTGTTTTTGCCAATAACAGCTGATAAGTTGTTGTAGTTTTAAATGAACAGTCCTCAGGTCTGAGTCTGCTTTTAATTTAAACAACTGAATAACTTAGGGCTAGCCTGAGCTGCCTGGTGCAATGACCTACAGGGAAGAAAATGACACCTTGAAAAGTCGTTTTCATAGACTTGGTAGATTGAATAGCAGAACGCCCTCCACAAATTTTAAAAAACAGAAGAAAGCAATTATAATTTTCACATAGACTGTAAAAATATTTGGGCTCTATGGAACTCCCCCACAGTTCTTCATCCAGTCTTGCAGTGGTCAGAACAAAAGAAGGTAAAAGAACAGTTCTCTCTTACCTCGTGGACCTTTAGGCCAACTGCAATTTGTAGTTCTGACTGCAGCAGAACAGTTCCTGAGATACTCACCCCAGCATACCCAAGAACTGCTGGTGACACTAATTTTTCGTAGTAGGAAATTAAGCACTAAAATTGAATGAGGTAATGTATTTCAAATTTTACTTGAATTTGACAGTACCATAACAGTAAGGAGAAGGTGTTTACTCAGATACTACTGTAACAAAACAGTAGATAATAAGAAATTTCATATATAGGCAGTTAGGAAAAATATATGCAGGTTTACTGCTCACTTCATAATATCCTAATTCCAACTTGGACTTGGTCCTGTTTGGACCCTTTCCCTTATTCAGCTGATTATTACTCTGCCAGAAATGAAACCACAGAGACAGATCTTCCTTGTAAACTAATATTACAACTATTTCACATTTAATTATCCACTTTTGTCTGTATGTAACATCTAATTTTGTGTATTTCTCAAGAAGCATGAGACTACCCATACTGCAATAGGTATGGTGATTGTTTTCACGATGAGTTATATAATTTGCAAATGAAAATTTTAATCAAGTGTCCTAAAATGCACTTTTCGCTCCTTATTTCATCAGATTACAGTCATAAATATGAAGAAGTATTTTAATTATTTTTAAAAAATTATGTCTGTATTGCAATTGTACATTTAAGTCTCTTAACTGTAAAACATAGCACTTCATTTTTTTTATATATCCGTCTTAAAAAACTTGTGTAATTTTTCCCCCAGTGCAAATAAAGACCACAATAAAATGGCTACAGTACCTCAAAGTCAGTGGGCCTTTTCCAGAATAAAACAGCTAAGTTTATATTACAATGTGAAAGGACCTTTGTGTTCTTATGACATTTATGAAGAATTATAAAAGCTACTTCAACTTCTAGGCCTCTAGCTGCAAACCCTAACTTTTTATTCTCTGATTTGTTATGAAAAACTAGAGATAATGATAGGATGTGTTGTGTTTTCACACACACACACACACAGATACACACACACAAAACCCCAACATCCTCCTCAAACTCAAAAACATAAAACTATTTCACTTATGACACTAATTTTAATTTCATTTTTAAATGTTAATCAATCAATAAGCTGGAAACAAAATACAGACTTTTTCCCAAATATATGTTTGATGGACAGGTATTGGATATATTTTGTTCTCATGACTATATCTGCAGATAGGAAAAACAACACCCTTAAAGCACAGAGACAATCCCTCTGACAATTGCTTCACCATGGTTATATTTTTTCTTTAATCACACAATGGAGACATGAACAAGTCTGCACATACAGAATCATTTGCTGTACAAAGGCAGGGCTTTACAAAAGCAAGCAAACAACTCCTCATTTGAACAGGTCCTGAGCATTTGGCTTCTTCCTCTGAAATGATCCAGTGCCAATATTTACAGAAGTCGTACTGGGTGGTGCCTAATTTTAGGTGCATACATGAGAGCATTGTCTTTCATGGTTTTCAAGAAACAAAATGCAGGCCAAATTTTTAACCTTTTTTTGTTCTGGCAGCTATGAGCATGCAAATGACGATGTGACACTTGAGCACAGATACAGGCAGGAACATCTGACTGACTATATGTTAGAGTTAAGCAGCAAGAGAAAGAAAGTTGAAATAGTATTATGTGTTGGTCTAGTGACAATGTTTAAACCTGGTATTTATTCCTCTTTTAGATCAAGGCAACGTTGTAAAAAAAGATGAAGGCCTGAAATATTTTCAGGAATACAGTGTGTTCTTTTCAAAAGGAGGGCTGTGAAAATAGACAAAAATAGTAACATTTTCCACATCTTTAGATGTATTTAGGATATTTTTAGGCATTAAGATAAAAATCAATACTTTCAGAAGAGCCATACTTTATAGGAATGATACTTCAATTAAGAATTACTATTACTGTAAAGAATAAAAGTGCTCAGGTAAGAGCATATAATGAGGTGAGGAGGAGATACTCATGCCCTAAATGAGGGATTTAGTATCATAAGGAACAAAAAGTTTAACTTCTACAGTCTGAAGTAAAGATAATTTCACACAAAAGATTTCTCAAGATATAGCTCAAAAATAACTTCTCAGTAGCACAGTACACACTTAGACATGTGTCTGAAATAAATGAGAATACAATTTTTTCTTCTTTTATCTTCCTGTTTTCCACCTTTTCATCCTCAAGTTCTATATTACATCATCTTTCTTAATATTTTGGTGTCTTTAATTTGTTTTTAGCTTGGTATCTCTTACAAAATAAATTGATGTTAATCTGTTTTGATCAGACTTTTATAACCTGTGATATATTTCTATGCCCCAGGTAGATTAGAATCATGTTCATTATGCAGTTTCAGAATTGAGATGTTTGCAATTATGAGAAAGGACTTAATTTTACTCTATGCTAAAGTTTTGCTTTCAGCATTCATGAGATTAATCTTCACAAGGATATACATGGAAAATTCCTACACAGAAATTCAGCACTGGAAACTTTTTAATCAAATTTGTTAACATACTCATATAGAAAAAGAATTGTGGAAAGATCAAATGTTCTGATGGTTAATTTTAGCTTTCCTATTTAACTGAAAATGAGCTAAAGAAATTTTAACACATTTTATGCCAAAAGAATATTTCAAAAGAGCTACCATCACAAAGAAACCACTCACAATAATAATAATAATAATAATAATAATAATAATAATAATAATAATAAATAATAATAGGAGTTTATATTCACTTGGGTTCATAATGACATATTTTTAAAATTCTACGAAATTGAAAATGAGTGAAATCAGAATTGTTGGCCACAAAAAACCTTGTGCTGAAGCTACTTGGGTTGTTTATCCTTACACAGGGAATAAAATCTTTTTTTATCAACATCAATTCAAACTAAACCAATGTCTGTGGGAAAAGAAGATATCCTACACGACACAGTTTCACTTAGAGCTGCTGAGTATTATGGAATAAAAAATGCTTATACAATGTTAATTTTGTAGGGCATCAAGATTTTTCAGCTTGCCTCAGGCAGGAAAAAGCCATTTCATAACAGATTTAAAAATTTCTCTCTTAGAGCAGCAAAACCAAATTTCCATTGCATTTAAATTTACTCTCTCTAGTGCAGAGGTGACTATTTAATTTTGATAACTGTTCTCCATGAGAATATTAAAAAATCTTGCCATGTACTTAACTGCTCTTAATAAGAATACTTAAAAGAATTTGTTCCTACAGAAAATCAGACAGTTTTTTGCATATATATTATTTCATTTCTGAAAATATAATTTGTTATGTTTAAGATAATATTTTAATAATTTTTAATTGCAGTGAAATGCATGAAAAAGTAAGCCCTTAATATGGCTAGTCTGTGGAGCTGAAACAGTCTTATATCACAGCATGTGCCTCTTGATAATAATGAATATAATAAATTGTCATGTTTATAACCTGTCACTGCATGAGTTGTCAACTTATCAAACAAAATGCAGGGGCTTTCAGGAAACATTGAAGAAGTAGTAAGTGTTAGTTTCTTTCTAGGTGTTAATGCTGACTCTATCTCCCTCATTAATAACTAGATGTTAAACCACTTCATTAAGCTGAATAGTGGCTCTGGTGAGTGCTGTGAAATCTAACATACAGGCGTAATGACCTTGCTCAAAAAATATTATGCCAATATAAGGAGGGCTGTATGTAGATGTACATAAGTTAAGAACGTCCTGTTTGCAAACATTTTTAATGCAAATTATTTCCTGTAATACCCATAATTTAGATTTAGATCTACATTCAAATAGTGCGTTATAACATGTCCTGCAAATGAGATATTGGAGCTATCAGCAGAACTGACTCAGCAAATTTAAAATAAGTAAATATAAGCTTGCTTTATAACTATGAGGCCAAATTCTAAGTGTACATTTTTATGGCTTCTTTTTTTCTCTCTCCAGTGTCCACATTTTTCAAGTTCTCAGCCATTGCATTGTTAAATAAAATGTACCTCTTTATGAATAGTTATGCTAACAAAAAACATAACAGTAAAACCCTACATTTAAAAGATTTTGGTGTATTTTTCTAGTTTTTTTTCTTAGCTTCTACCACTTGAATCTGAGATATTACTACTTCTTCTATGCTCACGCATTAAAAAAAAAAGTTGGAAATAGCTTGGCATTTATACATTTCCTTTTGACATTATCAGGGTTAATTAAATTATAACCTCCCCATTTGTGGAACATGTGAAAGGCAATAATGTCATCTGGGATCATAACCACAGAAGCTGCACGAGGCAATGTTTACTGCTATGTGAAATGCTCCAGTAGCTATTATGCATGTAATTTAGAAAGAAAACCAGAAAATCAGTTTTAAATTATCTCATACAGGACTATGGAGGGGTGAGAAATACATCAGAATACCTTATTTTCAATAACACCATGACTCCAGACAGTACAGTTCAGTAGCTCAGGTCAAAGGCTACATTTAGCACTGCCGTCCTCAAGAGAGGCACATCTCATGTGAGCCATGCCTTTATAATGGACAAGAAGACATCACTAATTCCTTTCTCAGAATGCTTTTTTATTTAAGTATGAAAATGCTTCAAGTACAAAGCTTCATAGCCATTACATCAGCTCTAACGCAAGGTATGGAAGTTAATTTAAGTAGCCAGATGTTGAGGAATNTGCAAAAGGATTTAAGTTTGTCATCACAGATAAGTGATGTGTTGTAATTGTAATATTCAACATAGATTGAAGACGGAGGGAAAATGAGGTAGTGAGAAATACTGTAGAGAAGAGACAAAATAAAAATAAAGGACATTGTATTACATTCAGATTCTGGAAAGAAATGAGAAAACTCAATAAAAATAAACATGGAAAAATATGGCTGCAAAGCAGGAGCATTTTGTGAGGTACTGACAGTTGAAAAGAAAAGAGAAAAATAAAGCCAGTCTATCACAAATTTAGATGGGCTCTAAAGTTGTTGGGAAGCAGTTATCATTGGCAGCTGGAGGACAGGCAGGAGGTATTCAGTCTAAGCCCACAGACATAGAAAATGTGATAAAATGAGACCCACCTTTTCACATAGAAAATATTACAATTTTGTTAAGAATGCTTAAGGAATTTAAGCGCGTTTCAAAATACCCAGATGTTAGGAATTTATACCCTTGAGCCCTAACTGCCTCTTGTGATATAGAGTACTGTGAGCTTTCTGTTCAGACATTATTGAAAAGCCTACAGAGAAGTAAAACTTTCAAGGAATAGAAACCCAGGAGAGAATACAATTCCTTAGAGGACTCCCAAGATGCAGATGAATTTCACATCACTCTAGACACCTACTTAATTTACTTAATCAGCAGGGTGGGACCAGGCTGCTCTAGGAGGTCTCCATCCATAAGAAGACTGGTGAGGATTCCATATGTGAAGGAAATTGGATGTGAAGATATAATTAAGGGCTATTCATAAGCATTATGATACAATAAAAATTACCTAAGACGTACCCGGATAATTTTGGCTTTATATATTTATAATGAAAATGTATACTAACAAATTACTTTTCTTGTTGACTACTCTTGTTTTGTCTTTTTTTTTTTTTCCCCCCAATAGTTTTATTCTGGCTATTTTACCAACCTGTTTCATTGCTATCAGGGATCAATGTAAAAATCCTTGATTTACTTTAAGAAAGAAAATCTTCAAAAGTCTTTTAATATTCTTCTTTTAAGGGATGAAAAAGCAGTTTAGAATTTTATATTTTCTTATTATGCAGAAAAATGGTGGACAACATCAACAGATCTTGAGGCTTCCTATGATTTATCATACTGAAATATGATAGCTGTTTTAAATCTTATTTGTACTATGGTTCATGATATTTTAAATGAGATATCTCTGTTTTTTCTCTCTATATATAAAATCATAAATGCTGCTTTGGATTATTCAGATAATTTTTTAATGAGTGACATGGGCATTGAATATGCTTGTACACATATAATTGAAGCTTATTAACACTTCTATGACTCTTTCAGGGCCTGAGCTTTTTGTGAAGATTCCATATGTGCATAAAATTCCATATAGTGCTTGCCTAGCATAACTATGTATGTCACCATATATAATGAGTAAGTCATAACAGTTACATACCTGGCATGCCTCAGTTTGAGTTGAATATATAAAACATATTTTTTAAAAAACAAATACATCTGTAGATTATATGACTTTAACTATTTTTATGCAAACAATACACTTGAGTTATTGGCTTTCAAATTTTCTGACCACTACCTCAACAGATCTCATCCCACAAAACAATACAGAAATTTATTCCTTTCAGATCGGTTTCTCCTTACTTCCCTAGCCCAAATACTGTTTGCAATTTTGTTTTAAGAGCAAAAAATATAAATGGTAGAAGTCATTCATCTCTGTCTAATAAGAAATTAAATAATTAAATCCTGACTTTTTTTGTCTATACTGAAGGAATATGTCTGTCAAATCTTCAAATTTTGTTGATGTGGAGAGCTATCAGCCTCTGCAGAGCATCTGCTAGATGTACTAGCAGATTAACAGCTAAAGATAAGAGCCCAGAGAATTAGGAAATGGAGAACACTTGTTTCTGTTTCAGATTTTTTTTAATAGTTATTTGCCTTTGTTATCCTTTAGAGATCTCCAGATTTTCTCTTTTTCTTGTAAGTTTCTCTTGTGACCCTAGTTAGAATGATGTCCTGCTAACTATGCATATTCTACTCAAAAGGGAGAGGAATGGGAAGAAAACAGGCTGTCATAGCCATGGTGGACCAAGCATGGCATGTGTCCTGTCAGCTATGCTTCACAAAAGGATGGTCCAAATAGGAAGTCCTCTGATTCTTCAGTAATCTAATAAAATTTTAATGAACAAACATTTGGGAAATACAACTTAGGTTTATACTTTTTGACTTTTTTTTTTTCTTTCTACATTCATTAAATTCAATATAATTCTTCTTCTTCCTCCTTCTACGTAATTACTTGATAATTTCCTGCAGAAATATTTAATTCATAGCTTGCTCCTTCCTTCTGCACATCTCAAAACTGCTTGCCTGACCTTTCACTTTCTCATGACACACTACAGTGCAGTTCCAAATCTCTTCTCCAATTAATCTGCACGGTGGCACAAGTAAAATACAAAGTTGGGAATTGGATTGCAATTTCTGTGTTATTACTACTGAGCAAAGGCCAGCAACCTCATGTTTCTTGCATTAGCTGGCCCCTGCTGTGTCACTTAAAATCCATTTGTTTGAAATGAACAGGTTATAGAAATTAGAATTTTAAATGTTTAGCTAAAATATATACAGCGTTGAACTGCTATGTTAAAAAGTATCACCCCACAAAAAAAAAAACTCACCTAAAAAATCATCTTTGGATATTTTCCTTCAGCTCTAAAAAAAAATTACTACAAAGACTCAGCGTGACAATATAGAGTAAGATTATGTATGTATTTTCTTAAAAATTGCCAGTGGAAGCAGATGGGATAACAACTAAATAGGCATGATTCATTAGAGTTCTTCAGGCAAAACTTGTAAAATATACAGGATGTAACATCAATTTCTGAAAAAAAAAAAAAATCTTTACAGAAATTCCTCTTACATTGGGTTTAGGAAAGAATCTTTTAAAAAGACCAAAAACGAGATAACACTGAAAAATGTCTTCTGACACTGTTAATTATGTTTCTTGATTAAGTTGTTCCATGAACTGGAGGCATTTCACCATAAAATAGTGCAATGAAAGCCCAACCACTAGCACTCAGGAAGAAAATTCTACTGACTTTTCTTCACTGTTCTAGAACCCAGTAAAAACACTTCACATAATATTCTTCACACCATATTCTTCACAAAAAAAAAAACTGTGATGATTTTCACAAAAAAGTAAGATAATGGAAATTTTATTGCACATAACTAGGTTTTCCAAGTAATGTGCATCGAATGAACCTTTTAGAAAATAATGAGCTCAAATATAATACTAGTAACAAAGTGGTAAATCAGTTCTAACTTATATTCATTTAATTCAGTTGAATTTTCAGGGAAAATCCAGGATAACTGAAGCAATATTTGGCTCACAGTTTCTGTCTTTGCTTCAAATTCTATTCCTGGTTCCCTGGTTTCTCTTTTTTTTTTTTTTTTTTTTTTTAAATTTAGCTGAGAAGTGCGCACTACTCAGGAATGTACTCTTCACCCTGCCCCAAAATCTGGTCTGGAGCCACAGACCTTAAAAGTTCCACTACTTTTCAAATCAAGATAAAGCTCTTGAAGATCTCTGTGTCTCCAGTTCAATGTGTCATCAGCACAGTGTTTTGTAACCTCAGTGTTTATAACAAACCTATATTAATTTTACTATTATAACACCCAATATTTGAATTTAATGGTATATTAACATCACGACATAGAAACTACCAGTTTGGCATTATCGAAAGTTGTGATTATAAAAATACTTGGGGAAAATTTATCTATGTGGGGGAAGAACTACTTATGATAGCAACTATCTCATGAGTAATAAAGGGCTGTTTCAGCTCACTTAAACACATAAGAGCATTGCTTGGCTCTGGAAAGTTCCAGATGGTGTCTTTGCAGACACTAGGAAGATAATCAGAGTATGGTTCAGGTTGGAAGGAAATTCTGAAGGACATCTTGTCTAATCTTCCTGCTCAAGCAGGCTCTTTCAGAACAAGCTGTGCAGAACCATATAAAGTGGGAAAACACAGCCTACAAGAACAGGGGCATTAAGAATCCCAGCTACTTCATGCAGGATTGACAGCATAGAGAGAACTATGCTGGAGAATATCTTCTTGGACTGAAGACAGTAATGATACTTTTTTATATTTATTATTAATGATACCTTGTATTTATTTACTTGGATTGTTAATGGGTGTACCAATGCTATGAAAAACAGTTTTGAACTGCCCCTAACACTGTATATATTTTAAATTGCCTTTTGGGAACAAATGAAAGAAAACCAGTAACAAACAATTATTCCTTTTTTTCCTTTTTTAAAAAAAAAAAAAAAAAACAGAATGGACTTAAATATAAAGTATTTAGAAATTTTAATTAATTTGCCTTACTTCAAGAATAAAATAAAAAAAAAATATGTTCCTCCATGATTGTTTATGCAAAACCAATTCTACAACTATTATCAAATACTTTCATGCAAAGAAAACTGTTTCCTTAGCTCTCTGGTCAACCTGGTAAGGCAACAGTATTAAAAAAATACTCCACTTTTATAGAACATTTGAAACAACTGTGTTTTCCTTTGGTAATTTCCAAATTATCAAATTCCAAATGATAGAGAGTTAGTGAAAGAACAAATGCCCTTCCATATTTTGTAAGAAATGATGGAGAGAGGATGACATTTTAAAATCATCCCTCTCTCAACAACAAAATAATGAATCATAATTAGACTAAGTTCTTCAAAGCTTTACCAGTTTAATTTTTTCTTAGGCTTTCTTTAGACTGACTACATCTAAAGACCATACAGAGTTACTTTTTTCTTTTTGGTTTATTATTCTGAATAATAGACATCTCATTCAGACAGTAAAGAATCAGTGTTGACAATTCCTTAATTATCAGAGCCTTCAAGGGATTTACAAAGCCCTATTGGCTGCCTTTCACAGATAATTGCAGCTCTATTTTCCTGCCTCCTGTTTTGTTTTCAACATGGTGAAAGAAAACAGTTACAAAGTTATCTAGGATCCTAGTCAAGGAGCTGCATCCTTGAAAAACACCAGAATTTGGAGAAATGAATTAAAAGATAAAATTAGCTGTGCGTAGTTCCTAATTGTATCTACCAGCTACCCATCTCGTGGTTTTGGCTGAGCTTTTTTCACCCTTCTACCTCAAGATTTTTTTGCTGTAAAATATGCATAACATTTCCTCATTGCTGTTTCTGGGACAGAGAATGCTTAAGTCATGATGCCTACACAGTGCTTTGAATATGAAGTATGCTGTGTAAACTATATATTTTCAAAGACCAAAGAATTTCTGTATTTAGAACATCTTGAAATCTAAATTAAAAGTGCTTCCTAGTGACAGGCTATTCATGTGAACTTGTCACTTACAAAACTGCCACACTGTAAATTCAGGAAATGAAGGAAACTATTAGGGATCTCACAGTACTCAAAGTAAATGTCTGGGAATTCACCTAGATATTTCAAATGGGGAAAGGACCTAAGGGTGACTGAATTCCTGCATATTTGGAAGCCATTTTTTAAAATACTTGTTTCTTATCAAGACATAATGCTTATACAGCACTTTCCTAGACAAACTGGCTAAATAAAAATAATTTCTGGGTAGGGGAAAGTTTATTAAAACATTTATTAAGAAGGTTTGCATCTATGTTGATAAAAATAGGAAAAGGAAGCCTTACCAGGACGTAAGCATTTGTCTCAAAGGGATAGTGATTAAAGATAATAAGCTGGTTATCAGGCTCAAATAAAACTTATATGAATATTAAAAATTATATTTGACAATGACGCGCTATCATTTTGTTCAACAAAACTGAATGTAGCAGACAAGTGAATAAAGATTAGAATTGGAGAAAAATATACTTTGTTAGATTTGCCACAGGTTGATTAGGGAATCCTCATTTCACTACTTGAAGGTATTTTTTTCTGTCATCAGTAGAGTGGGAATACTGTTACTTATATCCATCAAAAAAAAAAAAAAACCCAAAAAAATATTTATGGTATAAAAAGACTTATGGGAAGTAAGTTACACAACCTATTTAAAAACTATACCCATGCTTAAAACAAAGGGGACTCATATTTCTGTTTACTGTCTGACCTTCTGTAGAGTGCAGGAAAAGATGAATAATGTAAAAGGATTCGTTGTCATAGGCAATTAACAGCAAACTTTCTCATTTGTTGTGAGACTTGTCATCACAAAAGGAGGAAGAAGGAGGAGAAGAGACAAAGGGAAAAGAGGACACCTTTGAATAAATTCTAAATATCAATACTAAATTACAGCTACGGGAAAAGTACAAGAGTACTCTGCAATGAGATGATGTGCAGCACAATTATTGTGGAAAAGAAAATTGGAGGAATGTGAAGGACCAGGAATAAGCATGTAAGCAAATTTAGTCCCAAACATTCTGATTATTGTGACAGAAATGCTGTGATTGGAAGAGAGGGTCCTGTGGAAATGAGGCAGTGTTGTTCTGAGCCAACTTCTCTTTTAATTTCCTGAGCTTCCAAGTCTGCCCTGAGAATCATGCTCAGTGTGCTTGTGCCTTGAGGAGTCCTGAGGACCTCACTAAAAGGGGCTTCAGGGGTTCACAGGCCCTCCACTCCACACGACTCGTTTCCTGGAGTGCTCTAAAAGCTCACTGCATGCAAGAACAATATAGTGTGAATGGTATGAAAAAATTGTTTTATGTAAGAGGTATGTACCAGGTAAACTAGAAAAGGAAGTTCTTTGCTCTCTCCTTTTTGTCAGTCCCAGATCCAGATCATCCATGGTGCCTCCAGGAAGGATCTAAGTACCGGTGATCTGTTCCTCTCTCTTCCTCTCTTTTTCATCTTTGTTCTTTCCTTTTCTGTTTTATCCTGGCAAGTGAGGTTATCACATTCTCCCTCTTACTGCATGCCTGAACTTTGTTGTGAGAGTTGGAAGCTTGTTAAAGTTTGCTCCAGAAGCTGATAGTTTGTTGGCCAAGACCTCTACAATTAAATAGGGTGCTAGTTGCTGGAGTTAAGATAATTACACAATAAAGCCTAAGAATTCTCTGACAGGTGGACTGTTGTTCATCTGGATGTGAATTTATAACCAACATCACACTTGCTTCTGGATTGTGACAGTGAGTTAAACACAAATTTGTGAAACTTAAAGGAGGAAAAATGGATTTTCAAAGCATATACCTAGGAAAGACCTTCTCTTTTGATTATCAAGGCAAGAAACTTCACAAATATGAACTAAATTTACCCTGAAGTAAAAAAGGGTTGTGTCATCACTGGATGGATTGCCTTATTCTATTCTTAGAAATCAAAGCTGTCTAACAACATAAATCCAAATAGAAAGCAAAGCTCAAAATAAATGTCAGTTAATTGGGAATTATATTCACTTGTCAGCTGTGCAAGTTTGTCCTCTCAATTAACAGTTGTGCTTATGAGCCAAAGAGAAACTAATGTATTTGCAGGTGATTTGCTAAGACTTGATAGTAAATTCATCCTCTTTATCAATGATGCTAAAACTAAAAAAAACAAAAAAAACCCCCAAAAGCCAAACAAACAAACAAACAAAGCCCCCAAACACTTTTTCTGCCTTTGAAACCTTTCCTCTCTCTTCTGCCCCTGTAAGTGCCAGTAGCATCATCATCTTGACTATTTTTGTAGTGGCAGGAAAAGTACCTATATCTAGGAAAAATTTCTTCCTTACTTCTGTGTCCCACTTGCAGAAAAGGCAACAAATATATTACAAAGTATGCAATTATTAAAATATAATATAATCAATGTAAATTATTATTATATGTAATATCAATTATTAACACAAGGATTTAAATATATGTGTTTGTGACTGTAAATAAATTGTGGAAGAATCTGCCTACATCTGCAGTACAACAGGCATATGATTGACAAAATAAATGTCTGCATAATTTTATATCTCTCTACATATATAAAACCAGCCACACATTCTGCCTGTTATTTATATGTTTCTGTATTCAAAAAAAAAAAAAAAAAAAGCATTCTTTGAATTTTCAAGAAGAAAAAAAATACTTTTTACAACAAAATTCCAACTTTTGAGGTATTTCCTTTTCAAGATAATTTTTTCCTTTTTTTTCTATTCACAGAAATATTGCCATTAACTAAGAAAACCAAACTATGATTTTGCAACATATATACATTCGAATTTCACTGTCCTATGACCTGACAGAAAATTTTATTCCTAGGTAAGCCTATCACAGGCTTTCATGAGGAAGACTTACAACAGTGTGAAACCTGATTCTTTTAGGCACTGATGTGTAGTCTATAAATGTTTATATTGAATGACTTTTCAGGTAGGGAAGGTGCTAATTGGAGGACACAGTTATTGTTGTCACTTCATGACAACAAAAAATTTTTAAGCTTCAAAGGTTTTCTTATTTACTTTGTGAAAGTGGACAGTAGCCTTTTACACAAGGAATTGTCATTTCAAAGGCTGTTTCTGCCCTTGGGATGGCATTTTTCTTCTCTCTTATTTCTATAACAAAAATTTTAAAATCTTTAATAATATAATAGTCTACTTCCTTGAATAGTACTGGTTAGCTTGATGTACATTAACTATACAACTTGTGTTCTTTTCTGAGCTTTTTTAAAAAAATTGTCTTCCTCCCTCATTGCCTTAAATTGGATGAAAAAAATTAATTATAAATTGATATTCTGTCCATATCTAAAATCTACAAAGGTCAGACATCACACAAAAAAAATATAAATATTGCAGAAAATAATGATCCAATGTAGCATTTTAAAAAATAACTGAAGAAATAAAGAAATAAAACATCAAAGCACAAAAAAAATGTAGTTTTGCTACCCATCTTCAATAGTTCCTAGGACTTTCAGTGCAGAAAAATTCAGGTAATTTCAAATTAAGGGAAGCTTTGGGATGTTTGATACACTCACTCAACTCTCTATTCAGGGTTAACTTTCACAGAGAACTATATAGAAGAAAACTACAACTTTTAGGACTGTTTACGAAGAATCAATATTTTTGAGGCTTGTAAGTGTCTGAATGTTTTGGGATTGTGTTGGGATGTTTACACATTTATTTCAAGACACAGGAAAATAATTCTGTTTAGCCATTTGATACAGCTTTCACTGTTCTTCAGTTTCTTGCAGGTCCCTTTAGTAGGTGTCTAAACTGGTTGTGACTGAATATGAAGACAAATTCAGGCATGGAGTCTACTGGTTTTCACAAGGTGCAGCTGACTGTATTGGCAAGTGTCTTAGAGATCACAGGAACTATGAGTTCTAGTTGAATCCTGACAGTGGAGGTAGCATTTCCCTATTTTTTTCTGCACAAGCACACCAAATACATAAAATGCTCCGAGTGCTTAAATCTAGTATTTGTAAATATATCAAATTAAATTTTGCTGTAATTGCCAGCAATAGAAGGAATATCTATTCCAGTGATTATTTTGTCTGTCCTGTTTCTGATATCTCTTCCCCACAGAGAGTTATGATCATCTGTTGAAGTGCTACTGATCAGTTTGAATAATACAGACAGGAAACACTATTCAGCATGCCAGGGAAAACAATTTCATTAATTTATATAGTCTTCCCTGTTCTGTTGCTGTGGGCCACACACAACAACACACAGGACACACTCTTTGCAGAAGGCTAAAAGGTTTATTAATTATCTGACTCCATATATATAGTATTTTGACACAGACCAGGGATTGGAGGAGAGGTTGGACACCTCTCCCATCCCATTGGTCAAGGCAACTGCCCATCAGTTGTTTTCCACTCCCAAGAAAAAGAATTTCAACAACTTCGTCTTCACATAAGCATGCTTCTAATTATAGAACCCGTGTGTGTGAAGATGAGCTAAGAACTACAAAACATTGAGTTAGAAAGTGCATCAGGAAAACTTGGAAGAATCAGGGTGACACTGTCCAGGAAATTAAATAGCATTTCTGCCACCCTTCCCCCTGGAAATTACAGTGTGAGAGGATATAGGTTGCTGTCTAAACACTGATGAATTGATTCATACACTTTCTACTCCTTCCCAGCAAAAACATGGATTCAGCATAAATACAGGATTTGGACCTTCTGCCTAGTGCTGGTCTGCACTGGAGTTGTAACACTGTCTCTATAGTCAGTGTGCTCACTGCCTTCTGTGCCTGGGTTTAGGGCTGGAGGCATGCTCAGAGTACAGCTAGAATAGTATGTTGAGTAACAATACTTGAGATCAGCTCAGTCTAATGGACTGCTGTTCACTGGAAGCTAGAGATTTTCAGCCTTTTGCTAATGTACAGAACATTAAAAAAAAAAATATCACTAAACAAGCAGCACTCAGTAAAATCACAGGATTCACTGTACTTGTCCTAAGATAGTTCATGAGCCAGAGAAGACTTTCACTGACTTCTAATATCGAACTACATCTTCAGGAGGAGTCATCAGATAATCTGTGCGTTTGAACAGCTTGTCAAGCCCAGGAAGGAGTTAAAAAGTAGTTTCCTTATACAGGATTTTTCACTGCTGGAAAGTTCTGTTTCTCTGCCCATGGTTCTGTATTTTCTCCCATTTGGTCTTATTTGAAAATTTTCAAAGATGAAGATAAATACCTAACAGAAAGACTGAATTTACTTTATTCCACTCAGGGGACAGTCTTCACAAATTTAAAAGTTTGAGATTTCAGGGTTTCAGTAGGAAATGACAAGTAGATAGAAAGCACTCCAACCTGCAGGTTTGTACAGCACACAGAATCATTGAAAAGAGAGGACAGCTTTGAAAGGAAATGTAACAGCTTTGTCTGCTTATAGGTGATACACATTTTATCGACGTACATCTTGGATGTCAAATCTCACTAGAGTGTCATTTCCCAGCTGCAATATTAAGCCCCTGAACGGCCAGAAAGGCACAACTAACAGGTCTACTGAAGGTCTATTTCAGCCATTTCCCTCTTAGGCTTTTTCAAACCAAAGGGAGTAAGTGCTTACTAGAAGTCAAAAGGCAATAAACCAATGGGATCATGCAATTGATCCAAATGAGCAACAATGGGTCATGCCTACAGAACCTGCAGCAGAAGCAAAAAAATGTCAGCAGTTTTAGATGTTCTGTTGTATGAGCTGTGTTGATACGATTTTTGTTTCTGTGCAAGTTTGACTTTGAGAATGTGTAAATACCAAAGGAAGACATTTCAGATGTGGGCTTCCTGACTGATCTGTAGCTGTCTGATATGCATTACCTCTAGAGAGTCGAAGCAAATAGCAGCTGATAGGGTGTCTGTTGTTTGAGAGTCAGTGCCTCCTCTTCTCAGAGTCAGGGGAATGGCTGATTTCTTCTCAGGTTACTGTGGGTTCTCTCACATTTGGAAAAGTCAATGTTTCAATAATCTGTGTTGAAAAGGTGGACTAGCAGTGGCCCTTCACGTCAACTGCTGATAGTAAATTCCACAGATTCTTTAGAGAAACACATATCTCTGGCTCAGTGTAATGCCTTAATGCAGATCTACCATAAAAGCTTGATAACTTACTTATCACAGATCTTTCCATTATGACTAAATAATGCATTCTGAGATGCCTAAGAAGTACTTAGATTTTTTTGCCCATTGTTTCATGTAAAAAAATTTTAAAACCCCCATCTCTTTCAGTGGTAGAATCTCAAACTCCCTTGAACTAAGATCTCCAGTATCATTTAAAATGGATAGATAGGAACTAAAAGTAGGTGACCTATATTCACATGGTTGAAGTATTGGCCTATATAAACCAGAAAGTATGTAAGGTTCCTCTGTGCCAGAGCAATTCTTCAGTATGGTGTACACAAACTCTAGTTTGGTCCAGAGATACTCAGACTCAGTGACAAGCTTGCACTGGCTTAGTTGACCCAGTTGAAAGAGACTCTGCTCTATCATTGAGAGCAGTGGTCAGCCATTTTGGCTATGACCTGTGAAGAAAAGCAAGCTCTTACTTCACAAATACTATAAGGGCTTATGAGGTTGGGGTGGGGGTTTTTTTGTGGGTTTGTTTTGTTTTGTTTTGTTTTGTTTTGTTTTGTTTTGTTTTGGTAGTTCTGGTGATTTCAATAACAGCTGCAATTAAAAAATAGAGAATAACTACTTAGACTTTATTTACCTAAAGCATTTACTTATATCTATACAGAATAAACCAAAGGTCATATACTTGTTTCTGAATTTGATGTCATAAAACTGACATATCTGGAAAATGTCCAAATTATTTAACAAGTGATTGGTAAAAAAATCATGTGAAGTGAAATGTCACTTGCTTGTACTCCATTGGAAGCTTGTTTATCCAGTGAAATATTAAGGTAGATGACCCTTGCCCCCAGAACATCTATATATTTCCTGTAAGTGGACTTACTAAACAGAAGACTGAAATAAGGTTTTAAGTAAAATGAAAGTAGCAACCCTTTGAGGATCAGAATTATGACAGCATTTAAGAGACTAGACATTCTTGGGAATATTAAAGTACTATAATTAATACATATACTGCAATACAGCAAATTGATCCCAACAGTAGCCTCAACTCACATAGAAGGTCTTTAGATATTTATAAAATTATGAGTCAGTTCACTTGCAGCTTGAGCAACAGAAGCCAGAACTATTTTCACTTCCCTCATATTCTTTGCCCATATTTACAGTGAGGTCACGTAGGCTCAAAAAAGCTTACAATCCTACTATACGCTAGAGAATTACCTCTAATAAAATATTTTATTTCTATTTTTTTATTACTCTTCTTAAGCTTATTTTTAACATTTGATCAGCCATGCTAAAGAGCAGTGAAAGCCTCTTATATAAGGCAAAAATTTCACGGTGGAGCCAGTCATATTAAGACATGCAGTACACTCAGTATTTAAATTAACATGATTATAAAAGAGTTTGTCCAAAATAAAAGTAGCCCTTCACAACCATGGCAATTATAAGTGGAAATACCTCTATCAACAAAGATAATCAAAATAAAAGTAATACTGTGGAGGAGCCACCTGCAACCACTGCAACAATGCAATTTCTTCAAGAGAAAAAGATATGCAAACAAGAAAATAAATTTTCAGCTACTCTAGTTAGGCTCCCTAACTCTAAAAAACACACACTTGCCACCATCAGGGTTAAATTGCAGCAGTCTGTTATAAAAGTCCCCAAGGCAGAAATTTTACATCATATTCTGGAAACATTCAGATACGCTGTAACTACTTTGAGATCAGGTACATGTCAAGAGACAGGAAATATAAATTTTTGACAAAAAATGTGCACAGTAAAACCAGAGAGAAATAAGTAAAAAAATGAAAAATACTGTTTGTCAAGGTAGGAGAAAATGAAACTATCTCTAACAATAGGAAATAACTTTATTTCAAGTGCAATTAATTTGGATTATATAGGTTATTGCAATTAATAAGGTTGTGAAAATACAACTTCTTCAGCATTGTATGAGTTTTCACACACTGTTCTCAGGAATTAGCAAAGCTTAAGTCTGAATTTAAAAATTGCTTTAGCAAGCTGTTAGCTTTCTGTATTTCATACAAACTGTGCAAGCTTTAAGTAGCAGCATATGTTCTGATAACTACAAGATATTGAAAATCTATATTTAAGATTAATATTTGCAGAAACATAAAACTTTCCGTGGTTTGGACACTTTAATTTTTAACTATGTACTGACAAATTCTATTAATTTCTGTGTGTACACATTGCAGTGGTTAAGTTCCTGTTAAAACTGTTCAGAACTTGAAATTTTGCAAACTTGAAGAAAAACTCCACCCAAGACAATGTTAACCTGACTGAAACTGGCATGACTTAGAGAGTCAAAGTAATTGACTCCTGATTTTCAGCTTTGTGTAACAGGTTTTATTCTAGGCACAAAATCAGCTAAATATATATTTCATTTCTATACTGTGTTATAAGGTATCATTAAGAATATTTCTTACTTCCCAAAATTTCAAGAGAAAAGAGTTTATGGAGAAAGTACATTTCAAAAGATGTCTAAGTTTCTTATTGTGCTGATAATTAAAGCACTCTTTTTTATTTTAAATTCACACAAGTGAATTTTACATCAAAATCAACATAGATACCTAATGTTAGATTTACAGTGTTGTGCTCCAAAACTGCATAAACAGATATTTAGAGCATATTTTATATGCTATATTGTATACTATTAATTATATCCTATACCAAGTCACTATAAATATATGTATGAAAGACATTTAAAATTAAGTTACTAGGTTGAAGATGAGAGACCATTTCTTTCAAGTATTAAAATTTCTGATACAACACTTAGTCCTTTTAGATGGTTTATTTCTCTCCAATATGTAGAAAGACTCACAATATCTATCTTCAATAATGTGAAATCAGAGGATAGCTGTTATTAACAGAGAGGAGGAAAATTAATATTCCAGATGAAATAAAAATAGCATTTTACTGCAAAATTTCCAAAGAAAGCAAGCAGAAATATTGATGCCAGTAGCTAACAGTGAAAGTAGGGTACAGAATATTAACAAGTTTGAAATTCTTACTTGATATATGTTCTCATATCTCCTACACACAACCAGTAAATTTGTAAAAATCAGTCTTAGAGGACACAAAACTTAAGAAAAAAGAGACACATTTTTTATATTGTTAACAATATAAGGTTTCAGAATAGTGCGTATTAAACTACTAGCTAGATGAATCAGGTATTTATATATACTATTTTATTTTTAATCACGTAGAATCAGTTAAATTCATTGTTTGACTATTGCATAATATGCTATTTCTGTCTTGGAGTTATTTACAGCATGAAAACAGCTACCCTGACTTTTCTTTCGCAGCATATAGAGTAGAAAAACCTTCTTTTAGGCATTGGAGAATATTTTAAAATTGCCTTCAGCTTTAATTTTGGTTGACATACATTCCAAAAAAGTAATTGCACGTCTGTTGTTCAACTCTTACAGAAATCTTTAAAACAGATGTATACAAGAAAATTGTTATTTGAATGAGAAATTATCTTTTACATAAATTAGTTCACTGGAATAAAATTTTCTTGTTAAATACTGATGCAGACAGCTTGTAGCAATACTTTTACCTGTTTTAGTCCAGAGGTTGTGCCAAAAAGCTAACTCTTCTCTTGACTACCTGTATGCCTCAGAATGGTTTAAAATTGCTAAGAAACACCTGAGCACTGTCTCAAATCTGAGCAAAAATTAAGCAAGCAACTGTAGAGACAGCATTGTCAAGAAAAGAACAATTCCTTCAAGTGCAACTTGATTCGATAACTATTGACCTGCATATAGATAAAAAATATTTGTTAGTGATTATCTTGTTGTACTAATTTGGAAATGTCAGTTATATGAATGATCTTCTCAGACTTTACCCACACTTTCATTAGAATTTAGGAGATTATTTGTCTCACTTGTGCATTATCATTCCCAGTAAATCTTTTTCATGTGTTCCAACTCTCAAAAAAATTGGAAGGTTTTTGGTGTTTCAATGATAAAGCTAATCTTGACAAGCCATCTGAATAATCAACTAATGAAGAATTTCTGAGCTTGATAACAAGTGTGGGAAGATAACAGAAGAGCCCACCTCTGCATTTTCTTGATAGCTAGAAATGGAAAACCAAGTGTAGTGAAAAGATATGATATGAGAGGAAGATCTGTCAGAAATGTGAAATTTTAATCCATACAAGCACCAATGAAACTTGCACACTCTGAAGATAATGGTTATGCTGCCATTCAATTCAGCATAGAGGCTTTCTGCTTTGCTTAGTGTCCTTGAAGCAAAGGTAATTGGTTTTTTACTCTCCTGTGAGCATAATGCAGTATATGACTGCTCTCACCCCACAGGGAGAAGGCATCACACACTAATTGTATTGGCAAATCAGAATCAAATTGTGCTAACACATTCAAGGCTACTAACAGGTTTCATCTATTTAGAAAGCTCTGTTGGTCTTATCTGTCCCAATACAGAATTTTCCTTGACCTGGAATATCATGTGAATAGTTAAAATATAATAGTCAGATGATAAATGAAGTTTATACAGCATTTCAGTAATCTCATAAAAAAGAAGGACTTACATTTTCAGGACCTTTTATAACCTCTTTGATGGACACAATTTCTATTTCACAGTAGTATCTTGAAAGCTCTGTTTTGTGGCTGCCTATTTTAAGTGATTACATTATTTCTGAAAATAATCTCATGTAAGTTTTTGTATAACTTGATTTTTCATTGGTAATATTGCAATTGCTATCTCTTTGCTTGTTTATCAATTATTATTATTATTATTTATTCATCCTACTTCTATTGTTTCTGTAACATACTGCAGCAGAGTGAGGGAAAACAGAAAATAATTACATTTTCTCCTTGACCTTCATAATGTAAAAGTAGTGGCTTTTGTTTATTCCCTGATTTGAATAAATAAAAGGATCTTGTTTATTTGTTTGTTTGCTTGTTTGTTAATGGATTTATATTTAAATCATTGTTCTGGCTTTTTTGTGGATTAGATAAAGAAAGATCTCATTTGTAAAGCTATCTGTTCAGAAATGCAAGCTGTAAGAACATGGCTGTAATAAGGAATAGTGTGAGTGCAGTATTGCTGTGGTCCAGAACACAAACACCCAGTTTAGGTTAAAGGTAGAACATAGGTATATTCTACTGCATATTGAGAATAGAGAAACTTTGACTCAGCATGATAAAAGAGATTCTGGAAGTTACTCAGATGCAAGTGAATAAATCCCCAACAATATTTCAGATTTAACGTTTTAAGTTTGCTTTTATCACAGTCATGGGATAATGGACATATTGAAAAAACTTACAAACAACTTAATTCTGAAAAATACTCAACAGAACTCCAGGAACATGGTTTTCAGATTCTGATCCAACTGTCCTGACTGAGAAACTACATTGCTCAGAACCAGTAAAGTTCAAGCTCTTAGAATTACGTAAACTTGCTCCATTGAGGCAAAATACAATTTAAGTGAAATGTGTGTGCATTTTTGAATGCACTTTTATTTGGGTTATGGGCACTAATCATATAGCTACATCTCCCCTCAGGCATAATTGGAAGGTTTTTTCCAGTCAGGCTAGTGAATTTTTCTATATAATCACATTTAACTTATATATATTAAAGTAAAAAGGAAAGTACTTGAATCTTCCACCACTGATATTCTGCCACAAGTAAACAACTACACTACTATTAATTCAACACACTGTCATTTTGGTTTAGTAGAACTTCATGTATATTTTATTAATTCGTCTATCTGCACATGCAGTAGATAAGTACAATTTTAATTCTGGCCTGTGTTACTTCCAGGTAGTGAATATATTGTAGATTAATTCTTCCCTGTTGCTTGATCAAAAGTTAAATAACATGATTTTTTTTTCTTATTTTATGATCTTAACTTGTGCTTATTGAAGCTCTATGGGGAACATAAATCACTAAGGAACAGCAAATAGATTATTTCCTTGATGAGGACTATTCTTGTCACCTCTAGCAGTGCTTTCAAACAGTGGAAAAATTAACAGTAAGATAGATCACTGAAGCCACCGACTTGGACAGGGACACATATCCTTTGATTATACTTTCTGAAGAATTCTGAGAAACTTTAATCAAGATACTTTCAAATCTAAAAAATAAAAAGTATTTCTCTATTAAGTATCTCTGAGGGTTTCCAATCTCTTGGGTCATGTAGCTCAGTGCTTAAATATCTGTTATTTATTTCAGTGCAAATGTACATCTGATAAAGGAATATTTGAAAGATAACTCCCTTCAATGAAAGACAGATGCCTGCAACTACTGTACTGGCTGACAAAAATACAGATGATGTACAAAAATTATACTCTCTCAACAGCAGCAATAGAATGTCAATTGGAAATCAAAATTGTTTTGAACTCTTGACAGCAGCAAGAGAACAAAAATCATCCACTTTACTTTAAAGAAAGACAAAACAAACTTCCAAGTATACCTCAAAGTTTACTACTGCAGGAAGATTGTTACTTTTGACAAAACTTGTTATGACCTTGTAAGTGGCCTTGTAAGTGACCTCAGGTGTCAAAATTTGATGTGGAGAGAGAAGCAGTTCTCCCCTATCGAAGAGGAAGTTGGGGGATTTTACAATGTTCAGATACCTGAAGTATCTTTATATAAAAGGACAGAATGGTCTTCAAAGTATGAAGGCTAGCTTCTTGATCTGCTGTCTAATTAAATGTCTGCAATGTGCTGTACAAACATCTTCTATTTGAAAATAACAGTGATCAAGCTCTTGCTCTTGGATTCTATTTCCAGACTATCTCAAAATGCCTGTATTACACAAAATAAGTTAAGTAACTCTTTAATCCTTAGTTTCTTGGTTAAAGTAAGTAGAGACTGAAGGAGATTGTTTAGAAAGATACACAACAGTGACCTGAAAGATAGATAAATTCCTTGCAGCCACCACAAACAAAAAAACCACCCCCCTACCCCCACAAAAACCCTCTAACTGCATTGCTGAGTGGAACTGTTAGGTAGACTACATAATAATGTTGGCTAACATCCAGCAAACACTCCAGTTTCTGCCGATCAAGAATATTCAGTTTAATCAAAGTTCCCATCTTCTGATGAATATAGGAATTAAAGAAGCTAAAACAAAGTATCCAACTACATTATTTCACATGGGAACATTTGGGAACACCATTACAGGATCCCACAAAGAAGAGGCTGAGTTTTAATGTTTCTCCATCATCCAGTGTTTTCCCTGTGGCTTACTGGACACAGCCCATTTGCCATGCAAACATGGGGAAAGGGAAGCACTGCCTCCCACCTTCACTGTGAGCACCTGTCTAGTGGTGCAAGTGTCAGTGCCTGTTTGACATCCACACACTGATTCTGTCCTGGCTGACGTCTGCTGAAAGCAGAATCCTTGTCCTCTATGATTTTTTTTTTTCTTTTTTTGTGAAGTAGGGGTTGCATCTCTCTCCTTGACTGCAGGTGTGCCAACCAAGATGCATAACAGAATGTCTGGTTTTCTCTTGTCTACCATTTCTCTTCTTTGTATTTGTTTCTCAGTGTCATTAAAAAATAACTTGATGTTCATGATTGTTAATGTTTTAAAAGATCAGAAAGTTGTTTTCAGCATTGATATATTTTTCATATACAGTGATAAATAAAATCAATATGAGCATTTCCTTTCTTTCTGCTGCACAAAACTGGGAAAAATTCTGTCTTGCTCTATTAATGTCAAAAGCAATGCCTAAAGGACTTATACAGCAGCATATTTGTTCTCTTCACAATTTTGCCTTAAAGTTCACGAGTACCAGTATAGTTCAACACTGTTAGCCTAGACACATAAAACCTGAAAAGAATTAGGATTTTTATCATGACCTAAGAACTTTAGATGAAAAAAACCATAGAGCATAACATTTATAGAACAAATCTGATCTGCAGTAACCATGTTGCCAAAAACCATAATATTTTTTCTTATTCCGCTCAGTTGAAATTAAAGTATTGACAGAAACAATTTCTGCCAGGAAAGTAGAAAAGTTAATAAGGGGTGATATTGAATCTGTGTGGCTGCTTTTTTTTTCTCCTGGGTAATCCACATCTTACAATCTACAAAATGTAGTTGAAAAATAAATAAATTAAACAAAAGGAAATGACAGATTTTTTTTTCCTGCTTGCTTTTAGCTTTGTATACATAGAATAAAGTTAGAAATAGAATTCGAGCTGTTGAGCGCTGTGTTTTTTGGCCATAAATTTTAAGCGTGTTGCACAGCCTGAGGGGAACACAAAAGCATTAAGGTGTATTTAGATTGAAAAAAGAGTGTGTTTTGTAAGGATGAGAAAGAAATCAATCACAGCCTCCACATCGCTTTAAAAGGGTGGTTATGACATTGCTGGACTAAAGTCCCCTAAAGGTGCACCACGGATAGCTGACATTTGCCACGCTGTCATTCTTTGTCAGTCCAGGTGGTAGCACCTTTTTCCTCTATACAGACAAAAAACAAAACAAAACAAAACTAAAAATAAAACAACAAACTCAAACGAAACAAACAACAAAAAAAAAACAGCAAAAAAAGCACAGTTTCTTACAAAAGAGAGCATGGAAACTCTAGCTACAGGAAACAATAGAACCGCCTAGGAGGGCAATGTGATAGGAATCTTTCCCCTGTTAGTACAAGCAGTCAGTCAACTTTGTTACAAGGAATATACAAGCAATATCTAATAATCTTGCCATATTATACAACATGAAGATGTATTTGTACTGCCATACTCTAAAAATGCAAAGTGTTATGTTTTGAACCATCTGGTCAATGCTGAGCTTTTATAAACTAAATGTCTAATAGTTAGTTAGCTAGGTCAATACAAAGACGATCTACAAGTAAATTTGTTTTTTTCCTCACACAGCAGTGTCAGAAAAGTTACCTGGCCTAAGTAAATCTATTTCTATGTGTATTAGATCACCAGAATAAAATGTGCTTTACTGAAATTTATATTTTTTCTTTTTTTCCAAAAAAGAAATACCAACCATCCCTTCTTTTATGGGTCAAAAAATGTATGAGTGATATCACCTTCATGGCAAAAAGAGAAGGAGGATAAAAGGCAAGGAAGAGAAAAAGTCCAAAAAAAAAAAAAAGAAAATTAATTTATTCCAAATCTGTGGCTATTCCTCTTACTGTCTACCCTTGATTTGCTTACCTCACTTTTAAGATAGCTAATACAATATAGATTATACATGAAATAAACTATGAAAAACATGAAATAAAGCATTACTTATTTAAAAGAGTTAGAAATAATATTGATGGCTTTTTAACAGGCAAAGACATAGAATCTTACACAGCATTACCTAGCTTAAAATCCTGAATAATCTCTTCACTTGTCACTGTTAGTATTCTACTTGGAAATGTCTCATTGGACATAAGGTGATAACCAGAAGAGTTATTTTTCAATTATTTTTCTGTTGGATTTATAATATTTTCAATTAAAATACTGGAGTCTGTATTTTAGCTAGAAGAGCCTATTTCCAAGGCCTGTATATTCAAGGCATTTTTAAAAATTAAAGCAAATTGAAAGACCACAGTTTTACATTGTTGTAATTTTGTGGGGAAAATTGCCTGCCTCTACTCAGTTTTTCTTGCAGTCTTGTATATACACAGTAGTTATTTCTTAGCCATTTCAGGCAGGTCCAAGTGCATGTAAATTAACTCAAGTCCATTTTACCAGTGAACCAAAGCCAATTCAGTGGCCTTCACTGAAGGGGAAAAAAATAATATTACTCAGTTGTGGCAATACAAATAGAAAGGCTATATAAAGAAGCATAATTTAAAAATGGAAATCACAAGAAAGATTAAGTGGTGTTGGCAAAGATTTCAGTTGAAATTAGAAGATGTAAGAACAAAATTCAGAATATTAAGAGTAGTGCAAGGTAAGAATATCAACACTTATGAAAATAAAAGCTCTAGACAAATTCAAGTTACACAAAAATGAAAGAGATTTTGTATCAAACAAATATTTTTTTACAAATTATATTTTTTCCGATTCTTGAAATTAAAGTCATAATTTCTATTATCTGACCCAAAAATAATTTTTACCTGCCAGTGAATAAAAAACATTCGGAGTCTTCAGAGTTTTATTTTAACCTTGAAAATCCCAATAGAAGTATTACTCCAGAAAGGAATCCTGAGGAATTTGGGCTGCAATTCTCTAATTTCTTATCTTCTATTAAGTCGAAAAAAGAACTAATCTTTCAGGAAAACAATTTTATTCAGGAGTTGTGAAATATTTTGCTCCTGACAAAAAAAATTCAAAATAAATTTGATGCATAAGAATGATGAGCATAAGAACTTCTTATGGTTTTCCAAAGAAAAAAGTCACTGAAACCACCTACTACGGATATTCATAAATGTTTGGAAATTTTGGTTCCCAATCAGAAAACATTTTGCCGAAAGGCTACAATATTGTACATATACGTACACATATTTGTATATATATATACAGATTTTTATATCTATATATATGTATATATATTCACACACACACCAATACAAATTAATGTTTTCTAGTCTCCTTCTCCCCTGGTCTAGGAAGCGTGTGGCCACATGGCAGTTGTATCAATTTCCTGATCAGACCAGGAACTATTTATTTAATCTTCAGAATTCTCAGTAGGATCAATGACAATGATCTCAGTAGGATCAATGTTCTTCAGGCATGGCGGAAGAATTGCTAGAACGGATTCAAGTGAATTACTAAGAGGGTGGTCAAGGACGGAGTGGAACCCCTTGCCTTGAAGGCAGCACAAGTTCTTATGTGGATAAGCCAATGGTGAAATTACACCTCACAAACAGAAGATCCAATCAAAAGCTCTGCAATTTATATTGTATTAAAACAATTAAAAGGAGTATTATTATAATTTAGGATTCTTATTTTAACTCAGATAGTGAGTCATTTGAGATAACCCAGTCAAAATGAAACTATTGCGAAACCAACAATTTGAAATAGCTCTGCATCCTTAATGTGGTGGTTTCTTCTCTGCACATTGTAATTTTTCTCTTTCTCCTACTACTTCCTATATTTTAGTATAAAAGATCCCTTTTCTTATGTCTAACAAAATTGCTGTCTAGGGAGCATTAGTTGTTCGGGAGCGACTGTGGTTATAAAGCAAATTACAAGATGTACACTTTTGTAATTGAAATGAAACATTTAAGTCTACTCTTAAATAAAAGCAAGTTTAAATTATACATTTGAGTAAATAATTAAATTTAAAATTTAAAAATGAAATTCCATGAGATAAATAGCATCAAAGTCCTTCTGCCAACCTTCAAAAATCAACACTTACCCTGAAAATGTTAAGCCACATGTCTTAGAACAGGTGTTGTCCTTCAGCTATAATAATTCTAATAAGGTTAGTTAATTGAAAGACACAACCGTGTGTTTTTTGGTTTAAATGCAGCAAATGGTTTACTTAGTCAACAGTGGTATAAATTCTATAGTTCTACAGCTTCTTCTTATGTATTGCAGACCATCACCATAAAAGTGTCATCCACATTAAATCAACTGCTTTCAACAAGATATTTCAGGACATTGAGACCATGTGCAAAGTATTTCCTCAGGGAGGTGTTTTGAAAAATATCTCCTGGAAAAGAGGTTGCTTAGAACAATTCTTGCAGCGACTCATGGAGTTTACATACTTGTCAAAAATCGTTGCAAGCTCAGAGATGTCTGCACCAATTTCTGAACTGACATCTCATAGATAGTTTGACAGTTATGTGTATGAAATTGGATGTCAGGAACAACTTAGGAGGAACAAGAAAAACAAAACATATTGGTTTCTTATGTCCTCTGAGTCATATTCAGGAGTTCTCTTTTGTTATACCAAACTGTTAACTTCCAAAGCCTGATTTTCGGGCTCTTCAACTCACTTGATGTAGTTCAACTGTTGCCTTGAATTGACATTCCCAAGTAAAAAAAAAAAAAAAAAAAAGGAAAGTTTCTTTGTTTTTTAAAGTTAATAGCATATGTGAAAAAATAGCATCATACCTCTATTTTGTATTTTGAATGGATGATTTTTCATCAGTGACAACATTTCACCAGCAATGATTAAATGAGAAAGAGAAGAAGTCTTCCCAACTTCTTGCATAAGGCAGAAATAATGTTAACTGGAGCCAGAATGGAATCTCATAGTTTCTCCTATCTAGTTCTTCTCTTGTCATGAAAACTCAGAGCATAAGTCGTCTAACAGGTATTATGAAGCTGTTCTTTCTGCATGCCTCTGTTTAAAAACCCCAAAGCTTTCATTGAGGAATGATGCCATGTATAAAATAAGAAGAAGTGGTTTTTACAGGCATATTACATCAAATTTTAATAAGGGCATCTAGGTCCTAGCAGCACAGTGGTTTCCAGCTCCTCCTCTGTTGATGATGCTGTGGGCATTGGTGAAGGGCTGCACTGACAGATGTGTCACCTTCTTAGGGGAACACACTTTAGTTCCTTTGTGGTATTTCTCTGGTTATGTGGTTTCACTGGTTGCCTACTGTTACCTCGGGAGCCTCTAGCTCATCTCTGTAAGATTTCTCATGTGCTGCAGTGCAACAGGCTGAGGGTCCTGGCTAGCACAGGCAAACCTGGGATTCTGCTCTGCTCCTCTCATGTCAGTTTAAAACTCTGGCAATGAGCCCTTGTAGCTCATGAGCAAAAACACTTTCCCTTTCAGGAAGGTGAATCTTATCCAATGTCAGCAGGCCTCGTACTGCATAGATCACTTCCTAACTGAAAAACCCAAAATTGTGCTGATGACATCAGCCACAGACTCATGTATTATTAATCTGGGTCCATCTGTTTTTTCCACTGTTGCTGACCACAACTGGAAGGACAGCAGAAGAAGACATATAGTCACTACAGTGACTACTATAAGATCAGACTTCGTTCTGCTATTATTCCACAGCGTAAGGGAAAGATTCCTTCACTCTCATAGTACATGAAGAATTAACCACACAAATTTACCTGCACCGACCCACTTTCTTCTAGCTTTAGATTCCTGTCTCAAAATTGCTAAGAGATAATAGACTAAAGATATTTACATATTAGTATCAAATCCAAAATTTAGTCATTCAAGGGACTCATTAGAGACCTTCTAGAAATCACATTGTGATTATCAAAACTGCTGTACATGAAATATCTGTAAATGCTCAATGAATATAATTCTAAAATTGATTTTAAAAAGATAATATTTAGAAGAGATTTTAAAAGAAACCATAACAGTTTAAGACTCCAAAAAGCTCTTCAGCTTTGTGTTAATAAATTAATTCATTGTGGTTATTAATAAAAAAAACATTTTGGATTATTTTATTTCATTGTTTTTCTCAGGTCACATTAAATTAAACCTACATAAAACACCATTGCATGAATGAATTGCACTTTTACACCAGCTTCATTTACAATTCAATCCATGTGAGCCACACCAGAGATTGTGCTAAGCAGAGCCTTTCTGAGTTCATTAGAGTTGCTGCTCATTCAACAATAAGACTTTGCTTCCCAGTACTAAGTCTTTCCAAATCCTTGGAAGTCTACTGAGAACACAGCTCTGCTAATAAGCTGCAATGGGGCCTTGTGCTTACAAGCTATTCCTTTCATTGTGCATTATGTTCCTCTAACATTGCCAAGCTATTTAGTTTTCAAGTGAAAAGCACAGTAAATGAGATATTTTTTATACTGAACATATCAGTATCCTAGATGGGAAAACTGAGTGTCACATATATCCCAGGGAAAGAAAAAAACAAGATTGTCAATATAGCTGATTGCCATTCCTTCATCTATGTGTTTATTTTTCTGTTTCTCAGTCTAAAAGAAAATTCATCTCTTATCCAGAGGATGACATAATCTAAAGTTATGTTTTTGATTCTTTCAAGGCCTTTGCTATATGCAGCTATTGCAAATAAATTAATTACAGAGTTATCCCTGAAATAAAGATCACTCTGAAAGTATAACTAAAAAAGATATTGACTGACAAAAAGGCAACCCTTATCAGAGAGATGAAAATCGAGTCCCACTGCTCTCAAGACTTACAGAGATGATGATAACATCTTCTCCATATTGACATCTAACTGGAAGGCAAATTCAGATGTTCATTTCAATGTTTGCCTGAAGAAGCAAAAGCTCAAGAAACTATTTCTCCAGTTGTATCCATAAAACTCACTACTTTTGATCCTCTAAATACTGAATGATTGGCTTTTCCCCTCAGAAAATAGATGCTATTTCCTGAATAACAAATTTGATAGAATAATCAATTATTTTATTTGCAGTAAAATCAAATAATCCCAGGATTGCTCATCTGATTTTTTTAGGTAGATCTGCATTCTTATTCTTAAAACAAATATAACAAGAAAAATGGAAAAGCATGAAGGAAAATGTTAGAACAAGAACATTTTTTAAAAGGAAAGTTTTTCCTCTAATGGACAAACAGAACAGATTAACACAAGTGTTCTTTCACACCTTTTACCACTTTATCACTAATGTGGACCTTTTCCTTCAGTCTGTCTTAGTATAGTGACATTTAACCTCTTCCTCAGTAGCAGGAAACCCTTCACAACCCTGTCTAAGAGATGTCATTTTCTAAGCTATGAATCCTGCCTTCCCACTTCTTTTGAGGATTTTCAGGTTTTCTGAATTGCAGGCTCCCATTGCTAGGGATGGGAATAGGACACCAGTCCTATTTTTGCCCTTGCAGTTAAACATATACTCTCAGTGTATACTACAATCATCCTGTAATTGTAGTTGTGTGATAGATTAATCAGCTCCTTATCAGAAATAACCTTCTCATTTATATGCCTCTAACCAATGATGAAGCCTACTAAAATTTCTATTTAATAAGATTGAGATAGTTCTCTTTTTTTAAAAAAAATATTACTTTAATTTCATAATTGTTTTTCAGCTTTGATATTTTCAGCTTAAAAAATTTCAAGTAAAGCATTTTGACTTAATATGGTGCTTGGGGACGAAACCCACCTGCCTTACCAACTTGCTCAGGAACTGCTGTATCTCTGCTTAGATAGCTAAGACTGTTTAATCTCAAACAACAACTTCATACAGGTTAATTATAGTTATTAATTTATATTTATTATTTATTATTTATATTATATAGTATTTAAGTTATTAATTTCAGCATCATTATTTCCAACTATACAGCTTCTCACAGAGTAATTATTACAAATGGTACTCTCTTCTTATAGCAAGCTTTTGAATTTTTTGCCGAATTTATGTTCCTTTTTGCCACTAGAACAATTGTACATCATATGAAAACATTATTAGTAATCTTTTCCCCCCACTCCTCAAGCTACTGATAAAGGTATTAAACTGTCCTGGCCTAAGAACAAATCATCTCTGGCAGACACTTCCCCATTTAACTTGACTTTTGATAACTAAGAGCTAGAATGGTTTTAAATCTCTCTATAGGTAATATAGAGATTTTGCATAACATTTGAAATAGAGGAAAGGAGAGAGGGAAAGAGTAATGGAAAAGTTGAAGGATATAGGATCAGATATCAGTAAAGTATTTTTTATGCTCTTGTAACAGGGACTTACCCCTAAGCAACTACCTTATTTGATGCAAGTAGTTTCTTTATTTCCTTGTAACTAGTCTTTCCATGCTTTCTCAAATGAATTTAAGCTGTTTATTTTATCAACCCTTTAACTTGATTAAAATATCTACACCCTTTTTATTAAGTCAACCCAAATATCTACATTATTCCAAAATATATATGATAAGAAAAACTTACCAAATTATCTATAGCAGGAAAAGCTTATAAAATTATTTTTAGGAATTCTTAAAGAATTTTTTAAAAGCATTAAAGCCTAGAGAGGAGGGTGATTTCTCCCTCTTTCTCTCTACATATATATTTACAGTTTTTTGTCTGAATTCTTCCTGTAACACTGAGGTTACATAAACATCTACTCTTGCTTTTTAGAATCTTGTTCTACTTTTTTTTTTTCCTCATATATATATATAGAACACGAATTGAAAATGCATTGTAAATGCATTTCGTCTATTGTGGCTTAATACCTTTTGCAGCAATTTTCTGTTAAAATACAAATTCAAAGAGTTCATTATTACCACTCATTTTTATTTTGCACTTCTTTGCATAAGTGGAAGGAGTTTTCAGATATTCCCACTTCCAGATAAACTTCTACTTTTTACAATTCAGGGAAGATTTCTTAATGTCTTCTTCACTGGGTTTGTTTTTTAACCTCAATACCACATTACCATTTTCTCCCAAATGTGTCTCGATCACATCTCAAGTTACAAGAATAATCTTTATTCCTTTATTGTTGTTGACTTGTCTTCACTCAGTTTATACCCAATCTCTGTTCATGCCAGAACATGTATCATTGTACACATGTATCACAATCTCTGTATCATTGTAAACTTGAAAAGATTCTTGACTGGATATGAGTTTAGAAGTCCATCATAATTTTCTCCAGTGGGAAGGAGCAAACAATCATAAGACAAAGATATAGAAGGGCTGGTAATAAACTTTTCTGCAGTTGATGCTCAATATGCTTCCATGATCCAATTAATTCTACATGACTTTTTTCACAACAGAAAATGATATTTAGTGTTAGTTTCCTTGATACATAGAAGATAAGAAAGCATACTTCTTTGACCCACCACCAAAAAAATAAAACAATGGGTAAATCCGCATATCACATATATACACAGTTACAGAGACCTGTTTTAGGGAGACAAGGAATGACAAAGAGTTGCATGAATCTCAATGGTATGCACAGTTAACATGGAAAATCTAAGAGTTTGCCATATTTCTAATAAAGTAATTTATATCCTCTGGTATTAAATTAAGAAATCCTTGTTTCATCTTTTTCAAAGGCACACCAGCTGAAATAATTTATATCTATTTCAACTCCAAGTGTCAGAACTGACCTAGTCTTTTACATGTCAACTCTCTGTAGGAATGCTATGTGTTTTCTATCAACTGCTGTTTTTTCTTACCGTATCAAAGGAGAAAAAAGGATTGCAAAATTATCCAGCCCAAGTTCACAGAAAACAACTTGCTGAACTAAGTGTTCTTACTTGGTATTTCTTCCAGAAAATACAATAATACAATATTGTAATGCTGCAGACACTGTGATTTAATCTTTATATCATGGAATTTATATCACACAATTTTTGAGTTCTATTTGTGTAAGCAAGTTTTTGTAATTATTCTTTCCTTCTTGATTGAATTTCTGATCCACACCTTCCATTTTCTCTCATGGAGATGCAGTAGAATTTCTCCTTACCTCCCAAATACAGTCACAACATAGCAAAATGAAACAATGATATAAAATCAAATCCTGATTATAATGCCATAAAACCGTAAAATTTAAAAATGTTTTACATTCTCAATCGGTTCTTAATCACAAGAAAGACTATTTGTTATTTGATTATAACAGCTAAAATATGTAGGCACTTGAAACTATGAAAAACTCTTAGATTTAGGGGAAAAAAAGAAATTGACTCAAATGACATCGCAGAAGATGTTTAAAAAAAGGTCAGTTTAACAGTGAGGGATATAGAAAAGCATCATTCAAGATTATGAGAATGGACAGTTGTACATATCATTGTTTCTGTTTATTTACTTGGGTGATTTTAGGTGTGTTTTTCCTTAAATTAGTTTTCATTTGGCAATTTTTTATTAAGTGGGGAACCAAACAGTGATTCTGACAGAAAAACCCATCACCATTTATCTTTTAAGAAATGTATCAATCCAAAACAGATTCAGAAAAACCAATTGTGTACAGCATTTACCAAATCCTGGATAGCTGACAATGACTCAATTGTTGAAATGTTTCATTAGAATATTTAAGGTTAAGAATTTGAAAAATACTGTGTTTAACAAATCCTTTTCGATTTATTTCTTGTCTTTCAGTAGAAGACAAACTCCATTTTTCTGCTCAATATATTACAACATACATATATGCACATGCACATGTATTTTTAGTCGTACAGATACAATAAATACTATCCACAGTTCCTGTCCTAGAAGATAATTCTATGCTCCTGATTGAAGAAATGGATTGCTTTAAATGCTGAATTAACACTTAGTGATAGTTTGCACAATAAACAATCTCTTGCACTCACTGATTTTTGCTTATGCATCAGAATTTTTTTCAGAAATTACTTGGGTTTGCACATCTGGGTTTTTGTAGTGGGGGCTGTAGAGAGGCTACTGGCTGACTTCTGTATAAAGTAACTGGAAGTTTCATTTATGCCTGGTGGAGCCAGTGCCAACTGACTTCAAAACGAATCCTTCACCAGCCAAGGCTGAGCCCATCAACAACTGTGGTAGCTGAGATAACATATTTAAGAAGGAGGAAAAAACAATTTCTGCTTGAGAAAGGAGAAAGGAGGGTGAACACTTGAGAGAAATAGCCACATCATGACAGATGAATGCCTAAAGGATGCTGTAAACTTTTGCTGAAGTGGGCTTCTGCCAGGAGCTGTGGGCTTATGGAGAGAGGAGTCCATGCTAGAGCAGGTTTGCTGGTAGGTCTTGTTACCCTATAGGAAACCCACTCTGGAGCAGCCTGATCCTAAAAGACTGCATCCCATGGAAGGGAATCATGCTTGGGCAGTTAATGAAGAACTGCAGCCTGTAGGAAGGACCCAGAGGTTCATGAAGAACTCGTGTAGGGGGGAACCTACAGTGGAGGAGGGAAAGAGTTTGAGGAGTCCTTCACATGAGGAGAAAGAAGCAGCAGAGACATGATGTGATGATCTGACAAAATCCTCATTCCCTGTCTCCCTGCACTGCGGCAAGGAGATAAGCAGAGCTCAAAAGACCAAAGTTAAAATCAGGAAGACGACAGGGGTGAAGGGAATGTATTTTAAAGATTTTATTTTATTTCTCATTTTTCTACTCTGATTTGATTGGCAATAAAATAATTTCCCCAGGCGAGTCTGTTTTTACCAGGACAGTTATTGGTGACTGATTTCTCCCCATGCTTATCTTGACCCATAAGTCTTTTGTGTTATTTTCTCTCCATTGTCCAGATGAGGAAAGGGAATGATAGAGAGGCTTTGATGAGCACCTGGCACACAGCCAGGGTTAACCTGCCACAAAACATGTTAAAGATTTTATTGTTGTTTTATACAAAAAGAACAGAGAACCACATCTATATACAGCCTTCCCTTTGTATTGTCTGATCTCTCAAGCACTGTTAGAATATTCTTTGAAATACTTCCAGCATGCCTCAAATCTAAAAAGTCATTAGCAGATGCTTAGTACCTATTTAGTTCTAAATTACATGCTCACAAAATATCCCCTACAACATTTGAAAAATCCATTAATTCCTACTCCCTTGATTTTATCCTCACAGTAGGTAATGTTTTTTCTTCTTTCTGGTTTAGCAGAGCCATAACTTCTGGAGTCACATCCTGACATGATATTCTTCCTTGTGAAGATTTCTATTTACATTAGTGATGGAGTAAAAGAAAGTATTTTCACTTCCTTTGATATAGAGGGAAACTTGAAATTAGAGAAGTAAATACTCAAAAATCTCTCTATATTTGAATGTTTAAGATAAATAGTGCTAACTTTTCAAGCTTAAGTTATGATTTTAGCTTCTATCTGTAAAATGTCATCTGAAAAAAATATCTGAAAAAATCAAAGGATGAAATTGGACAGTTTATAGGCAATTGCTAGCTGTTTAAGAAGTTGTAAGGTGATATTTTGTTCAGTTTAGGTCAGGTAAATACACCCAGATATTTATTGCATTTCCAACTTGTTTCCCCACTAGAACCTTCATTCTTATGCTGTTTACAAGAGGAAATCATCCCACATCAATAAAGAGAAAAGGGGAAGCTTACTGACTTATCTAGCTATTTAAGACCACTTTATAGTAGTGTCCATGTGTATTAGACAAACTCCAGTGCACCAAACAAAACTGTAGCTAAGAGTTGGAATCAATAATTAACGCATCTTAGTGAGTGCACACTAGGGAGAGTTTATGCAAAGATATAACTGGCCATGCTTACAAAAGACATTGTAGAGATGATTTTTAAGGATATAGTTTTTGAAGACATGCTGTTTGTGCAATTAGACTACAGAAAAAAAGGGTTTTAAGGATAATCTCAAGTAACATATCCTGGTGTTTGGAACAGCAAGGTTGAATAGAGGTTTGCTCCTGTACTTTGCCAGTAAAGGTAATATTATGTTGTGCAGAACTCCAAACTCGAGCCAGAAGCCCAAAAGAACATTAGAATGCTGTATCTGTTCCTGGAACTCAAGAGCTGAATATTGCCATTTAAGCGCAATACTAAAGTAGAAAATGAGGAATAAGACTGTTGAATTCTTCATTTCTAAAGAGTCTTAGTTGCTCCAACCTTAAAATAAAATAACAGTAGTAACACCCCTCACATACCTCCCCCACACAAAACCAACCAACCAAAAAACCCCCCCAAACTGACCAAAAAACCCCTTATATTTCATTACAGTAGTATCTTAGAAAGTCTTTAAAGAAAAACAAGCTTCTCTAATTGGAAATAGTCCTCTCTGTATTGAAATATTTTATGACCAATGATCACTTGTGTAGATTTTAAGGAGCAGTTTCCATATTAGAACAACTAATATGCCTGAAGTTTATTCTAATCTTATTTAATTTTATTTCTTTCAACCAGAAGGCTCTATGCAGTACCATTGATTTTAAGATTGGAGACACTAGTAAAAACTGAGGTTTCAGAGCTTAAAATAGACAGTGAGGAAAATTGAGAGGGGAAAAAAGAAGACAGAGGAGAAGTAACACCAGTTAAATGTCAGCTATGGTTCTTATTTAAACTGAATTGATTTGTTAGAAAGGATAAAAACAAAGGCAAAAAGACAATCAACTATAATGTTATGAGTTGAATGCATATTGTTAATCAGTGAGTTTTAACTAAAGAGAAGAGAAATGTTGAAATACAAAGGCAGGATATTTCTTATCAGAACTTCTTATAAGAGCTCATAACTCAGAGCATGAGTCCACAGGAGATCTGAAGACTATCAACTGTCTCTGCAGCCACAAATACCCTAATCATGAGGATGCTGTGGGAAATGTTCCATGGGCTAGGAATATAAGAGCAGGGTCTAGCAGCCATGGTCTGTACCTCCTGTACTTTACTATGTATTTCGATGCAGTGACTCCTATAGATCAATGAGTTTTGTTGATAATGGAAGCCAGTGCCCAAATGTTTATGTGTTTGGAGTGTATTAGGATCTGACCTTGAGCACTGAAGATCTCATTTTGAGACAGACATTTGTCTAAAAACTTTATCAGCAATAAGCAGCCCTAAAGATTGATTTCATGGCTCAGATTAAGTGACTGTTCATATTTTTGTTTATAGACAATAATTTCCTTTCATAATTGCATTCAAGTGTATTTACACCTGGGTGCATTCAGAATGTTTTTAATTGTCTTTGGTATGTTTCACTTTAAGATTGGAAACCAAATGGGCCGAACTGTGAGGTTGTTTTATGCATTGAAATTTGATAGTAACTTATTCTTTCATTCTTTGCCTCAAGTGCCATACTCTTAATTGGTTCCTAATCACTGAATTGCAATCATAGTTTATGGCTTAGCTAGCAGTATTGAAAAGTTCTGTGCAACTTCTTTTGAAACTTTCAGAATAGAACACTACTTCAGTCAATATCATGAGCAGGCAGAGAATGTGTCCTTTCACTTTTACCATTTGTTAGTGCTACAGCAAGACACAGCAATCTCCGTTCACCTTAGGATTCACTCAGTCACTAAAGATAGTTGATTTGTCATAAGAATCCTGTGCTGTCATGCTTTTTGAAGTAAAAAAATTTTTAAAGCTTGATGTGGAGAAAAATTGAGGACAACTTTGATATCATAATGGACAGAATGGAACAATGAATCCTCATATTTATGTCTTTTATTTCCTAGAGCTTTTGTTTAATAAACTTCATATTATTTCCTCATTTTTAAAAAAATATGATAATGAAAGAGAAATGTTTCTCTGGCATGAATTTTCCATACACTAAACGGACAGGAACAGATAAATCCACAAAATAACTGAATATATTTATAGTTTGATAAGTACTACAAATTACAATGCCATTTAATTTTCACTACTGAGATTCATATGCTTCCTTATCTTTGATATACTGATTTATTCTATTCTATGGCCCACTAAAACAAATACTTTTACTTTTAAAACAGCAGCAGAACTGCAGTAGGTCATTAATGTTCCTTAGCAAGTAGTATTTTGCTGGGTGAATATTTTACCTATGTTTAGAAAAGCATTCAAGAATGTGTTAAGTCTCATCAGAATCTATACTTGGTTCTATTAGATAATCAACATGTACATTTCCCATTACAATCAAAAGGACGTATTGCAATGATTTGACTTGATTGGATAATTTTGTGGTATTGACATGTGAGTAAACCAATGAAAAGGGCAGATACACCTTCGTGAATACATTTTTGGGTGAGATTCCGCAAATCTCTCTTTTTTTTTTTAGTTTCCTGTGTAGGAGAGGTAAGAGGCCCGGCCCGGCTTCTTCTCATAGCCAGACCGAGCCGAGTTCCTTCCCCTCCTTGCCCTGCCCCGGCATTCCTGGCCAGACAAAGCAGGGAGGAGATGGAGAGAGCCCCAGCAGCTGCCAACAGGAGCCCTGCTGAGCCCTGGGAGCAGCCACGGCCACAGCTCGACAGGGAGGGACTGGCCCAGCTCCAGCTCCCAGGCAGGGAGAAGGGAAACTGATAAGATCTGAGCTACCTTCTTCAGCCCCACAGTCCGGGCAGAGAGTGACCCACAGCTGGAACTGAAACCACAGCCGGCCCCTGGAGATCCTGGCACAGCTCCAGCACAACTGCAATTCCTCACCTGACTGCTCTGGCCTGACTGCTGCCCTCTGTTAACCCTTTCAATGCAAAAGAGACCTCCAAGCCTCATTCTCCCTTGGATGAGAGACAAAGAGAAGACAGACACGTCAAAAGAACCGCATGAAGACATCAAAGTCATTCAAGAAGGAGTAAAGTTCCTGATGAAAGGAGTATGGGAATTTGCTTTCAAGCTGAAAAAAATCTCTTATCTATGGCGATTGACTGAAATATATTGAAGTATTTCCTTTAAACCATAGAGAAGTATGAGGAGGTGGGAAGTTCAAATTGTAAACCTGACCAAAGGAATGCAGTGTTAAAGTGAGCCAGTACTGAAGTGTCTGTAGTTCCATGAGAAGTTTGAACAGAGAGACGAAGCGATAGAGACTCTTTGCCCCTGAGAGAAGAGAATCTCTGTTCCATGGAATGAACATAATCTCAAAGATAGGTAAAGAGAGCCTCTGCTTTGAACAGTCTGTTTTTAAACATAAACCCCATATGTCGATGTGGCCCAGAAGCACAGCCATAAAAGAGACTGTGAACATTGGGCGGAGCTTCATGAATGCGGATTTTCTGGGCAGCAGTTGTTCATGAAGATTGACACCACAAGAGAACTGTTTTCTTGTGGGGGAATTTTCCATAGCAAGCGAGAGGTGGTTCCCTCCCTAAGTGAACTGAAGGAAGACTGTTTTAGTAGTGAAAAACTGACTGAAATTTCTAAGTGTTGTTTTCTGTACGTTGTCAGTCAGAAAGAAAGAAGGGGTGGGCAGGGAGGAGGAGTGTTCTGAAGGTTTCATTCTAATTCTTGTAGGGTTTTTTTTTTTCCCTTTTAGTGTTAGTTAATAAAGTTTTATTACTCTTAAGCTTAAGCCTGCTTTGCTCTTGATTGAGAAATTCCAAATTAGCAAACCTAAACGCGACATTATCTGGTGTGTTGGCTGGGAAATTAAACTAGACCCACAACATTAATGTTGGGATATTTTCACGAATCAGGGCCTTATCAGGTCAATTTTTGACACATACACTAAACAACAGGAGATGAAAACAAACTATCTCTTCAATGACCCACTTTAAACTTTTTCTGAATGAACTTCAGCTAAGGCTTTGAAGACCAAGCTTGTAGTAATTATATTTAATAATATTTAAGTGCATCAAATTGCTTCCACTCAAGTGCAAATAAACTCCTCCATTACATCCAAAGAAATACTATTTTAATAAGTTCCATAATTTCTTCCACCTCTTTTGAAGGTGTCTGTCATTACTTGGAATGGATAGCTAACTAGCTGGGAATTATCAAGTTCCATCCAGGAAGGCAGGAACTCAGTGTTGCCCAAGCAACCTTCACAGAAAGATTAAAGATGGCTCTCTCTGACCACAGCAGATTTGTGCTCCATAAATAAAATTTATCTTTCCTTCTAGACAGCTTCTTTAGTCATCTTTATCTACCCCCACTAAGAAACATATTTCTTAGTATATAAATAATAATAATCTTTCTCTTGCAATATGCAAGGGAACATGGTGGGGATGAGGTGAGATGAGAGGACTTCTCAATAAAGATGTTGTATAAAATCATGTATCTTTAATTAAATTTAAAAAGAAGGAAAATCACTACCAACGAGCAGTCAGTGCTCCACATAATTTTTGAAAGCAACTTTTACAAACTAGGAAACACTTTTATATTTCCCCTTCATAAACTGCAATTATTCAACATTTTTTTTTTTTTTTGGTTAAATAGTAAGGTAAGAGCTTTCATACTGCGCATAATGGCAATACCAATGACTCGATCTTTATATACAAATGTTTAGATGGAAGCATATTAACTCCCTCATTTAATCTTATCACTCCTGTTTTTTCCCTTTTGCAGCTAATAATCTTTGTGCCAAAACAGTGTGCTCAGGGGATAAACTGACAGCAGAAATTATTTGAAAAGTGTTTTTAAAACCATCTATGATAATTTCAAGTGTAAGAGAGTAGTTGCAATATTTATACTGAACCAGTAGCCATGAACTCTATGCTATGGAAATCATTCCTATTATCCAGCATTGTCATAATCAGTTTTCATTTTCAAAGGGGCTGAATTTTCCATCTGACATTTTTTTATTATAACATTGCTATTCTTTCTGGTAACTGCCATCAGTATCCAATTTTTAGGGAAAATTAATTTAAAAAAAATAGCTTCTTGGACTACTCTAGCTTAACCCATCAGAGTCTCCTTCTAAACATCAGAGGCTCATTTTTGACCTCAACAGATTTCTCTTTCAAAGATGGGAATAACCCTCTTAGTGACTCCTTTTCTTGTTTGTGAACTGACATGTGCAGATTCTAGCATCTGCCAAAGGGCTGATCTGGAGACAGAAAGTAAACAGATGAAGTAAAGTGTTAAAACCAATGAACATGATAAGAATGCTGTTCCTGACTTCTATTTCAGAAAATGACAGGAAGCTTCAAAATGTGTCATATGCCACAAATTTCTTGGGGAAAATGACAGTGAAATACATATTACAATTCACAGTATCTCAGCTTGTTCAGTGTGTACAGCAGCGAATAGAGTACATCAAAAATATAATCTGATGTCTAGTTACTTGTTAAGAACAGATTCACATCCTCTTGAATTTCTTTTGAAGGAATATCATAGCCAACTATCTTTTCCATAATAAAGTCGTTACATCTTAAAAAATACACCTGACACAGAGAAAAAAATACTTTATTTTCAAGAAGCACTTACTTTTACTGCAGTATTTCAGAGCTTATGAGGTGTGATCAGCAAATAGATGGTCGTTACTTTCAAAATTAATTGATGATATAAAAGATCATATGATCTAAACTGGTTGCAAATATGTAGGCGTCAATATAATCTGTGGTGGAAAAAAACATTATCTTGCCCAGGGGTAAGTTAACATAAGAGATCATAGGATATGAACAAAGGATCAATTAGGAATGTTGATTCAGAAATAAAATTAATGAAATTAATAAAAGAAACAGTATTTACTAATACTAGAATATAAGATAACCTAAAAGATGCATATGTAAATTTCTTTGATGATTTCCAGAAGATAAATAATATATTTTAATCATCATAACTTCTGTATTTACTTTCTTCAAAAAACACAGGTAAAAAAATGTTTCCCTAAAAATTATTGCTGAACTCAAACTATATCTCACAAATTGTGCAACCCACTTACTGTTTCTTACAGGCACTGCTGAAGTTTTAACATTTTTATTAATCATTGTGCATGCAGAAAACTATGAAGAATGAGCACATGATACATTAGAAGTAGATAAATTGTTCTGAAAATTAGTTTTCTGACCATCACTTTAAATTTTGAGGATAGCTAAAATCTAGCCTTTAAAATAAAAAATGGATTTGATTGAATTGGAACGAGACCAAACTTCAGAAATATGTAGAAGTTTCAGTGTCAGCAAATATGATAGGGGTAATTATTTGAGCTACAATTTCTGAAGGAACTGGAACAAAATTATTGATAAGAATCAGTCCTGTAAGTACTTTTTCCAGACATAGAATGTATGGATGCTGATTGACAAAGCATTTTCCTTTTTAATGCACACCTTGTCTGGAATTCCCTACAGTTCTATGGAAGCACTTTTTGAAGTATATCCACTTCTCTCAGCAGAAAAAAGTGGCAACATTTTGATGTCATCATATATAGTGACTTTTAAGTAAATCCAGGTGAGACAAAGTATGGGATAAAAAAAATCAGTTTAGATAAGGTCTCAATGCAACAGGTCAAAGACACCCAAACATGAGTCAGAAACATTAAATTACTTTCCAATATTTTTTTTTTAGCAAGTTTGGCTACAGAGATAACTTACATATAATCAAAATAAATTATAAAGTATGATTGGAAAGAAGAGAAGTGAAAAGAGTGTTTTTAGAACAGTTTGAATTTCTTTAGTGGAAGATTTCACACAAGAAGGATATGTCTGTAGATCATACAGAATCAATATCAATAGATATTTTAAAGACACCTTCAGCTTGTGCATTAGTTGTTATTTACCACAGCGTTGCAAGACTTTAGCAACTAGAAAATTTAATATATATTATGAACACAGAAGTGCTGCAGCCTTTAGCTATACATAAACAGAGAGCTCTTGCAAACCATTTATATTTATATAGCTTTATACACATAAACATCATCATTTAAAATAGACACATTTGTTCTGCAAGTGTATACTAAGAACTAGTGTTAGCCTGGTATTCCAGGTATTGGTATAGCAGAGCTCTACATGCCAGTCTTTTTCAAACAATGAGCTCTGAGCACAGATATTCTTGCCGTACACTTTCTTTGCTATGTAACTACACACAGACTATGTATACATCTAGCTACAATTTCAAAAATTAACATTAAAATGAGGTTATTACTCTAGTTCTATAAGATACATGAATGTGAATGTCAAAGACAACAATTAAATTTTATATATGCAACATTTTTCTTGTTTTATACATCTCACTGAACATAAAGACTGCATTTAACTGAAGGTGATCTTATTAATGCAACTTACAAGTTGGACTTAGCATGTTACCCCTAATCAAACTAGATTCCCTAGAAGACTTCATGAAGCAATATATGTTTCAAAGCAACAAATTTCTAGTTAAAACAAATCTATCAACAAAAGATGAAAGTGCTACATTATTTGTAGATCAAAGTCTTTATCATTGTTTGAAAAGAGACCATAGTTCTTGCAAACCCTTTTTTTCCCCTGCAAGTCCATCTTTCCTATTTCTATTAAATATATACATCTGAATTGGAATCTATTTTAATGCAATTGTGCTGTGCAACCAGTACATTACTCAGTATTTTTCTCAAAATAGTAATTAAAGTAAATAAATGCTAAAAGAAAATAATGACAACATATTGAAGAGGAATTCATTAGCTTCATTGAAATTTCAAAAAGGACAGAGTTTTTAGATATATCTGAAATATCTAATGGTGGTGGGACAGATACTTTATTCCTCTAAGATTTTAAAAAGCAAAATAATTGTTAGTTTTTAATTATTTTCCCCCTCCATATAATAGGCAGAAGATCTGTGGGACGCCTTATTAGGAGAAAATATTGGATGAAAGAAGTTTATGCAGGTTCTGGAAGTGATTCACAAGCACATAGAACATAGAATATATAGCGAATCCATTGAACATTTTTCTAAAGTTTGGTGTCATGCACATCCACACCCAATATGAAGAACACTAGGACAATGGCCTAAGATCAACTATTACTTTAAGAATTCACCTTTTTTGTCCCAAAATTCCTAGAAAGTCTGTTGAGGTGTAGCTGTCCAAGTGAATGCTGCCTAGTCTTAGTGGCAGAGTGGTCCTTATTCTAGTTATTTTGCTTATTCTACTTATTATCTTGAGTCTACTTGAGTCTGTTTCTTCAAATTCAGATTTTCCAGCAAGTCTCCATCATGAAAAAGATCTGGTATGGCAATCTTGCCATCTTCTTCATAGCAAACATTCCTATAATAAGTAAATTTGCTTTTTCTACAATATAATTATATTTTCCAGTTATTCCTTTTATGCTTACTGTCCATAGATCTTCCAGGTAATGGGAGGCTTCCTTTTCCTCATGTCTCAGGAAGTTAGTAATAGTTTTGACTCCTTTACATAGCTGCCCAACTGTGTTTACATTTTTGTCTATCAGATTCTGTAATCCTTTTCTTTTTTCAAATGCTTCTTACTATTATTAACTTTTCCCTTTAGTGTTTAGCCATGCTGGGCCTCCTTTTAGACTTTCTCAAGCATTTCATAAACGGGTGTGAACTAGCACTAGACCTGTACGGTCTTCAATGCTTTTTGGACTTCCTGCAAGCATGTAATTCTCTGAGGCAGATGTCACACTTAGCTTACTTTTAGCAATTACTTTTTAGCAATTTTCACCTCATTCTTACTAAAAGTTAACAGTGGATTCCTTGGCTATTATATCCCCTATATTATATCCCCTACTTCAGTAGGGATTCTGAATGTAAGTACCTTATAGTATAACTTTTGATATCACCTGTTGTGATTTGGCCTTTTTCCATAGAATAATTGTGGTCATCTGACTTTCTCTCAGGCTCTCTCTGACCTGTCTCAGGATATACCTGCTCATTTCACCTCTCTAGTTGTTTGGGTGGCAATGTAGACAGGCTAAAATACTGCTATTGTTTAGGCCTAAGCATTTCAATTGATGAAGTTTCTGGTACTTGAAGTGGAAAGTTTACTAATTTGGTTTAATTCCAAGAGCTCTTAAATTTATACCTCTAATTCACCCCTACTATGCTTTATGCTCTTATTTCTATATATTTGGAAACATAATTTTATACTGTTCTGTTTTTATAATTGTTGTCTCATCAGGTTCCCAATTTCAACATTGCCTTCATTTATGCCTTAACATACTAGCTTTCTTATTGTCGTTCTTTACCTCCTAACATTTGTATAAAAGTGAGTGTACCATGCTCCCTGTCAAAGAAAAAAGTCTTTAAATAGCACTTATATTCTAATTGTCTATTTGATCACTGCTATCCTCTGATCTACCCTTCACCTGAAAATACAGAATTATCATGACTTGCCCTTTGGGATATTCTCTTCAGACATGCAATCCTCTATGTAGAAATTCACTAGCAATTGCTTAAATAAGCTGCTGCTTTGCTTGGAATTCCCCGGTTTCTGATGAAGATGACAGTGTTTTGCGCTATTTAGAGGCCTATTTAGATTCTGGAGAGATGTTCTTCACCTGTATAAAATGAGGAAAATTACGCTAGAAGAGGAGTTGATGGTGTTGATTGAGAGGCGTCCACACTAGATTTGAGGAGGCAAGAGGATGAAACCAGCCTGTCCAGAGATGAGAGGTGGTAAGCCAGAATCAGGGGTGAAATCAGCCTAGCTGAAGTGCATATACACTAATGTTAGATGTAACAAACAAGAGGAGCTGCAAGCCATGGTAGAAAAGGAAAGCTATAACACAGTAGACATGACAGAAACATGATAGGATGACTTGCATGAGTGGAGTGCTGCAATGGATGGTCACAAGATCATCAGAAGGCTCAGACAAGGAAGGAGAGGCAGTGGGGTGGCTCTGTAGGTTGGAGAGTGGTTTGAGGGAGCTCAAGGGTAGTGAAAATAAGGTTGAGTGCTGATAGATAAGAATCAGAAGGAAGGCCATCAAGACAGCATCCTGATGGCAGTCTGTCACAGACCACTCAAGCAGGATAAAGAGGAAGTATTCTATGGGTGCCTGGCTTCAGTTCCACAATTGCCAGCCCTTGCACTAGTGGGAGAATATAACTTTCTGGATGTCAATTGGAAACTCACCACAGTTGAGATGACGCAGTTCGAGAAGGTTCCTGGAGTGTGTGGAGCTTCCTGACACAGCTGGTAAGTGACTCTACCGGGGACAGTGCCCTGCTAGACCTGCTGGATGAAAACAGAGAAAGGCTGGTGGAAGATGTGGTAGTTGGAGGGCATTGCAATCACAAAATGATTGAGTTCTCAATCCTTGGTGAGATAAGGAAGGAGTTTAACAAAACGTTTACCTTGAACTTCTGGAGGCTGAACTTTCCGTTTAAGTACACTGGTTCAGAGAGTCCCTTGAGAAACCCTTTTAAAGAAAGGTGTCCAGGAAGGCTGACTGTCTCTATGTGCTGAAAGATGAGATATCAGGGAAGAAGACATGAATGTGAGGACTTAAAGGATGCAGCTGCATGTCTCAAAACTCTGTTGAGGAAGGAAGTTCCCATAAGATAAACCATCACAACAGGAACTTGAAGGAAGCACAGGTACCAAAAGAGGAAGGCATTGATTCCAGGCCTAAAGAAGGTAAAGATCTGGAATTAACACACTACACAGAATTCCACTGTGCAGGCTGTGGAAACTTTAGATTTATATGGACAAAAAGTTCACAAGGGGGCAAACTGGGGGAAAAGATACACAGGCCAGCCCAAGCTGAGAGAACAGCATCTATATGCTGTAGATACCCAGGACTTGGACTGTATAAAAGTGTTACCTCCAGAAGAAAAACTCTGGGATCCCTACCACTGAACAGCAGGATGAAGGACCAGCAGGACACCGCAGGAATTCACATGGTGGTGATATCTTTTGCTTAATCTCTCTCTGTTATTCTCTTTCTTCCCTCTCCCCCCTATGCCACCCCATTTCTTTCTATCTCTCTACCTTGTATTAACTGTTAAATAGAATCCATACTATTGATCAGCATATGGTCTCATTTGCACTTTAATTCAGGTTGAGGCATCTATTATAATCAGATAATAACACTGAAGATTTCACTGGAACTCAGGGGGAAAAGAGAATTTATAACCTTTGGAAGAAAGGCCAGGCTACTCAGGAAGAATACAAGGATGTTGTTAGGTCATGTAGAGAGAAAATTAGAAAGGTGAAAGCTCAGCTAGAGCTCAATTTGGCCACACTGTGAAAGATTAATAGAAGTGTTTTTATAAATACATTAACAGAAGGAGAGCCAAGTAAAATCTCTTTCCTTTATTGGATGTGAGAACATCGTCCCCAAGGATGCGGAGAAGGCTTAACTTTTCAATGCCTTCTTTGCCTCAGTCTCTAACAGAAAGGCCAGTTATCCTCAGGGCTACGAGCCCCCTGAACTGGTAGACAGGAGACTCTCTACAATCCAGGGGAAAGTAGTTGGTGTCTTCCTGTGCCACTCAGACACTCATAAGTCTGTAGGGCCAGCAGGATGGAATTCACCTGAGGGTACCAAGGAAAATGTCATAAGACCTCACAAGCAACTCTTCATCATTTATCATAAGTCCTCATTAAGCAGGAGGGGTCCCAGATGACTATAGGTTAACCAGCGTGATACCCATCCACAAGAATAATCAGAAGGAAGATACAGAAAATTATAGGTCTGTTCTCTGACCTTGGTTCCAGGGAAGGTTATGGAACAGATCATAGTGAGTGCAATCATGCAGCATGTACAGAACAATCTGGGGATTGGACCAAACCATGGTCTGGTTTTAGAAAACACATCGTTTTATGAAAAAAAAGAGGTCCAGCTTGGCCAACTTGATCTCCTTTTAGGACCATAGGGAATGAGGGGAAGATTGATGATGTAATCTATCTACCTGGACTTCAGTAAAATCTTCAATGCTTTCTTTTATGCCATTCTCCTGAAAAAGCTTGCAACCCATGGCTTGGGCAGGTGGACTCTTTGCTGCATCTGAGTCATTGTGTTAGAAACCGTCTGAATGGTCAAACCCAGAGAGTGGCAGTGAATGGTGGTACATCAATTTGGCATATGGTCACTGGTGGGGTTCCCCAGGGCTCAGTGTTGGGATCAGTCTAGTTCAATATCCTAATCAGTAATCTGGACAAGATGATCAAGTGCACCTTCAGTAAGTTTGCAGAAATGGGTCAAAGTGTTTATCTGATGGGAGGTGGAGGGCAGGAAGACTTTACGGGGGATCTGGACAGGCCAGTGTTTTGAGATTCAATAAGGAGAAGTTCTGGGTCCTGCACTTGGGTCAAAACGACATCATACAACACAACAGGTTTGGGGAAATGTGGCTGGAAATCTGCCCAGCAGAAAAGGACCTGGGGGTGCTGGTTGAACAGCCAGTTGAACATGAGGCAGAGTGTGCCCAGATGGCCAAGAATGCCAATGTCATCCTGACTTGTATAAAGAATAGTGTGGCCAGAGGTACCAGGGCAGTGTTTGTCCCTCTGTACTTGGCACTGGTGAGGCCACACCTTGATTACTGTGTCCAGTTCTGGGGCCTTCACTTCAAGTACAACATTAAGGGACAGGAACATGTCCATTGAAAGGCAATAAAGTTGGTGAAGGTTCTGAAGCACAAGTCTGATCAGGACTGGCTGAGGGAGCTTGGGCTTTTTATCCTGGAAGAGAGGAGTCTCACAGGAGACCATATCTCTCTCTACAACCACCTGAAAGAAGGGTGTAGCAAGATGAGGGTCTTCTTAGGTAGCAACAGGACAAGAGGAAATGACCTCAAGCTGTGCCAGGGTAGGTTCAGGCTAAACATCAAGAACTTTGTCTTCATTGAAAGAAAATGTTCTGCAATGGGCTGCCTGGGAAGGTGGTGGAGTCATCATGCCTGGAAGTGTTCAAGAAAAGGCTGGGTATGGCACATGTTCATGGCTTACAGTTTCGTTGGCATCAGTGTTTGGTAAGAGGTTAGACTTGGTGATATCAGAGGTATTTTCCAACCTTAATAATTCTATAAGCATTTTGGAGAACAGTACTACTAATGATTAGGAAACTGAAAAAGTGATAACACAAAATACATTCCAGGTCTGATAAATAGGTCTGAGCAGCTGATCAATAAGTTACCTTTATAGATATCTAAGTTCCACTGATTATATGGATCACCTCTCCATTGACTAAAAAGGCAGCTAAGATATATGTTAATATATGAACACCTAAATATAGAAACCAGATATTTAGATGTTTTAGTCTTGATATAAATCTAATCTTCAGATTCTCCCAGCTCCAACTTCTTTTAAATGTTTTGTCCATGATCAGTAGCTCTCCAAGGAAGGAATAATCTGTTTTTTTCCCCAGCTTTTGTCCTATGCGACTTCTGAAGGAAATATAACACAGACTTAGAGCAAGCGAACAAATTGATGCAGTGTAGAGTGATTGTAAAATGATGATTCTGGAGAGTTTAGCTTTATAGAAGATGATAAAAATGTCTTGGAAATATATTTTCATTAATGTAAGTATTTTGCAAATTTTAGTTAGGAATTGCACATGGAAGGACACAATATGACAGAAATGCAGGACAGGAGATATACTGAAAATTACTAAGAGACATTACTACTTCATCAAAACCAGGAGCAGGATAAAATCTTCCCAGAAAATTTTAGAGGTGGTAATTATCCTTTAACAAACAAGCACCAAAAAACTTTATCCACATCAAAAATCAGCTCCTTGCAATGTCAAGAGCACTGCAGATTTATTTTATATATAAAACTTAGTCTTCATACCAACATGTTATGCTAAATGATTCTGATATTATAATTATAGATGGTTTCCATAGATACATGAAAAAAGACTGACATATTATGGTAAATATTGAATTTCATTGAGAATGCACTGAAGTGTAAATTTTCAGATGAATATATTTATTTTAGAGATTTACAGAAAGGAAAGACAAATAGAAGGTTTTATAAAATAATAAACTTGTGGATAAAATAACATGTTAAACAGAATATGAAAATAAAATGTTTCCACTTCCAGTACTGAAATTTCCCCTCACTGAATTGAATGAGACTACAATTTCAGTCTTCTCTATCCTACCAAATCTGCCTCATTTGCCATAGATTAAATGTAGGAGGAGAGAAAAAGTAGTTTAATTTAGCACAGGAGACCCACAGTGAAAAAATTAACCCAATGGCTAGTATTCTCCTAGATACCATTTGATTTCCAGCCTAAACTTTATTAAACAGAAGGAAAAAGATCAAATGTACCTTTTCAGTATGCTTTAATATTTTTGGTTTTCTAACCATTTTCTTTTGAATTATTATTGCTATTATCTATCTTCATTATGTCCTTATTCATCAGTTATTCATAAATATTTTTCCAAAATTTTCTTAATTGTTTTTGCAATTGATTCTGAACACATTTTAAATAAATCAGCATAGAAGCTAACATAAACATCAATGGGCTTTGGAGGAGGCCCATTCTATTTATGCCTAAATTCTCAAAGGGACAGGAACAATTATGGACAAACATCAACATACATGCACAACTTAAACTTTGAAACAGATAGAAAAGAATCACATCATACATTGCACTTCAACAAATGATTTTATGTTACCTAACACAGATGGAGTTAGCCCTTGCCCAAAATTCCTAAGTTCCCTGGAATACAAAAAGTCTTTACCCTAGCACTGGTTAACAGCCATTACACAAGAATGAATCTGAGCTGGCACACAGGACTCCATAGAGATTCCTATGAGACAACACTTAAAAGAAATGCTGTAATACTAATGTATCTTCAGTACAGCTTCATTAAGGTAAAAATTATTTATCAATTTGGAAATAGTGTGCTTTCTTTTAAATTGTTCTATCACATAATGTCATTGATTGACCTGCAAATTATCCAACTTAGAAGACAATTGAAATGAATTTTATAGAAATATGTGGTATGTGAGCATACGTTCATCTTTATTCAAGCAGAGAACACAATAAAATATATATTTAGTATAGAATACCCTGTAATAAATATCTATCACAAATATCAATATCTTTTGTCACGCTCTGGAAAGCACTGAAACGTTAAGTGTTTGTATTAGTGCAATACTGTTTCAACAGAGGGTGAAAAGCCTAAAAAAAGACATGAAATAAGACACCAATCATTTACTAAATACTCTCACATAATCCAACATAAGCATGAAAAGATGACAAATAAAAAAGACAGAGAAGAAATTCTACAAAATTGTCACATGGTAGGTCTAATTCATCATACTGAAAGTCATCCATTGAAAATTCACTACTCCATGAACTGAAAGTCATTATGAAAGTTAACTGTAAATAGTACACCATGGTGCTGTGAACAAAATAGAGCCCATTGTTTTTGTCAAGAGAAATTAAACTTTCCAAAGTCTTTTTTATTTCTGGCTTTTGTTTAAACATATCCGAATTACTTATGAAAAAGTTTTATCAAAAAGACTGGTTTCATTTTGTGGATAATCGACAAGAGTCAGAATCCATCTCTTGTTGCTTTGAATGAAGGAAGACCAGAGCTCAGAAAATGTGTGATGTGCATATGGAGATACTACAAAATCTGAAGTGTCCTAACTCAGTTTCAGAATAACCGATCGTATAGCAGTTGACTTTTGCAGAAATAGAAGCAAAATCTCCATATTTTCTTTTTCTTAATCCAGCTAATATTGCTAATGTGTCTCCTTTGAAGTAAATACATTTCAAATAAAACTAAAAAACCAAAGAAACAAAAACCAAAAACACAAACCAAAAGAAGACCCCCAAATAACATCAAGAAAAAAAAACCACATACAAACAACAGCAACAAAAAACCAAATGTAAAAAAGTGAAAAAGAACTACTCAGCACATCATTTGGGGTTGATTGTTTTTTTGGTTGGTTGATTGGTTGGTTTGTTGGTTAGTTGGTTGGTTGGAGATTTTTGAGCTGTTCAGAGATTTTGTATTTGCAAGAATTTCCTGCTAGTCTCAAGGTTCCAGTTCCCCTTTTCCTATATGCTTACTCTTTCAAATGATTCTAATATACAGAATCACTGTGAAGACAAAGCCTGTTGGACCGAAGAAAACTTTGTGAGCTTTAAGCCAAAGGACTTGATGGTTCTAAACTAGAAAGGAAAGGATTTTTCTCTACATCTTCTATAAAATGCTACATTAAGATTTTTTAAAAGAATCAATTTCCTTCTGTATTCCTCCAGCTTTATACTCACACATTTGTTCATGTCCTCTGATGTTATTTTAGGAGACATGTGTACTTTAGAAGAATACATTTTATTCTGGAAACGATATTAAATAAAGTAAATAAGTCACTAATTGTCTGTCCACATCAATACAGAAGTAGTTCATGCAATTTAACTATTGGTTTGAATTATTGATTTCTTGCTTACACTAACTAACTGCTCCATAATCACTTGTAAAACTAATATATTGTAATTAGAGGATGAGATATGTAATGGAGTTTGGGCTCATCAAACAATTATGCTTCTCAGTTTGAAAGATATTAAAGTATTTTCCACCTAATGGGTGAAAAGGGAGATAATTTATAATAATATCTTTCTCATTTTCAATGGTTTCATTATGTAAAGAAAAATTATTTGCACATTCTCCTATGTATGGAAAAGGAAGAAATTATCTTCTGTTTGATCAGAGTTTACTCAGTCTGTAACTGCAGTATTCAATAGGAAGCCTTCCAGTATGAAGCATCTTATTTACAAACTCCATTTTCCAGATGTTTATAGTTTTTGATATTCTGTCTGTGTGGAATGCTATCCAGAGAAAGACTGATTTCTCTTTTCTTCTTGTTGGTTCACTATGCGGTGTTGGCTTTTTGATTTACTGTTCCATCAAAGCAAAACGTCACTACTGGAAAAAAGACCAAACAGGAGAAATGCTCTTAGTATGACTGACACAATGTAGCTGTAATGCTCAAAGCAATTTGGCCCTATTGGAAGACAAAGGGATCAATCCATACCCAATTAATCTAATCTTGTTTTGTCCTATCAAGAAACTATTAACAGTGTTTCACAATTTTACACATGTATAAGATGTAAAATATATAGACAATAAAATTATGATAAAGTTCCTACGTCCATATACAGCATCCTATAGAAATTTTCTTGATTTTGTAAAAAAATAAACTGTAATAAAAAAAAACCTGACAAAGTACCCATTCATTTTAATAAAAATTTCAAATTTAAATATGTTTTAAAAAAACATGTCGGTCTTAACAGAGTATAGAATGTAGGATTTTGCATCAGCTTAAAAAAAGAAACTTATGCCAAAAACTAGAGCAATGGAGAAGACAAAATTTCAATAAATCAATTAATGGATGGAAAACATGTATATGCAAGGGGAGTGAAAAAACACTAAAATTTAAAAGTGAGTAATTTCTTTTCAAGCAGGACTCATTATCATAATTCTGCTGTTTTTCCAAGGTTTTCATAATTTCTGTAACTTTTCAAATGGAAGGGACAAAACAACAGAAGGTGCAGAATTAAAAGACAAATAGAATAAAAAAGTTGTGTTTAATTTCTTAATGTTTTGGATTTGTCCTTGTATTTTTTTGCTATGAAACAAAAAGAAATTTCCTCAAAAATTTTTGAGAAATTAGAACATCAAGAGTTTGTTGGTTTTTTTTGGTTTTTTCCTGACAATAATACATTTTTATGACAACCACTTGTTCTTTTCATTTTGGTTTTGTTTAAATATCTTGGAGTTCATCTTTTCTCTTTCATGAAAGATACTCATAATTCAAGTTTAACCTGAATATAAGAATATGAGTTCACTTCTGAGAAGCATGTAAGTTTTTTTTACAGAAGAGCATATCATAAATTCATGTGTCATGGTACAAACATGGATATATTAATAGATATGCAGTATGATTCGATAGTTTGCATAGTAAACCAAATGACATTTTTTAACTTTTTACACTTCTATAAGGAAATATTAAATATATAATTAAAATATGAAACTGAATTTTTAGAAACTAACAAATTAATTATCATCAAAGAATTTACCCTGAGATGATGTCCTATTTCATACTTTGAATAACATAACTGTTGATAGTCTAGGTTTATTTATTTTGCATGTGAACACAATAGTGTAGGACAACGCTATAAATCATATTGGTTGTGCTATATTAGAAAAAAATAGAGACTTCATTCAGTGTGGGAATAGAATCAGATCTGCTTTTTTACATATCATAGAAGAGAAATGTTGAAAAAATGAAGTCTGTCTACAGGTACTGAACACAAATTTTACAGCTTGCAGTGTCAAACAATAAAAAGAACCTAAGGTACAAATAATAGAAAGAGACCAGCAAGTTGATATTATATATTAGCAATAGGACTGAAGTTAGTAAAGGTTTTCTAGTTAGCGGACTTTTAAAACTAGCAAAAATGACTCTGAGAAAGGCCTAAGTGTTGAATGCTTCTTTGCATACAAGTCTTTTCCAGTCTTAAGTAAAAAGGTCAGTTTAAATTAAACGTATAATGCCACAAAAATCAGAGAAAAAAGGGCACCAACATAGTATTAGAGACAAAGGATAAGATCTCAAATTTGATAGAAAAAGAAAGGTTAGAGATTATTTCTGAAAGCCTCTAATTTAGTCAAGTACCCTGTAACTTGCTCTTTCATTTTTCAAAGGTTATCTTGCTCTTCAAGGATTATCTGTAGTTGAATTTACTGGGATCGTCATCTGAATATTTTGCAAAACAAATCAATGAAAAAATATTAAAGTTGTCTGCCAGACCTGACAATTTTTTTTCTACATAGATGCAGATCTGGCTGTAGCAATCTTAGATTTGCTAAAAATTATCTTTACTTGTCCATTGTATTGAAAGACATTACAAAGATAAATTCAAATCTTCAGGGAAGAAAAAAGGGAAAGAAATGTAAATCAGCAAAATAATTTTGACTCTCAGAGGAATAAGATTTGCAGGTATCTGCAGGAAAACAACAATCTTGTGAAAAGGAAAGAGCAAATCATATACATTTTTTTTCCTTTCTCTCTGATGTAATAACATGCATCAGGAACAGGAGCAACAGCTAAGAAATCTGGGATGCAAAAAACATTTTACCTTCTTTGCATTCTATTTTCATAAGCAAATTAAGAAAACAATTTCTAGGTTGATTCACCGAGAACCAGCCACAGAGGTAGAGTGAAAATATGTGTTGTTTACATTCAAAGAAAGAGATAGGCAGAACAGCTTCTGTCATTTGATGTGAATCTATCAGTATATTGCAATAGACAATAGTTATATTTTGGAAGTAGATACTGAATTTAGTGATATTCCAAAGGTAGATATGAATTTGTCAAGTCAGAGATTGACAATCATGCTTTTATAGTGACACAAGCAGTGAGCAGTTGTGCAGAAAGGATCTGTGGTTATACCAGATCAGTAGATGGAAATGAGCCAGCAATGTCATGCTGTTACTAAATATGTGTATGTGTGTATGTATACAAATGCATTAGCAGAAAGTAAAAAACATAAATAGTCAATAGCTTTGACTGAAATATTGTCATTTTTGTATGCTGTGGCTCAAGAAATTAGAAATCTAGCGAGTGTAGAAGGGTAAGATAAGCAGGGATCTAGAAATAATGGTCTACAAGAAAGGACTGGAAAATATTCCAGTGCTCAGTTTAAAAAGGAGACAAGTCTTAAGGATACCAATGTTCTCAGATGCATAAAAGGCATCAAAGGGAATAATCTACGGGGAACGTGTAAAAATAAAATTAAAACGGATTTTAGCTGCAAAAAGGAAGACTTAGGTTAGATATTAAAAGAAGCTTTCTAGTCATAACAATAGTAAAACATTGGCATAAGCTGTCTGAGGAGTCACCATAATTTAAGATCTTGCAAGAAAATACACATTGAACCTATGCAAATATAAGTCATTTGAGTTATGCAGTATGATATAGAGGACTTCTTGAGGTCTCTTTACAGAGGCTCATTTTAAGATAGTGTCAAACATGAATAAAATTATCAGTGAAAAATATAAGGAATCATAGAATCAACCTCAGTGTCGGAATGATTTCTAACTAATTTCTATCAAAGTTTCTCTCACAAATTTTTTATACATTATTTCATATAAAGCCACTAAGGTGAAAAGTCCTACCATTTAAAATTAGGTAGCTTGGTAGGCATTTTAAAGATGAACCAAATGAACTATCAAAAAAAAGAAGATAACCAGGCAAGCATCAAGGACATTAATAGTACTAAATTTTTTATAACTCTAGTATGAGTCAAAAGCAAATATAAACATCAGGTTCATGTATTCAGGGCACAAAAAAGCTTGGTTTAGCTCTTGTACAAGAAAAGAAAATGATACACCAACATAATCCCCAACTAAGATCTTTCTCTCAAGAGCCTATGGCCAGGTGCTGTCAGGTGTCTGTGGACTACATCACTGTCAATAAAACCTTAAAGATGAAGGGATTTCTTCAATCCTATCATTTAGGAACGATAGTTAATGAAAACACAGCTCTCAGAATGTGGGAGTACCTCTTTTTGAATGGGAAAGATCCTCACTGGAGAGGTTTAGCATACAAGCAATATGGAACATCTCACTGCATTTCTTGGCATACACTTGGTGGAGAGACAGGGAGACTGGGAAAAAGTCCCCTTCATCCAGAGTGTGATTCCTCAGGGCTGATTTAGTAATTTGAGAGAAGATACATCTAAACCCACCAGAATGACACATATTTCCTTTTGTGACCGCCACAGCGCTGCAATTGCCACCCTTAGAAAGGAGTAATTCTTTGTCTCAGCTAAAGAAAGGCTTTGGTCAATTACATACCTCTTACCTATTTATGGGATTTGTAAGAAACAAATGCAGGAGTATAGGTGAATCCATGAAAAAGACCAAGCACATTCCTATCAAGTGAGTGATACCTCTTACCTGCAGTGAGTTTCCAGCAACAGGATGAACAGATTTGGTCACTCAATATTCAAAGCAGGACTCCTGGCAGGAGTGATTTCAAATGCCAGGTGTTAAACCAGAAACACACCTGCTGACTGGACAGATACAGGTGAAGCCATTGTAAACTTTTAAACTGTTAATCAAAGCCACTCAGCACTTTTTACAGAATTTGGAGACAGACTTACTGCACTTGCTGAGTCTACTTGTCTGGACTAGTTTGTTGCTTGACTCTGTGTCAGCTCTATCTGGAGGAAAAGGGTACTTCCAGTAATGTTGTACAGCATTCTGGAGGTCTGCCATTAAGATCTGTGTCAGGAAATACTCTTCATGCATACCTAAATTAGAGGGTTCTTTTTAACTGAATTTTCAGCATAATGGTTTCAGAAGAAAAGCTGCATCTTTACCCACTGTTTTGCAACAAAACAATGCTAGGAAAAATCTAACCTACAATATTTTTCTTGTACATCCATGAACAATATTACTGAGGATAAGAAGTTGGTCTACGTCAGAAAACATAAAAAACCCATACCTTTCTTCCTTTTACATATCATATGGAAATGCCACAAGCTCATCTGTATAATCTTTCAGTAATTAAAGCATAATATATAACTGGATGTTTCAAAGTAATTGATCACAAAAATTATACATTCTGTCTAGATCTCCTAGGGATCTACTGGGAGTGATGATATTACATTTAAAGATTAATAATCTTTTCACTTTGTCATATTAGTAAAGACAACTCTCTCAGAACTGGAAAGGGAGTTTGTCTTAGTGCCAAGCTGAAAAGGAATTAAATAAATCATGTTGAACTACAGAGGATAAAGTGTAATATTGCTTTAAGTCTCAATTCCTACAGTTTTCTATTACACATAGACAGCAAAATAACCTTCATTTCAGATATCAAAAAATGTAAAAAATAAATTGCCTTATTCCTTCTTAAAATAAAGTCACTACTGTAGCAAGATAACATAGAGACCTATAGAATATGTAAATAAACACCTACCATTTCTGAGAAGTCAGCTTATAGAAACTTATAGAAAATGCAGCTGCACTTTCTAAGTGATAATTAATAAAACAGCAAAGTCTTTGCTGCAAATGGACACTAAATTGCCAAAATGTTAGTTTTGGGATGGAAATATTTTGGAAAAAAAAAAAAAAAAAGAAGGAGAAAAATGTGCGAGTGAGGAGTTCGGTGGTTTTTTCCCTGTAAATTAATTAGTAATAAAAATTAGGTTATAAATTGCTTTTTGCAGAATTTAATAGTTGTAATTGAGACAGAGCCTGGCTATTTTTTATTTCTTAAAAAATCCCAACCAAACTTGCAGAAAGGAATTTAAAAAAAAAGTTTCACTCACATCTGTTTATTTATTTTTATCTTATGCTCCAAACTCCATTATACATTGAAGTTGATATTCACCCATCTGTTTTAACATGAATGATTCAGTTTTTCTAACACTTACATGCAAATGGAAACACATAAATTCCTAAGCATATTGGCAATTAAAGGACTATGCTGTATGCTGATAAAATTATTTTGAAATTCTGCTACTGACTCTTCTGGAAATGTGCATTATTTATCAAGTAAAGTTTTAAAAATTGATAGAATAGAGCAGAAAAAATAACTATCTGAACTATATGTTGGTCTAATGTAATATGCAGACAAAACTGTAAAAGTAAATTAGTCTTAGATAGAAACAGAAAATCAACTTTTACCATCACATTCCTACCTATGAATGCAGGTAATACTTTATAGTCTCATATGATTTTTAAGCAGAACTATTCAGAAGCCATTTAACAATTTTCGTTGAGGCTGTTTTTAAATAATTTCCAACTTTAATTCCTTAATCATTGGCCTTTGGTGCTGTCATGATAAAAAAATGATCACGTGAAGCTGCAGAGCTTACAATTACTGACTCTGGACGAGCTTTGATTTAAAATAATTTAGTATCAAATACCAAGCACCTTGTTTGAATGAAAACAGTATTAAAACTGTTTGTTTTCTGATGCTAAAGCAGGAAGCTGATGAATAAAGTGGTTTTGTTAACATGTTATGACTTGGTGTTTAGAAGTTAAAGTAGTGTAGATATGAGTTCCATACTTTATTACTGCAATTATGTGGGCAAGTATGTTTTCCAACAGTTTAGTATTTGAGCCTTTTTAAATACATGGTACCTTTTTTTGTCTTGGATATGCAGAAAAGCAGGTATCTCATTTACTATCACTGATTAGGTGTTTAGAATTTCTTATAAATTTACAGCAAAATACCACACACTCAGCAAAAGCACAGAGAGATAAAGCTCTAGAAAAGTCCAGAATTAATAGCTGGTTAAGGAAGGCTCATTTCCACAAAAGGTTGAGGGTTTAGTTGATTTGGTTATTTTGGTGTTTTTTTGGGNNNCTCAATGATGCCTCAGCTTCCCTCAGTCTAAATTTTTCCACCTAAAAGCTAGTCAGATAAAGGAATTTTTTCACTTTTGCAATATGAATTCTTGGGGTAATAGAGGCATGTAGTATGTATGTCCATAAATCAATTCAGGCTAATAAAACAGTGCAGGTTCATGACTGATTCTCAGCAAAGCAATGCTGAAATACTGTCTAGTTTCTATCCATAGTAATATAAATGAATTGAACTAAAAACTGAGCAATTAATTTTTTATTGTTTCAATAGTTTCAATAGATAAGATTTTCTTTCCCAGTTTATATAACTTATGTTTTTATTACAGACAAGTTTTCTATCCTATAATAAGCTCTGACAATTTTGACCTGTGTCTATTTAAAACTTTAGGGTGATTTCTAGACTGTAATTCAAATATTATTATACAACCAGCTTAATTATAGTTTTATCTGCTATTACAGTAGTTGATTATTAATTTTGAAAAGAGAACACGATACTGAAAAATATTGATGAATGTGGCTCTTACAGATAAAGTCGTTTACTCTCAGGTTCGAAAATGTTGCTTTTTAAATGTTACTTTAAAACTGCCCATTGCAATTTTAGGTTCAAAACTTAGACCTCTTTGACTTGAAGTACTTCAATCAATCACATAGAACTGTGTAATCTGAAATAAAAAGAAAAAGAAGTAAAAGGGCAAATAAAATCCTGAGTAGTAGAAGTGGTCTAGGCAAAAAAGAACGAAAAGGGAAGCTTCATAAATGTGAAGGACAAGGGAGGGAAACTTAAATAGTGCTATACTATATATCTTCAATTTTAAAATACTGCAGCTTAAAAAATAAAATCTCTATTATCCTAAGCCAAGGAATTGCTACCAAAAGGTATTACAGCACTAAGAATAGCAATTCTTGTAATAAACACCATACAAGTGCTCTTAATTATGTATAAAGGAGGAAGTTTTCCAATCTATTTAGACATGACATGAAACTGAAATTCCAGTCTGACAGTCTAGAACCAATGGAGATATACTCACAAGAAATTATATTCTGGCTGGCATCATGACACTTAAATGTAGAATGATGAAAAGCAAACAATTCCAGGTTTAAATCCTGTCAAAACAATTAGAATTCACTATGAAAAGGATGCTATTTTATCCAAATTGAGAGGTACACGAAGAAGATACTGGAGAGGTGTTTTGATAGTAATTCAAAATAATAGGAGTACAGGAAAGTGAGAGGTATGACTGTTGAAGCAGAACTCAAAATTCAAACCAATGGGCATCATTCAGAGCTCATCTTGCTGGGGTAACCATCAGGAGCAAAGCTTTGGTCAAGTATTTGGAGAAAGGATCATGTCAAAAGTCTATAATTTGAAAGAATTTGCAAGTCTTGCTAATTTTGTACCATGAAAAAAACAATGTAGGGGGTGAAAACAACTCAGTTAACTTGCCTTAAATCTAACACAACATTGCATAACATGGAAATAAAAATGTGGATATCAAGGAAAATTTTTCTGAGTCTACATACCTGAGAATTTTCTACACAGACCCTACCTTTAGAGTTGTCCAGGAAAATATTATTAATTCTGTATCTTTCAGCGTTACAGAGATAGAAATAAATGTCTGCATTTTTTTGTAACTATTTGTGAGTACAAAACACTAGAAAACAGTTCAGTCTTAGAAAATGACTCCAAAAATAACCTCAGACCAGTAATTTCATACAGAAAAAGGCTGCAGAAATATGTGTTTTTCAGCAGAAATTATACAATAGTGATTTCATTTAATATGATGTGAATATGAGTACTTTTAAAAATTAATAGCAAACTTTTCCATACAAGTTTTAAAAGTCACTTCAAGTGGAGCTATGGAACTGCAAATCTTACACTTCTTCTAGTTGAACTCTTATCTCAGTAGCATGTTCTCCTTGTTGACTTCTGAAGGCAGAAGTTTTTAGTAATATAAAAGTTCTTACTGAGCTTTTTAAGTACCAAGTCATTTAGCAGTTATGCACCTCATCTTCATTATATCCTAATATCAAATGCATTGACAGAAAATAGCCATTTTTTACTTGATACTGATTTTTTAATTGAGCTTTTAATTAAATGAACCTTAATTTGATTAGTACTGTGCTGCACTGTGAAGGACTTCCATGTAGGTAGTTATGTAAGTGTGATCTGGTTTTTTAATATCGAATGTTACTAGATTAGGCCTGTAATTCATTACTAGCAAAGAATCAGTGCAGACAGTAGAATATATGAGCTATGGTAGTAAACACTGCTCTGAAACAGCAGAAACTGGCTTAATTGGTGCCCCAAGGAAAGTGGAAATCTTTTTTTCTTCAATTTACACCTATATGTTAGCATTTATATAAGCTGATTTTATGCTGTGTCTGCAATAGTTACTTTTTATTTTGTTCTAAAACAACTTGGTTGACTCTGAAAGTTACATATTCTTAAGCACTAATTTAATAGTAATAGCAGCTCTACTCATTAAAATAGTGTGAAAAAAAAGTTAGTCCTTTTCAAGGAAGCGCTTAGATTTTTGTTTAAATTTAGATGTGCACATACCCCTCATTTATATCAATGAGACAGAGTCTGTGTTTCGGTTTGTGAATGGGAATGACTTCCTAAATTGCTGCCTTTAATTCCCAAGAATTCCCCACTCTGATTATTGAAGTTAGAGACAGAAGAAAGAAGCATCTTGTTTTACATGAAGAAAAAAAACCTCTAGAATTTAAAAGTTTTCATTTTATTGTATTGAGCATTTACCTAATTATACTCTCTTTTCAGGTGAGTGACAGGACAAGAGGCATCAGGGCACAAATAGAAACACTGGAGCTTTGTCTGGACATCAGGAAACATTCTTACTGTGAAGGTGATTGAGCGTTGACGCAAATTGCTCACAGAGGTTGTAAAGTGTCCATCTTTGGAGGTACTGAAAAACTCTCTGGACATTTCTCTGTACTCTTGTTGGCCTTATTTGAGCTGAGGGATTTGACTAGGTGACCTTCAGGCATCCCTTCCAACCTCCACTATTCTATGATCCTATGAAATTCTAGGTTTTGGAGAAAAAAAGCACTTCTATTGGTGAATTAGACTCATTTGGATGTGCTGTTCTAGCTCTAAGATAGATAAAGTGAAAAAAAAAAACCCTAAAATATAAAACATGAACTATAAAGATATGAACTTTTATGGAAATTAGTACATCCGTACAGAATAGGTTACAAATCAGTATGATATTATTCTAATATGCTTCCCATGTGACAAAAATGCAGTCACACACATTATGGGAAAAAAATGAGAAAATAAAAATTAGGGTTAATTATATCCATCTGCAACAGGATTTTGGGAAACTTTAAAATATTGGGACTCTCTTATAGGGTCTCTTTCCTAGTTTTATTCAAAAGTTTAGTAAAATAACCACCATTTTCATAGTTTTTGTGATACAGACTGGATTTTAGAGTAAAGAAGGGAAATGCCAAAAGTTAACATTTTGAGATCTAAAGCCAAACATAGAGTAACAAACCAGCTTTCCTTCTTCAACCTCTTCACTGATTATTTGGGGCTTTTTCAACCTGAAGATCTCTTCTGTAAAAGTGATTACAACACTATTTCTAATTAGAAGTAAAAAGCAAATGAACACTGTAAATATAATGAGAGATATAATGCAAAATTAAAATTAAGAAAAACTGAAAAAATCCTCCAGATGTTTGAATTATTTTCATTTATTTGGATAGATTGTTCTTAATTTTGTAGTTGTGGGTAAGTATTTATGGTTGTATCCTTATATAAAAGTAACAAAAATGTGTTAATGCTCTTTATGCTAAATTCTCTTAAGTAGAGGACATTATTTTTATTCAACTGCAGTAGAGTACTTTAAATCTCTGAGTGACTATGATCAATTATTAGATTTTAAGCAAGAAGATATGACGACAATTGTAGACTTCCTGTGCAAATAGCAATTACCACTGACCAAATCACTGAGGGCTGTGAAAAAGTTTATCCTGAAAGGAAGTTTTAAATGGGAGGGGAAATAATTATGAAAATATAAGACATCTACAGGGTAGTGAAATCAAAAATAATGTTTAACGATCAAAGTAGAAGTCAATATAATAAAACATTATTATTAAAGAAATTACTAGATGTAGGAAAAACAATATACACAATAGCCCAGAAATGCCCTAATCTGGAAAATATATAACTTCTAATACAATAATTCTTTGTTTTCCTTTTCTAGTTTCTTAGTGCTTCCTCACTTTTAATTTCTTTCATTTTTTACTAAATATTTTCTCTCTCCCTTTCTTCACTTCATTCTTCATGATATTTATAAAAGTTTTTTTTGATAGTTTAAAACTTTCTCAGTCATATTCAAGTAAAAAGCTCCCTAAAATGCTTTGCACTTCCAGTCAAATTCATTCTTTTAGGGGTATTATGACTCCCTGAGGGAATTGTCAGCTTATTTAGCAATAAATAGAGGCAAAAATTGTTATAAATTTTTTTGAGCACACTACTTCTCTGTCCCAATTATTGCTTGCTCTTACAGGGAATGTGACTGATGTTACAGTCTTAACTTTTAAAGATGAGTCACAAACAATATTTTTGTCCCTAGGACTTTCCTTTATTGAAAGAAAGAATATCTTTCACAGTAACAATAAGTGAAGAATAAAAGTGCCATTCCTCTTCAATCCGACAGCATGGAAAATATTTGTTACTAAATTTCATGAAAACAAAATGTACAAATAAAAATAAAACCTTCTGTCATTCAGGCTACCTACGCTTCTAAATGCATTACATTAATAAGGTGTTCATGAGCTTGTTACAAGAGATTCTTGTAAAGCTGCTATAATTAGATTTTAACAAGCAAACAAAACCAAACAAACAAAATTAAGTAAATTGAGGAAAATCTTGGAAAATCTTCTGAAATTGACAGCTAAAGACACACAAGAGAGTAAAACCACCTCCATAATACCAGAAATGAAGACACATTTAAACCATTTTAATACATATATCTAATAGTGATTCACTCTTAAAATGATATCTGTACACTCTTGATTCATCATTTCCATGTGTCTTTACATAGGTGTAAATGACCTATTAAAGAATACTAGCATTCTTTCATTCCAGAGGAGTAGAAGATTGGAACTCTGCAGCATCTAGCAGTAGTCTAACAATATCTGCTTTTTATTCTTTTTTGTTCATCATACCGTTCCTAGCTTCCTTCTTGAGAGTAATGCTTGTGTATTTTATCCATTAGTACTCACCCTTTGTTCCTTAGCTAAGATTTTCTAGAGTTCAACAGGCTCTTCAGTATGTTTTACCACAATTCTCCTCTCCTTCAAATCCTCCTTTTGTTACTGCCCTGTTTTCTTTTATTCTTGCTCTTCTTTCAAGTAGATTTTTTTCCCATGTTTCTCTATTAGTTCTTCTTTGATCAAAGCCTTTTTATTTTCCCTGTCTCCTGAAAAATGTATTATTCTTGACAAGTTTAAATACTTGTCAGTAAGTACAGGCATCTTTATGATGCAAAGTATTTTACTACTTGACCTGTCACTGCAGGCTTATCTCCAGATGGGTTCAAATTGTCCCATTGTCATGTATGGTTTCTTCTGTCAAGAGAGAAGAAAAATTAGAACTTGTTCTGCATGCTACTTGCAGCATATCCCATATGCAAATAACAGAATTATTTAACAAAATTTCTTGATTTTTCTACAATTCAGTCCAGTGCAGAAAACAGTTTGATAACCATTCAAGTTTAGATGATAGATTTAACTGCATTGAAGCAAACCTTTGGATTCGTTGATATGAAACTTTTCTCCAGAAAGGTGTTGTACTAAAGGCCAATAGTTTGGAATTTGGGGAAAACATTCAGTCAAAGTATAATAAATATGTGAGAATTCTTCTTTAACTTTAGGTTAGGCTGTACATCTGTTCATCAGTATTTTCTGATCATAGCAAACAAACATTATAGTGAAAAAAAAAGTGTGTTGTGGTTTAGTCCCAGCTGGCAACTAAGTACTGCCATGCAACCATTCACTCACTCTCCACTCCCTCTTCCCCCTGAGGATGGGATGAGGAGAAGGATCAGGAAAAGTGAAATTCCTGGGTTGACATAAGAACAGCTTAATAACTGAAACAAAAAAAATAATAAAACTAAAAATACTAAAAATAAGAATGCAAATACCAATATCAATAACAAAAATAATAATTGTGACAAAAAGGAGAGACAGAGACAGAGAGGAATGAAATCAAGTGATGCACAATACACTCAAGTACCATTCACTGACTTATGCCCAGACCATCTCCAGGCATCAATCGGCAGCTCCTGGCTGTGGTGTGCATTTTCCCCCATCTTCCTCAAGCCTTCTGCAGGATCTCAGGAGCTCTTGATAAGCCTTGATTAAACCAACTGAGCAATGAAGCATGTCCTTACTGTATATACTTGGGTGCTGAAGCATCCCTTGGCTATACCAGGAGTTCTTGCACAGTAAAGCTAAGAACGACTCAGATTGGAAAACATTGGGAACAGCCCAGCCAAGGTAGGGAAAAAAGGATAAGCACTCATCCTTTTTAACCTTGGTAAATCATTAGCCTGAATCATAGCTTGAGTGAAACATCACCATTGTCAGTGGACATTTTGGAAAAAGAGTCCACTTTAGTGGTTAACAATTTGGGCTATGGCCAAGGTGGGAACTTCAAATATCTAAAGCAAATCATCTTGTGACCCCATAAACAGCAGTCCCAAGTGAGGTACTTGCAGATTTCCTGGAAGACAGTGGGCTGTGCCAGAACCTCCTTAGTTTGCAGCTGAATTAAAATCCATATTTTAAGGCACCGACTACTGTGCTTTGCTTCAGCTTGTATATATTAAGAGGTGAGAGTACTGCAAGTAGGAGTTTAGAAGTTCTGAAAAAGAAAGCACTAATGAAAATGCTGTTGGGACACAGAACCACCTTCCAAATACAATAGCAACTAGATCATCACTCATCCAAATAAAAAGTATTTTGAGTTAGTATTCAAATTCTAGATGATGGTATCAGCCATATTGAGTCAAATATTGGAATATATTGAGTAGTACTTATTATGGATGGCTTTTATACTTCTTTTTAATTGGCTCAAACCATATTAATTTCTTGTCACAGTTGATAGGTGTTGGGCCTGGCTGAGAGTATTGTTAAGATATTAATCAGCCATGTAGGACAAAGTAGTAGCTTAATTATAAGAACAAATCTATTCTTTGAGCATAAAGAAACTGCCAATCAATCACTGCCAAAGTTGCGATGGTGATGAGAACCTTTGCATGGGATAGAATTTTTCCTCCAGCAATAGTAAAAAACAACTGTTGGGAGACAGATTTGTTTGAATAGGTCAATCAGGAATGAAATATTCTCTACCCAATCCCATAACCAACAGGATACAGAGTGGAGAGAGAAAATCGAGAGACATCCTAGGGACTCCATAGGACCTGATGCCCTGCATGGCTCAAAAACATTCCCATTCTTTCCATTTTCTTCCTGAACCATGTTGATCTTCCTGAACAATGTCTTCTGGAACTGTGCAAGAGCCATCTGGATGTGTACCTTGGGGATATGGTTTAGGCATAAGTCTGCTAGTTTGACAGTTGCACTAGGTGATCTTGAAGGTCTCTTCCAAGCTTGTTGATTCTGTGACTTTGTGTTTCTGTGACTTGTGCTTGCAGAAAGTCAATTAAAACTGCAGATTTCTGTAATTAGTGTTATGGTATCTGAGTCCATTTAGCCTTGGTCTTAAATATTGACATCACTTTGAAGTGTTGTAAAAGTGTTCTTATTTTCATGTCTAATTTATAAAAGTAAATAAACAGTAACACAATTTACAAAAAGATACTACTTGTAAGCCTTATGCAAGAGAAAGGCACTCCATCCTTTTGAGGTAGATTCGTCTCCTGGAAATCTCCTCCTAATAGAAATAAAAAAACCTTTCTGCTTCTCTCTCCAAATTTCTCTCTCCAAGCTAGCTTTTAGAAGTTTCATGCGCACACAGAATAAAAATGGGGAAGAAAGGCAAATATGAACTACAAGTCTCACAAATCCAGACCAGAACCTAGAAGGCTATTGTTAGCCAAGATACTTGTCTGTGTATTTCTGAAGCAGCTGAACTCTGAGGAATTTCTAACAGGAGGCATAGCCCATAAGAAGCTGGGCTTACTCACTCCTGTTCTGTAAGCACCTATTTTCTTTCTTTTCTTTCAGAAACTCATGAAGGTCATTAGACTTGTTTATAAAAAACTTTGCCAAGGTGGACTATTTTTCCTATGTAGTGCACAGTTCTTTAACAGCCTTTAAACAGTCCTTTAAGCAGTTTCAATAGAAAATAACTGTTTTGAACTTATTTGTAGATTCACCACAGAAAAGAGAAGTAAACTGGAAAATTTACCAGGATATACAATTAATATGGCAGTAAAAATCTCTGCCTGCAGACAAAGAAAAGGGAAAATTTAGTACAACACAGAAAAAGTCATGATTTTTTCATCATGTGTAAAAGAAAGGTTTTAGTTAAGAAAACCAACGACAGAGAGCTATAGGGAGACATCAATCATTTGATTTTTTTTTTTATTAATAATGTATTTCAGGGTAAAACCAAAATTTCAGTGTCAAAAAAATATCTGTCATTTAAGTATTACATGCAGGAATGCCAGTGAAATACAAGAAACTCCAGGAGGCTAGCAGATCAATGATGTGCATAGTAATTATGCTGAAGTGTTTTTCAAAACACTCCAAGCAGCTTTGTATTCATGCTAGGCAGAGAAACTGAACTAGGTAAACAAATCAGCCAATTCACCATATCCTTGATCAGACAAAACTCTTTGAAGATTGAAAAGTGACTACTGTACCATTTTCTTAATAATCATTTATTAGAGAGCAACACTGGCCTGCTCCTCTGTATGTATCCTAGAATAAATACCTCAATCAAATGTGGTAGAATGAATTTATACATTTTTGATGTTATACAGCATGTTTTGCCTTTCCATTAGGATGTCAGAAATTAATCAATAGGGAGGACTATATTTTATCATGCCTATTGGAATAGAAGAAAAACAAACTGCTCAACTCTGAGAGTTTTGTGGTCAAATATTCTTTAAAAGTGAAGCAAGACTATATAAAAAAACAACAGGTTCAATTAGACTGATTTTTCTGCTCATCATTTTGGATTTCTACTTTTCTTTCCCATGACAATTCATCCAAGATAACTTCAAATTAACTTTCAAGTGAAAGGCCTCTCACACTTTATTTCTTTATATTCTTTTTTCTTGGTCTTCTTCTATTGATGTTTTCAGATACAGCCCCCAAAATTGCTCCAAAAACTTTCTCCATTCTCTACATTCTCCCTTAAAAAAACAAAACCAACCAACCAACCAAACAGAAAACCCAGAAAAACAACAGAAAAACCCCCAAACCCCAAGCAAAACAAAACATTATGACCCTTTTGTTTGCTAGCTACTAAAATGTAATAACTGTACCATAACTGGAGGTGGTGTATCTGCTTTGTAACACATTAGCACCATGCTGTGTAGATGGTTGTTATGCAACTAAGATTGCTTTGCTTGGATTTAGTAAACGAATATATATAAAACCAAATAGGAAAGTAAAATGTTAGGATATACTACTGAGGCTCTGATTGACAAGAAGAACTAGCAAAATTCAAAATTCTTTCTACAGTCACCTTCTAAATTCTAAGAGAATTTCCATTAGGTACCTGAGTTTTCACCATCTTCCATATCTTCTCACTCCAAAAAACCAAAACCTAAACCCAAACCACCATCACCACCACCACCAAAAAATAAACCCAAAAAAAGGCAAGTCAATAATATAAATCAATAAATCAACAATAATATAACTTCAAAACTTGGAGAAGATACATTTTGTGTCTTGACATACATGCACAAGTGTTATTTCCCAATAAGTGGGATATTTTATGCATTGAAATAATACACCTTATGTAAAGCGATTAACAAATCTCAGTTTGTTATTAATAAGAAATGTAGTATAACTTTCTATTCTATGTAGAATCACATATTTTTATTATCATAGTGTAATGTAACCTTTACTGCAAGAAAATATCTACTCTCAAAAATCAGTCTGCTTTATAATACAAAATGTATTTTAGACTGACTTATCTTTTACCATAGTTTTTTCTTCTAAGTTTACTATCACTGTGAATGTATGCTGTCCATCTTCAGAGCCTATTCAAAAATAGATAAATTTGAGGCTTGTTGGATTTTTTCTTCAATGCTACATAGTCATATAAACCTTGGAGAAATTAATCAATTGGTCTAGCAAGAGAAATTAGCATAATTTTCCTCCTACATTACACTCATTGTGTTCCTGTTTAAGCAGTTATAAAGGTACTGGGAAATGAAGAATATGGGTATTACTCTTTAAAATCAATATTTTAATCAAAACAATCTATAATAATCAATTCTGAGGATTTGGAAGCCATCTCACCTTCCCAAGACTTGTGAATACTTAATGTTTAATAGGAGATAGCAAAGCACCTATAATTAAGGTAAAGGTCAACTCTGTATAAAGCCTGAATTCTCTTTAGTGTCTAGAATGAGAAATAAAGTACAGAAAAACATAGTGAAAGTTTCAACTCCAAGACATCATAACAGATTAATGTATTATAGGTATTGAAGGGTTTACCAGTGAGATCAGAAAAAGAAATTTCAACAGTATATAAAGAGCACTGTTTGCACAGGCCTTGGGTAGGGCCTAGAGGCAGCTGGATACATTCATTTCAACACCATGACACTTCAGTGGTATCTGGGGACAATTAAGGGGAAAAAGATTTTCAGTCAGTCAATAGTGAAGTTTCATGTCTTTGTACTACAGTTACTATTTTTTAACACAGGGACATCTGTGTTTGTAATATGAACTGATTAATATGTGACTCTTGAGATTTAAACTGGCGTTCCCAGAGTTGCCTTTTTACCATGAAATCAACCAAAAAAAGGACATTTCCCTTACACAAAAAAAAAAAAAAAATGCACTCTATTTCATATTGCTGCACGGAATAAAATAAAGCCCCATGAACATTTTCAGGAGAGTACAGTGTGATGAAACTGCCTATGAGAAGTTCACATAGTGGATCTACAAAGACAAATTTCTTATTCTGAACAACTTCTCTTTCAATTGTATTGAATCTTAATGTCTGTTGAAATTTGTCTTGAAAAATACACTTTCAAATAGAGAATGGCTTACTGGAACCTTCATGTAACATATACATTTATAAACTATTTTATCTCTGTCATTTAGCGTTTTCCTCAAGGTTAATCCATCTATGGTGCATATAAACACCTCTCTTTTTCTACAAGCATCTGGCAGTTTCAGTAAAAGGACTCACAGATTCTTCCAATAAAATAGCCAAGTACTTGAAATGGATGTATAAATCTGAGCTTTTCATTTTATCTAATGATGACTTAACTTCAAATTAACAGTCAATCCCTGAAGTAACTCTCAGAAACCCCTACACATCTTGATCACTCCAGTACAAGTATCTTCCCTCTGACTCGATCTTTTCCATGAAAGCACAGTTGCATCAAGAGGAATCAGATAGCTAGCAAGCAAGACTAAGAGAATATTTTGTGCAGTTGACATAAAAGTTTAGAGATTCGATGTAAAGGAAGTCTTTAAGCAAGGTCTTATGCTTACTGGAAAAACCTAATCACTGTCCTACCAGACTAAGATGACATTTACTATTGCCTTAAATCCTGGATTTTTTTTTAAGGGAAAAGCTCTCTGAAGGGTTACAGGTTTCAAATCAGTGCAAGTACCCAAACAGTAGACCTGTGTAGATGTTTCCTGACAGCCTCAAAGAAAGTATCTTTTTCGAATACACTCTTCAACTTTTATAGCAAGAAGTGAACTTGCCATGTCTGTTATGTCCACAGAGTCTAGGTACTATACTCAGGATTTGTAATTCCACTTCCTAATGATCAGCCCTTGCTGATCTGTTTGAAACTAGCCTGTCCACAACTGGCACAGAAGAGGGCCTAGGATTCAATGCCAGGCTACTATCTGTTTTATTGCTCTTCCTCCTACTAAGGATTTTTGTTTGATAAACTTCATTATGGAAAGACTAGAAAATCAATCTTTAGGTGCAACATTCCTTTAATATACACTGTCATCATAAGGATGGGTAAAATTACCATGTAAGAAAGATTCTTACTATATATAAATGCCTTTTCCACAAGTTTTCCACAGAATCAGCATTTAAACTGAATTTATCATGTTTTGTTTCGTATGTCAATGGACATAGAGCTACATTAGTACACTCCTGAACTTCCTAAATACCTCACAGTGCTTTCCATTCATCCATACAATCCAGGAGTCAGGAGTCGCATCAGAATCCAGGAGGCTGAGCTCTGAGAACATTTCACCATTAGAAAGGTAAAGTATGTTGTAGTCTATATGCAAGTGTTCAAACCTGAAATACATTTATGACTCAATTTCTGTACAGAAATATCCCCTAATTATGTGATTCAGGGAAATCAATCCAGTGGCTAACATGTAAGCAAACTGGTCTATCAGTGCTGCCAAACATCTTGTGGAAACTTATCAATAACCTGCCTGCCAACACTGCTTCCAGGAATTTCTTTTACAGTGTGCCAATAGATGTAAAACAAGAGAGGCAAGATTTTTTTTCTCTTTGCTTAGGAGAAAAACTCCATGAAGTGAAAAATGAAAAGGTTATTTGCTTTCAAACCCTTCATTAAAGAACAGACCCAAAGGTCTTGGATGATGAATAGCTCATTATTTGATCTCATTACCCTGGCATGTACATCTATGAAGTGACTGGAAACTAAGAAGTTGCAGCCTGCAAGCTTTTCTGAGTGTCTGCTAGACATTGCCACATTCTCCAATACATCTACATAGCTGAGGGTCTATAACAAGGTAGTATGAAAAATAATTGAGAAAAAACCCTCACAGAACTAATTTCTTTAAAAGACAACAAGGAACATTTGCCATCAAAGGAAATCCTTTCCCTAATGACCCAAAAGCACACTTCAGGGCTGGGTTCTGTATGATATGGCTACTGTGCATGTTCATCAGTTGAGAAGTTGTTAGTGCTATAAAAATGACCTCCCACATAAACAGGCCCAGGACATAAACAACATTATAGAAGTGCAAAGTTAACATGTGCGAAGGTGTAAAGCAAGCTGGACCATAAAGCACATTGTAGAACACAGCCATACTGTAAACTTCTGTGTTTTAATTTCCTAAGGTCAGTATTATATTTAGGAATACATTTTAACACTCAGACTGCTAAAAGCAAATAGCATTCATTCTTCAGTTTTGTTTTGAAATATTGTATGAGGATATTCCTCTATCTTTTATAGAATGTTCTTTATTTTTTTTTCTTCTCTAAATGTCACGGGACTCCTTCTCATTTCTGTTCTCTTCTACACATGAATTTTACTCTTAAGCTTCTCCTGTAACCAGTTAACCCCTTTGATACTTCTCAAATCAAATACACAATAGAACAAGATCTCTGATTCTGTAAATTGTCACTCCAGAACCCACACAAATAATCAGTCCCTCCTAAACTTACCCTTGCATGTTTCAAAGTAATCTTTATATTTAGTCAAACCTCAAGAAAAAAAGTAAAACTAAAAGTATATCTGTTATTTTATATAAACCGTAACACTCAGATTCCTTTACACTAAATGAGTAAGTGTTTAACTTGACTATTATCAGGGAATAGTTTATATATCTGAAAGAAAAATAATTAATTAAATCTTCATTTTATTAGACTAAGAAAACAGAAGACAATGTAGGTATTTTGAAATTGCATATGCATGTTCAAGGCCAATGAAAAAATAATATTCAAGATTCGGAAAAAAAAGTAGTTGTGAACACTGCACTTTCATATGGCAACAAATAGCAAACCTTTCATGTTTAGTGCCTCTTGAGGCATAGTAAAAAGTTCTGTTGATAATTGCTAATTTTTTTTTCTACTTCAGGCAAAATGGCACTGATTTTCTACACACAAAAAATTGGTGTATCACAAATATAGGATTATATTTTCTGTTATAAAGTGATCTATTTTCTAAAGATATAAAACATTTTGTAATTATCACTAATTGTCTATTCATTAAATGAAAAACACCTTTTCATCATAGTTTAAAAATTTTTTTAAAAAGCCATTTCCTGAGAGTAAATAGACTTACTATTAGAGTTACCAAGCTCTTCATTAACAAATGGCCTTACAACAACAAAACAAAACAATCCCTGAAACACTACCATTACAGCCCACTTTTGAGTCACAATCTAAATCAGAACCTGGCCTTACTAAAACAAAGCTAGTTCTTTCTGTCTCCACAGTTCATTCAAAGTGCTTCCTTGTCTTTTCATATAGCAATCACTCTGTCCATGCTTTGGAGAATGGAATACTATCAAATTTGACATTGCTGCAGGCCCCCTTAACAAAGCAGAACATCAGCAAGAAAAAGATTTTGTCTTGGTCTGCGAATTGAATATATTCCTACAGGCTTGATTCTGAAGTGAAATTATCATGTTTAACTCACTCCCTCCATCAACTAAAATGTAAGAGTTATTCTGAGTAGCTGGAGGGCCAGCTGAGAGCTCCACTTGGAAAGCACCAGAGTACACAAGCATACTCAAAACTGTGTCAGGATTACTAACAATATAAACATAAGTTTTAATAATGAAAATACAGTCCTCAGGAAAGATTACAGTGCTTGCTTTTATGGGAGAAGAGTCACAAATATCAACTTGTACAGAAATTCAGCCTGAGTCTATGAATAAAAATATTTTCATTCTTTCAACAGAAAAGGTAGTCCAGAGTGCCAATACATTCAAATGACCAACTGCTACTGAATATATTTTACAAGCATGCCCATTTCTTTATTATCATAAAAGAGTATCTAGAAAAATATTATCTGCCTTGGATTTGCTTGCTACCTATTCTCTGTCCCTTTTTTTTTTTTTATGTAGCACAACAGAAATATTCATTTCTTCAGCAAGCTTTATATGTGTCTTACAAAATTTGTGAATTTAATTTGAGATTTTCTGAAGAGAATGTTGATGCTACACCTTTTTACTAAATGGCATCTAAGCACAGACATGTTAAAATCAAGAACTATGCAACGGACAGATTGCTGCAGGCAAAAAGGTCTTACCTTGTAGAATTTTACTTTGTTTAATTACTGCTGGTTAACACAAAAATTCTGATAATCCATTCAGACATAAAGGAAAAAAAAATCTAAGAGTTCAGCAAATAGTTAAAGAAACAGTTTTCCTACCCCTTACCCAGATTCAGCTTCAGGCAAGCACCTCCGATCTCCCCTTCTGAGTCTCATCATCCTTTCACTTTTGCTACATACTATGTCCCTCCCAGATGATCCTTCAGTGAGGTGTTGAGTGATGAAGAGCCTGAGGGCCAGAGCATGATGGCTTCTGCATGCTGCTCCTTGCCTCTCACTCCTTTCCCCGTGTGGCAGCAGGGGTAGCCCTCAGTTGCAGCCGTTCCAGGGTGCCCCTGCCCCAGATAATGCCATCCGTGCTCTCCGACCCCTCAGTGCAGCGCTCCCTCTGCCATCAAGCACGTCCTCCCAGAGTGTCTCACCAGACTTTGTCTGCAGTAAGGTCTCTTCTGCCTCTCCTCCATCTTCTCCCACCCTCCCAAATGTTTCTGTCTCTCACACAGGCCTGCTCAGAGATGCCAGATGACTTGGTTGTGGCTTTGGCGGGCAGCAGGCAGCTCACAACGTGGTGACCCCCAGGTGCGATGATGCTGGATTTGTGCAGCATACACAGGAACCTGAAGACCCATTTTTCCAGTTGCTTCACACAATACAAGATTCTGAACTAGAAGACTGACATCACTGAAATGAGGACAATAACAACACATCAGTCTTAAATCTAAGTAATAAACCTCAACATTTATATGTAGGAAAACAAGAAAACCAGGTGAAAAATCCAGAGACCAGGTCCCAAGGTCAAAGATAATCATATAAACTTTTTATTCACATCACAGCCTCAGAAAACTTTCTGAAAAACACATTTCCTCAAAATAAAATATCCATTGCAGAAAATATCTGTCATCTGAGATGAAGCACTGGAGCATTGTAAGGAGTCATAAAAGTAATAAAAATGAATTGCAACAAAATAACTGCCTTAAAATAATCTAATGTGTATGATTTAATTTAGGAAAAATTCCCTCACCATTGATTGTTAGGTGTTTGTATGCTACCATGGTATAAGAGCACCATGAAAACAGAAAAGTACAAAAATTACAGCAGGCAACTAGAAAAGATTATAGAACACCATATGTTTTCCTTTTTCACCCTTATAATAATCTTGCTATATTGAATTCAGGATTTCTGGACATTTCAGAGTCCAGCAAGAAATTAAGTTTTCTTCATTCATAATAAGAACTTAAAATTGTTCTTTTTTATGTTAATAATATTCACACTTTCTCACAGTCCTGATCCAGGAAAAATTAATGTATCCTTAATTTCAGAAATAAGGTTTTCTTCCACTTTACATTATTTTTCAACTATCTCTTTTTATAACTGGGGAGTTGGTATCATCTGGACACAAAATGTAAAACACATCATTTAGTGATATATAATATCTCTTTTTTAGTTTTGGTTTGGATTTTGGTTTGGGGTTTTTTTCTTTGTTTATTTGCTTTGGTTTTTCTTTTTGTTTTTAATGCCAGTGAGTATGGGTAGAGCAGGGGAGAGAGCTGTGTCTCATCTGTGGCACCTACACACTTCCCACTACCACCTGTTTATGACACTTATGGACCTACAATCACATAGCCCTAGACCAGACTCCTTGATTTCCTCCATATTTATAACAAATTGTGGGGTTTCATGTAATTTTTTATCAACCTCTTGTTTTCCACCTTAAGTCTATTGTGAGAGTGTGAAGCCAGCAGCAGTTATGTAGCCAGGTTTCTCTATTGTCCCTTTGCCCTTCCAGTCCAGAACAGACTGGACCAGTCTGTTAGAACTCGGCAGCTGTCATCAAGATCTGAGCTTTCACATCAATTTTTCCCTATGACAGCTTATGCACATCTTTCTTTCCAAATTACTGCATAAAATAGGACAAATTCTGGTGATGTTTCGTCACTTTCTGCAATAATACATTACAGACCTGATAAATTATGTCAACTGAATTTAGGATCCAGATGAAAGATTAAACTACACTTAAACTAAGTTTTCTTGATAAACATTTGGAAGTACTGACTGAAATCAATAATGGAAGCATTTGCACAATTAAGCAAGAAGCAGAAAATGTTTAAGGTAATGTATAGCTTTATTGACCCAGGGAACAGAAACTAATAAAGAGATCTGCAAATAAATATTGCATAATGAAAATATCATGCATCATTATATCTTTACTACAACAACAAATATAAAATAACAAAAATATGTCAAATATAAGAAAATTACTATTACTAATTAAATATACTATTGCTCATGCCAAGTTCCAAAACTAGTCCTTTCCTGTATCATACAACTTAAGTCTAAAGTGCCTAAACTTAAGAGTCTTCAGTGAACTATCATGATGCAGTACGTCATCTGATGCACAGCAACTCATAAAACCTCTCTGCTACCGGGGTAGATACATCTCCTATATCCTGTCACTTGTCCTGAAAAAAAACAGGGGAACTGACGCGCTGCAGTTTCCCCGGCCAGCTCTTGCGGTGGTCGGTCTCTCCCCCCGGCCGCGCAGCGCGTCACGAGTGGGCCGCTCCAGGAGAGGCTGTACCAGCTCAGTCCCGAATGCAGCCAAGGCTGGCGGCGTCAGGGTCACGCTTCGCCTTTCACGGGGTTCATGCAAGTGTCGAGGGCGTGTGGCGAGGCGGAGGGAAAGAGAGGCACCCGTGAGATAATTCCACAAAGCCACGAGCTTAGAAGGACAAGACTTTAATGAAGGGGCTCAGGATACCGCTCAAACAATCCCCTCTTGGGAGGGGTTTTTATACTGGCTCAGGGGAGGACGGGGAGACACAGAACACCAACCTATCACAGGATTGGACCTGGGCGGGGCAAAGGGAGGTAATGGGGACAGGATTGGGTCTGGGGAAGGATTGACANGCATATAGGGGGCAGGGGTAGGAGAGTCTAAATTACATAATAAAACACGGAAGTCGCGCTGCAATATCGAACAAAATTCCTGTGGATCAGTTGATTCACAGTAACCAGTTACTTTCTGGTTACATAGCACTATATTTGAATCTAGTTGGAAAATAAGCACTAGTTCTTCAATTTTTATCTGTCCAGTTTAATATTACAATGTAGACCTTAAAAAAAAAAAAAAAAAAAAAAAAGAATCAGTGAGCAAACCAGCAAAATAATACCAATGTCAACCATGTGATCATTTGATCATTATTTTGAATATACTACAGTGAATATAAAAAATATAAAAGAAATTTATTCAAAATATGGGATGAATGCTGTACTCACATGACATTCAACTCAAATTAAAAAAGCAAAAGTGTAAAAATAAAGAACTTTGTATTAATGCATTTTTCAGCTGCCATAATTATCTCTGTTGCTGTTCTTTATTTCATTTTTTTTCTTCTAAAATGTCTCTGCAAAGCAGTATCTCCCTCAAACAAAAAAATCAACTCAATCAATTTCAAATCTTAATAGATGTCGTAAAAAAGGCAGTAATTTCCATAGTTTTTAGTGAAGTTAAAATATGAAGTTTCATTCAGCATTTACAAAAGTATGTCTGCGGCTTCACCAGAAGATGTACCTTGGATCTGAACTGTGGATTCTGGAACGATATCAAGTAAGAGGCAGAAACTAACAATAAAGCTCGTAACAATAAATCAGTATTGCTTAGCAGAGAAATAACTCCATCAAAGAACTTTATTCATCACTTTGAACTCACAACTAATTATCTGCAGACTCTCTGCCCATTTACTGTTAGTACCAAAGAGGTTGCTGTACTGTGTCTGGAATTTATTGACTGCTAAGCAGAAGATTCAGTTCCTGTATTTAATGCACTGAAGAGCCATTGATCCCAATTATTATTGTAAATAATTTCTTACTTTCAAAGTAAAAGTAAGCTTTTACAATATATCAGAGATTAAGCATGGTGATTTCAGGCTCACTTACATCTTCTTGGGGTGAAATCTGTTTTGTTTGTAAGCTTCCATATTTGACACAAGGACTGACTGAAATGAATAGCCACTAATTTCCAAATTTTCTCTTCTAAGCCTACCATGCCATATAGTAAAGTCAACAACATAAAAACAATTCTAGGTCAATTAATGTTTATGAGAACTGCAGCCTTCTTGAAAGGGCTAGGATTTCTATCTCCAACACTGACTCTAGTATTGTGTTTTCCCCTTTTGAATGAATAATTCAATAGAGAGAAGAACATGTGAAAGAGCACGCACAGGTTTATGCATTTGCTTTCTAACTATAGCGCTTTTTTAGTATATATGCCAACTGTCTTCAGTCTTGTGGTTTCTGGCAGATAAGAAATTGCATGCACAGCACTGACCGAGGAAAAAAAAAGCAACCTGCATTCCTCATTAAAAAGAATCAAGCAATTTTAAAATAGGAGGCTCAAACACAAAGTTTTAGAATCTGTATGAAGTGTTTGGTATACTGAAAATGTTTCCACTACTTAGATAGAAAAATAGTCAATTGTTTCCTAAAATGTATTTTTCTTGAAAGTTATTTGACTCCACTATGTGTATTTTGGACACTTATTGGAAGTGTCCTGTCAAGCTGGCTACAAGGTTTTGAAAGAAGTCACTTTCCATTTTATGGCTTTTAAAAGGAATGGCATGGAACCTGTAGTGTCCAAAAATCATGTATGGCAATGGTAGAATTCACATAAATGCATATTAAAAACTGGCTTTAAATTTTATGCACTTTGCCTTGTATTTTTCATGTTTCATTTAGTATTCATGTATCTGGATAATTCATTTTATTGGATGTATCCAAAAGTACCAATTGAACCTCATGCTAGTGAATGGCAGCAAAATCTTATCTAGGACAAAATTAATATAAATGTTGTTTAAAAGAAGTTCATTGGCACTGGAACAAGTGATTAAGTGGTCTTTAATTTGCTACAGAATCAAAGTGAAACTCTTAGATTTGATTTAATTACAAAGTTGACAAATTAAGAAGGGAGGAAAAATGAAGGAACACAGACAAAAGGCTGTAAATCCATTTATTTTGATATAATTTTTCTAGAAAAAACACTCATGTCTTTTCAGAACCTGGAAATAAACATTAGCAAACAAAAGTCAACTCCATTTTTTAGCTTTAAAAGAAATTCATATACTATATACTGAGGTGACATGCCTTTTAGTTTGGAAATATTTTTGGTATTCCAGTTAGGGAGACTAAAGTAAGTTGGAAAACTCTCAGGTTTAAATAGGCTGTTGAAGCACTGTAATAAGACAAAGAGAGAAAGAGAGGACTGGGTCTATGAGTGAAACGCATACAAAGTTTTAATAAAATTACTCTCTTAATATAAGAGGGTGGTCTTGCCTCCTGAAAAAAAAAAAAAAGAGAGTAAATTTTTTCACAAGTTAGATAGTTTCAAGCTTTATTAAATAAGTCCAGGTAACAGAGGACTTTTTCTATTGTTTGAAAAAAGAAAAAAAAGGAATCTTAATCTTTTCGCTTTGAAGTAATCTCACTGATCTTAATTAAAGTGTGTAATGGGAAAACCCATACAAAAGATCAGATGTATCTTTTTCTTATAATCTTATGTAAAATTTATGTTTCTACTTTAGATATTAATAAATTGATGGTGTGATACATACCTCACAAATGAAAAAATGCCGCCCATCCAGCAAGACTAAAATATAAGTAAACCAGCTGAAATAACAAGGCTTCGATGGCCACAGAGAGAAAGAAAAAGCATGTCAAGGATGTTCTTTCTAGTGCCCTAGGAAGGGAGCAAACGAACCCATCTCCTAGGAATGTTTTAGAACGGGGTAAGAAGCAGAGGGAATTCTGCTGTGTACTTCAAGAATAAATTCCTGCCAGGCACTGGAGATATTTCTCAGTCCCTCTCAACACTCACTGCAGAGCACTGATTATCCCATCTCAACTTAGTAAATAGTTCTTTTAAAGACAAAAGAAATAGGTTTTAAAAAACAAATCAAACTAAAACAAACAAAACCCCAATCAAAAACCAAAACCAACAAAACCTACCTGAAAAAAATAAAAAGCATCTCCCCTCCAGACATCACTACCACCACCCCCAAAGAGCAAGATTATATACTTTTAATTACAAAAATTTGTATTGTAGCTAGACAGAGAAAGAATTAACCAACCGTGGAAAGAATAAAATGCAGTGACAAAAACACTGATAGCAAATTTCCTTGGTATTACTATTCATTGATTTCCTCAGTTGTGCTGACAAGATAACACCATTATATAGATCTTAGTTATTTGTGACATGGAAAATTACCTTCTACCTGTCAATTATCTGTGGCTTAGAAATACAGTTTTTTTATAAAGTCATGTTTGTTTTAAACATGACTTGAGCCAAAAGATTACTGCATCTGTATGCACAATGTTTAGATATGTATTCATGCATTCAGACACTAACTTGATGAAAAATTTTCTTTTTTAACATCACTACAATATTTCTAAAAGTTAAATAATTATTTAGAAACACAGAAGCTATTTAAATACTTGAGATTGATTTAATCTTGAGAGAGGTTAAACATTTATTTTGAGAATAAATTAAATTTGTTGGCAGTAACCTCCATTGCTTAATAATATTTCAGTTGAGATTTTTAGGTTCTTGTTTATTTCTTTTTTAGGATTTAGGTGATGCAAACACAATTTCATGATAACCACTGAGAATTTATTTTATTTTTACTCTAGAACTCTTTTGCATTGCAATCAGATAATTAAGCATTTTGTTCTTTCTTTGAACTCTCTCTCTCCACTGTAAATCACAGAGTAAAAGCTACTTTATTCTTTTGTCTATATTACAACAAACACTTTCAAGAACAGCAAATGTTTATAAACAGTAAGAATAAAATAATTTTCTCATTTCCTTAACAAAGTCCATCCTACTCCATTAGGTAATGACTAAGAAATGGAATCAGTAAACATTATGATACTCAACACAAAAGTATTCAATTACATTGCCTTTGAATACTCAATAGCCTTGAATATAGTTAGCATCTTATTACAAATCAGATAAACATTTTCATTTAAAAATGTATAGTTTGGTCATTTTTCAGAAAATCTCAGAAGACTTTTGAAGTACATAGATCTAATGGGGATTTTTTTAATTCTTCTTTTAAGCCATCTTTAAGGTGAACCATCTTTTTTTTTTTTTTTTTTTCCTCAAAGAAGCCACTACATTTAAATTTGCTTTCTTATTTTTATTTCTTTATGGAAATGCATAACTCATTGTCTTAGTGACACCAATGAATTTATTTCTAATAAATCAATAATTTATGAATTATTCCATAGAAAATATCTTGAAGCTCCACTAGATCTGCTGCTGCAACTCAATATACCAAGCTCAATGAAAAGCCAAATCAAATCTTGAGGCTATTATTTTCAAAGCCCTTAGAGAACTAAAGATTCTTTAAAATGTGATCTAAGCCTTAAAGGGTTAAAACTACTGGTACATCTATAGTTTCTCATCTCTACTAGAGTAAAAATCCTTTAGTTGTAATAAAACCAACTCAAAAATCTAATACTCTTTCACTGAGCACTCTTTTTCTCTGTATAAGGAAAACATATAGTAGGGCACTATAACTAATTCAAGTCTACCTCATGAGGGAAGAAAAAAAGAATGACACTACTGGTACTAAACGTTTCTTATGTCTCTTCATACATCAGAAAGTTCCTCAGAAGCAAGCAGGTAAGAGGATTGTTTTAAAAATTAAAAACACTCATAATTCAAGGAATTTAGTCAGTGATACCTCCCCAAAGACTATGAAGCAACTGAAAGTCTAGAGACTGTACTGAAAAAGAGACTTCCAAAGTACTGCAAAAATTATGAAGATTCCAGTGAGGTAAGATGAACGTTATCTGTGAGAATATTAAAATGTCTAACTACAGTGTACTAGCATGACCACAGGAGAAAATACCGTAAAGTTAATAGACTTAGCTAACATCCAAGAAAAGCCAATCAATTGCAAATATTTCATAAAAAGACCAATTTTCATTTTTGTAGTAAAAAACCCAAAGTATCAAGAGGAATGAAAACAGGCATATTTCTTGAAATTTTTAAATAAAGAATGGATCCGTTTTCAAAAGAAATCATTCACTGCAAGCCTTTTGTCTTAAAATTCCAGGCAATATTATATATGCAGGCACAAAACTGGTGCCTCTTGTCTTAACATAGATGAGTCTGTAAGTCTTAGCTCTCATCCTTTTGATCACCTTTGTATTACTTGGCTGCCCCTAAGGTTCATGATAGGAAGTCATAAAGTCAGGGAAACTAATTCTTTTTGATTCTTAAGCAAGCGGTGTAGGACTGCAGATAAAGAGTAAACTATCCATGTGCTCTCCCAACCTATTTTGTTAAGAATACTGAGCATACTTTCTTTTTAACATAGCATTTATTCCCAAAGAACGTATGCTATGCTGAAATTTTAGTAACAGCTGTCCATGAATATGGACTACTAATTTATATAATAGATTACTAACATTTTAAATTCAGCAACTGCAACATATCAAACAGACGGAATTCTGTAGCACAGAACATTTCTTTTCTTCCCAAAATACAGGCTAATAATATGAATTTAAATTTTCAAGCGCCATCCATTGTACATTTGCATTACACAGGAACATATTTTCTGTGGTTTCCATGTCCTTGACTTTCTCTGTTTATTTTTTACCCTATGATTTATGTGGTGTCTTTGAGGGAAGAGGTGGTGTATAAATCTATTGCATTCTCAGCCTCATTATTAGTAATGGATTAATTTTCAGTTTCATCACTAAAAACAGTTCATTATCTGCAAAGGCAAAATTATCTTCATATAGATTCTGAGGTAATTGATTCCTATATTTATATGCTGAAGGGAACGTTGATCATACAAATTGCAAATGAAAAGTCTTTTTCTTCCCCTCCCCCTTTGTTCCATACTACAGTGACATGAAAAACTAGCATTTTTACTGATAATTAAAAAAAAAAAACAAAACAAACCAGTGATAAACCAAGATTAGTTTCTCCCAATTATGTTAATCATTGCAGAAATTGTTCCTAATGATATAGGTTGGCTAAATGAAATGGACACCATCTCACATCATAACCAAAAGTCTTTTAAAACATCACTGGAAAGAAAAATTGTATTTATGAATACTTACAAGTATTAATAATTATAATTTTCATTTTTCTTTTTTATTATTCTCTAAGAATATGTTATATTGTAGCAACACAGTGCACAATTAAAGAATTATAATAGTATTTCTCTATTATTGACAGTTATTTCTCACTCAAAGGGTGATAAGGGGAGGACTGAACAGAAGAGTTCTGAGTACTTTTAATAAAATAGAGCACATTTTTCTCCTCTAATTTTAATTTTGATCAATTTATTTAGTATCTGGAGTGGAGTAAGGGGCAAGCAAATTGAATATAAGGGTTCTTTTAGGTTCACTGATGGTATGATTTTGTCCTAGATCTATTTTGCTAAGTGGTTCAGATCTGGGTACTTCTGCATCTGTATTGGTAGGCATATAGATTTCTTCATTTAAAGTATAAGCATAGTAAAATATCATTCCATAGACAGTATGGTTAGAAATCAGATATACAAGAAAAAATCTGTTTGTAGCTTACCTGAACAATAGTATAAACCATTTGTGGGGAAAACAGAAGGTAAAATTAAAGAAAAGTGGAAAATTACAAACACTGCAGTCAGCATACATGCTAAAGGGGAAGAAAAGGAGGATGGAGCTGGGTAGTAGCTGTCTACCGAGGGAGAAAAAGGAAGATTTTTTTTTTTGCTGTAGAACCAGCAAGCATGGCAAACTCATAGACATAAACTTCTATCCCAAAGATTATCTCAGATGTAAAACTGGTGTTACCTAGCTCCAAGGTAAGACACCACCCACTGAACATGATGTATGACTAGAGCCCTTCAAGCTCCACTTAATGAAAAAATATTTAGAGTTAAAATTGCGGAGAAGTTAGATAAGACTCTATCGTAACTTCTGGGATCAGTCAACAGACTGAACTTGTCTTCCCCCCTGTAGGGGTGCCTACTGGGTAAGAACCGTACTCTATGTGTCTGAATGTTTCAAGCCAGCTTTTATTAGGGATTAGAGCTCTTTAGTGTATTGTTTTAAGTGAGTTTTTGCAGCCAGATATTATCAGATACCAGCAATTCTTGAATCTTAACCTGTCAAAATTTTCTATTATATTAATAAAGAATATTATTTCGTAAACTGTGTGAGTCCTTTAATGGCACTAACGTTTCCCACAGGAGGTAACATACTCGACTATAGAGGCTTGGGAGAGGGTCTCTCTGATGCTGTTGGTGTTTGTCCCTAGATCTTTCCTGGGGCACCCACAGACTAGTGAATGGTCTCCAGGAGGGGGAATTTCTCTTCGGCCCTGAACAAGTCAGTGAAATGGTCCTCCAATCCAGAAGGCTGTTCAGTGAAGAGTCTCCGTTACGGGACACAATAGGTCAGGCACAAGGGTCTCTGCTTTCCTGAAAGGAAAGGGTCTTTGCAGACAGACTAATCAAACACAAAGAGTTTAAGAAAATCTCCCCTTTCATGTGACACCTGCAGAAAATTAGGCTTCACTACAAATAATTTAAAACCATCTTAGAAATAGTCCTCATTTCATTACTCAATCTACTAAGTAAAGTTCATTTGTAGTTTTCTATTTCTCACATGAATGGTCTTCATGGTCTTGTATATTTTCATTTGGTCATCCAAATTGAAACTGTTGCAAGAAGCTAGACCCCTTCTGAGACTCGGAGAGGGAGAAAAGAATGTAGAAGTTAAAGCCTTTAGAGAAATTAAAATATATTAAGCCACATATATATGAAGCAGAAGTGTAAGTTTTAGTATTAAGTAAGCTAGATTTAAGCTTAAGTAAGTGGAAATATATTTTATGCTTTTTGAAGTGCCTTAGCAGGGTAAAAAGTACCCTAAGCCCTAGTTAAAAATTCAGCCCTTCCCTGGACATAACTAAAGCATTGCAGAATGTTGTTTTGCTCTCCTAGATAGAACCAAAAACGTAGACAGATAGAATGTGTACACACATAGAATATGCAAATATATGTAAAGATGTGTAAAAACGGACACTGCATTTCGCATTTTAAAATTTAATTTTAATAGGCGTAGAGAGAATGTCTCAGAATCATGTTTTTAGCAGAAAAGCCCTAAATTCTGGGGCCTGCTCTCACAGCCTCAGCCTCAGCCTCCGCTTGCTTTCGCTTGCTTTCGTTTGCTTTGCTTTACCTGCATCCACTCTCGCACACACGCATCCACATGGAAGAAGAAAGAAGAAAGAAGGCTGCAAGAACTCCAGCTGCTGTCCAGGGCTTTGTCCCAAAATGGGCCTCAAGAACCCTTGCTCGAGGCATGGCCAGAAAAATTGAAAACAAACCCTTTAGCATTCTGGACTTTCACCTTCAAACTGATGCATTCACTCAGTAAATAACTTTATAGCATCAACTCCTGCTCTCGTCTATTTGATAACCTCAAAACAACTCAACAGTTTTTTATTTTTAATTTTTCTTTGAAATTTGTATGGACTGATTTTTACAAAATGAAACCAACATATTCTCCTGTATTTTCCTCAGAAAGAACACAAATGTAAAAATTAAAAAATTTAGACTTTATTTTACCAACAAGGCCCTTTGATAATGTGTTTCAAGTTGTTTCTTGGTATTATGGTGTTCATTTTCATGATTTTATAAAATTACAGAACTTAAGAACTCAGAAATAATCCCCAAAGCCTTTGTTTTAAATTGCTCACTAATAGAATGGGGATTTTGGAACATACCATAATTTCCTGCCACAGTAGGATGACTTTCTCAAAAGGGAGGAAACCTAGGAAGGTCTCCTTTTGAAAGATGATGAGTGCAAGTCAGGGCTTGGTTGAATAAGAATATGGGTTTTCAGACCTCAATAAAATTAAAACCTCAATGACTTGTGAGGCCAGCTGCAGGACTCTTCTCTAGGCAGTGGTCTCTAAAGGAGACAATAACATGTACTATTAAACCCAAATATCTGTGCAGCAGCTGAGGAAGAAGTGAGGTGTGAGGGGGGGGAAGGGGATGTAAAACAACTCTACAACAGCAAAATCAGTGAAGAAAGAGGGGGAGGAGGTACCCCAGGAACAGAGATTTCTCTGCAGTCTATGAAGATCACAGTGGAACAATCTGTCCCACTGCAGGCCATGCAAAGAACCATGGGGAAAAAAACAGTTTCTGCAGCCCGCAGAAAGGACTTGTGCTAGAGCAATTATTAAGGACTGCAACCAGTGAGAGAGGGATGTTGGAGCAGGAGATGAGTGTGAGGAGGAAGAAGAGGCAGAAAGGAGCTGTAATGGACTAATCATTACCCCATGTTCCCCCTATCCTGTATCAGCAATAAATTAATCTACCCCTACTTGAATCTGTTTCACCTTTGATGGTAAGTGACCCACAAACTCTTCCATCCTATTTTGTTCCCCTGTGTTATTGGAGTCAGAGAAGAGCAAGGGAGTAACTGGATTGCGGCTCTGACAGCTGGTTAAAGTCAGCCCAGAAAAATATCACAAATCATTGCCTATTGGTACAAAACTTATGTTCAACTTTGAGTCCCAGTAGTGAATCTTAGTGGAGAAGCCATATACTATATCAGTTTACATATGCTCTGTATGACATTTGCTATTTCAGCAATAATGTGTACCAATTACCATTCTGGTTCCCTTCTATTCCATATTCCTGCCCTTATGGATTTTTTTCTGTCTAATTCTATTAAAACAACAGAAAATTAAATTATATCGCCAACTTCAAAAAAAATAAGACCAGCCTCTATAAATATTGTATTATATCACTGAATAGCTTTTAAACATATTTTCGTGGTTTATTTTCATTTTAAGAATTTTAAATGGGTTTTGTAAATGTATTTATAAAGTAGTTGAATAATTTAAGGTTGCTTATTATCAGTTATGAAAGTTTGCATTTGATATGAAAATGTTATGAGATACAGCATAATCTGAGGTAATTTGAATACTAAAGGCATATCAGTCACGCTCACAAGCAGCCTGTGTAATTTTGAAACAATCACTGTCAGAATGTTCTTTTATTTTCTTCTGAGGAAACAAGGCCTTTGAAAATGCCTAGTTACAATCACTTGTTCCAGTTATTCTGAAGTAATTAACATCTTTTTATTTAATATTTGTGGCACTTTCTCAGGAGGAAGACACACATCTAGAATTTCAAGAAGAAAACTCAGAAGTTACTCTCCAGATAGACAAGCTATCTAAATAGTTATAGTTCTTGAATAAATGTATATCTTGAATAAATGTATATCTTGAAAAAATATATATCAAAACAAAGAAAATAAACATTGACTGTAGACAGATTAACATAGAAACAAATTATTTAAATATAGAAAAAAGCATATATATGAAGTTTGTTTCCTTTCTTGTTGCCTGAAAACAGGCTCTGACCATTTCTGAATCAGTACCATAAATGTGGTTTCCAATAGTTCTGAAGAAAAGAGTCAGACAGATGGGGACATAAAGAGGTTAAAAAAACCCATTTCAGAAATTAGACAGAGACAGAAAAGAAGGTACAAGTAGAAATCAGAAGCAAGTAGTGCGCAATGTGAAACTAGATATGCAGGAAGAAGACAGATGAGGAAAGAAGGAAAGGAAGAAAAACACAAGGAAAATACTTATGATTTGAGGTATAGTGTGTAATATTCAGCCCATTCCTGCATATTCATGAAGATAGCAGTAATTTCCTTTAATTTTACTTCCCATAGTAAATTTCTAGTTTCTATAAACTTAGAAAATAATTACAGTTACAAATGGAAACAAAGATTTTTCTGGGAGATGTGTATGGTTTTATTCTAATAGTTTTTACATTCTAATATTTAACTTTTTATATATGTTTCTAAGATCTTAATTTATTTTCCTTTCAAAGCATTAACAGAAGATCTTCATGCAGAAATATATTCTTTTAAAGCAAAGTTCACATCCTTGTGCATTTTTGGTATTTTGATACAATTTTCTAAAACATATATTATTGCCTTTGTCAAGCAGCAAAGACAAATTAACATAAACTATGAGTAGAGCATGACTCAAGGATACTAAAATGTGACAATTTGTGAACATGGGTAGGCAAAATAAATCAAAATAAAAGCATGAGAGAGCATAAAGAAATTGAGATAAACTCCACAGTAGTCTAAACAAAGGCAAAGTGATGGAGTTTAAAATGTGAAGATGCAAATATTGTAGTATCAAAGGGAACAATAAATCATTCAAGATTATGAAAAGTCTACATGGCCCTAAATTCTAGGACAAATAAGCACAGAGTTAGAATCATGTTTAGAAAACATGAATTGAAAATTCAGTCTCACAGCTGAATTCCCGTGAGATAAATCAACAACTGGTGTTAGAACATGATTCATTTAATTTATGTGGAAAAGGGGAAGAAAAACCTACATTTTTAACAAAGGATATAAGGAAGATTTGGAAGTTATAGACCAGTCAGTCTCATCTCTCTGTCTGCAAAGATCATGGAGTAGGCTTTCTCTGCATAAGCTTTTCCATAGAAATGTGTTTTCCATGGAAATCGGCTTATCAGTTAACAGTCATTTTTCAGGTTTATACTGCATCTTTAACAAGCATTAAAAGATACTCATTGGTCAAAAAATTCAGCATAGTTCTCTTATTCACACACTCATTGATATAATGTTGAATAATTAGGAGCATGCATTTTTTAAAAAAATGCAAGGGAACTCCTCACAAACATTTGAAATACACAGCAAACAGTAAAAACAAACAGGTATTTTATACAGGCCGGGGTTATTTTGTGGATTTTTTTTTTAAGGAAAAAAATGGCAGCTACAAATCTGCAAATGATTTATTTCATATCACAAATTAAGCAAACAAAAAGATTGCACTTCCCAACAACAGCTTTTGAAGTAATTTTACTGAAGTAATTAAAACTCATTCTTGTAAAATATAATACTGGTGAATGAATGCACTTTATTCATGGGAAAAAAGAGAAGTCTTTAGCCAAAATCTGTGGGCTATGCTCACTATTTGTTCCTGTGATATCAGTGAATATCAATTTATTGTGGAAATAATAGGCCAAAAGACTAGTCCAAAAATCCTTAAAAAACTTCAAATATCTTAGTGTACTTAAAGGTTCTTCACAGCACTTTAAATAATAAAAGAATAAAATAAAGAGTATAATAATAAAAGAGCTGACTTTAACATATATGACCTTATTTCTGATGCCTCTTATAGATGAATTATATAAGTTTCCTCATTCATTTTATTTTTACAATGAGTAATTTACTATGTTTTTGCAAAAAAAGAGCTTCCAAATAAACGTCATAAAATCATTCAAATTTTATTGGTAAGTATGATTCTAATTATCTTCTCATAAGTAATTTTTTTTAATCTCAGAAACTTTTTTTTTAAGCTGCCTTTTATGTTCTCTACAATTAAAACTATAAATAAATTCATATCAGAAATCATACATTAAGTATGTTTAGTACATTCACAGAAAAGTCCGGGACAGGAAAATTATATACAAATTCTTTGGTAATAAATCAGTTTGCTTAATCTCCACACACGAGCATCATTTATAAATATAAGCAGAACCAAAACTTATAAAATTTTTTGATCAGATATAAAAAAATGACATCTGTAGAAGTCACACAACTACTGTTCCTGTGCTGCTTCAGCTCAAGCTAAACAATTTTCTTTGATTTATATGGAAGTACTTTTATAATTATGCATTACCATCTTCCATTTTAATATACCTCTATTTTTTTTCCTACTTTTGATGATGTCTTAATGGTAGCCATATCCACATATTGATAAGTTTGGAGAAAACTAAAAGAAAAAAATCCAAATATAACAACCTGATTTTTTTTTTATTTTCTCCAGGAAGTATGAAACACTGGGTAACAATAAAATAATAATGCTATTTGCTTCATAGAAGGGATTTACCCAGTGTAATAAATGGTTATTATAGTTAACAGAAAACGGAGGTATGACAAATTGAGGGTTCAAAATCAAAGAGGAAGGAAGAAAAGATTCAATGGGTTTTAAAACAAACTAAAAACCCCCCAAGAACAAAACAAAAAATAACCAGCATGGGACGTGAGAATCAAGAGTTATCAAAAAATAACTAGTTAAAAGTACACATTTGGTTAAAATATTTCTTAAAAACCAAACTCTCTTGTTTTCAATCCATTACTGCTACATGCATTTTTACATAGCAGTGAGGATGTGTTTCCCCCCAGTTTAATCCATAACCACCAGAGGGGATGTGACAGCCATCTGACTGCAGACCTTGGGCAATGGCTAGCAACAGAGTAGCCAAGAGCTGTCTGTGACAGTGACCTAGACATTCAGCTGATATACAAATATGACTATTTCATTTTATTCCACAAGTAGTAAGCAGCCAAGGGGGCATTGAGCCCTCCAGTGTGGCAGCCCTCTGCATGGCAGGATTTCCCTCTGAATAAGGATGCCTCTCAAGGTTACTCCTTGAAGCTGAGAGGTTTGTTGTGAATTAGGTTCTCTGGGGTGGAAGACACAATGCTTCAAAGGCTAAAGGTGAAGTATGAGAGTATTTGGTGGATGTTCACAGGAAAAAAATCAGCAGAGAACTCAGCTTTTATGTTTTATATGCACAACGCATAGTCTTGATCAAAAAACCCCAAAGTTATTGGCAAGTCTCCTTCAGAAAATTTCAACATCCATGGGACTCTTTAAAAATTTCTCTTTTTAACCTCAAGATGTAAAATGCAAAACTAGTTTTCTCTCTAATGAAGACAGGAGGTGTTGGATTAAACAATTAATTTACTACTTAAGCCTCCCTGACATTTCTACACTGTGCATCTTGACAATGCTCTCTGTGAACTTAGCATCACCCTCACAAGTTTTCCAGGGAGATCACCATTTTCTGGATGGGAAGTAAGAACTGAATATCAACAATGCACAAATTAAAACTAAAATTTCTGCTTGATCCAGCAAGTCCTAGCTATAACTCAGCTAGAAGCCAATCTGGTCAGCAATACCTCAGCATTTCAGAATAAAGCATTCAAAGATTATGTTGCTGAATCTTTGCTTGTTAATTTTGGGTTTTAACATTTTTTTTATTAATTCATCAAACAAACCTGCAATTTATAATATAATATGTTTTCCTCCCCTCTTTTTCTTAGGCCTTGCCTATACATTAGAAACAAAATACTTAGCAAAAAGTATGAAAGACTGATCAAAAAAGAAGTTTGTTTAGGATAGTCTATGACTTTTTCTGTGAGTACTCCCTTCTCTTCCAACTGGTGTCCTAAATTTGTTATTAAATAAAGTCTTTTATAATTTTTTAATATATATTCTGTAAAATTGAAAAAAAAATAATTAAAAACTCATAATTTTACTTAACAAATTACAAGCAACAGATTGCTTGGTTCAATTCCTAACAGAAAAATTGCAAAGGTATAAATTGGAATTATATCTTCAACCTGACCTATCCTTTTGACACAGCAATAAATGGTAATTATTAAGGCTCAGTAAGGCAACTAACATGTTCTTTTTCCATCAGTGTTCAGCAACAGAACTTTCATTCCAATTGTTTATCAAAATCAAGGCTTATCAAACAGACATGCAGATATAAGACCTAAATTTAAAAGCAAATGTGC
>VYXF01000176.1:249612-282969 GCA_013397295.1 Polioptila caerulea
TCAGAAATGCAGGAAATCAAGAAACAACATTAAAAAAAAAAAAAGTTGCAAAAAGAAAATAAAACTTAAGTTCCCCATGTTTCAAAGAATGTCAATATAGGTGAAAAAGTGAAAAAAAAAAAAAAAAAGTGGAAGGTTTGCAGAAAAGAAAATAAAGTCACAATTAAAAAGGTAGTAGATGGTATGTAGTAATAATGAAATGAAGAACCCAGCTAGAGAAGACTGGGGAAAATAACATCACTGGTATGAAAGGGAAAAAAAGGAATGTAAGGGGAAAATATTAATTAATGACCAAATATTTTTATACTGACTTCTTAGTTATTCATTTCCAGATGTCTAGGTTTTTGTATTTTTTTTCACCAAGGCCTGGAAGCATGTAAAATAATAAACATTTTTGATTCAATGACCTAGCGGAAGAGGAAGAAGCATCTCCTTGTGCATTTTAAAATCCAAGGAATCCAAGAAGCCTTCTTACTTGAATTGGTTTTCTAATGAAAATTAGTGTTTTCTTGAATGAATTACTTAAGTCTGTCCTGACACTACACTCATAAGCATGATGCTCTGTATGGCTATTCAGCTAAGCACTGAATGCTTCTGAAAGCAAAAAGACTCATAATTTTTGACTTTCATAAATCACAAAAACATTCTTTGATTCTAATTTACCTTGTTTGGTTTCCTATTTACCTTTCCTTTTCACTTTGCAAATTGTTTTGGAAAGTCTTACTTTTTTCAAGTTTTATTTTTTTCTCTCTGGCATTTATTAAATCATTCTGAAAGCCTACATGCAATCTGAACAAAAACAACAAAAAAAAGTTGAGTATTTTCCATTTTACATTTAGTTTTTGATTTTTTATCTTTCTTAATGAGATTTTTTCAGCCATTTTAAAATCTGTAACATCTGGATTATTATATCCAACCACATAAAAAAAATATTCCTCAGTGTGTTTTTTATCTTTTTCCAAGCATGTGTAGGTGTAAAACAAATGTGCATGGAAAAAGTCATACACTGGAAAGCTGAAAAAAATCCAGTCAAAATGATAGTTCCTAAAAAAAGAAAAGAAAAATTACATCTTTAAAAATCTGTAAATATTTTTAAAACCTCACCACTCAGATTTCAGTGGCAGAACAGCTGAAGTCACTATAAACCTAAATTAGCCTCAGACAACAGCTAAAACTTAATTATTTTTAACAGAAAACAGTAAATGGCTGTGAAATGTTGCTGTAATATTATAAGTGACAGAACGCTTTTCAATAAGGTTTCTTTTTCATAATTTTATAACCTAAATAAAATTTGAATTCCTTAGACACAGCTGTACTAGCTGTAAGTCATCCTTCTCAAAAAATGTAGTACTGTCAGTTGACTAAAGGGATGAAATAGTGTGTTAATTTGAAACATATTTTAAAGAACAGTTTGCTCTTAATACATGGTGTAAATCTTTTCCTTTACTATAATGGGGAAGTAAAATGATTTTCAGCATTAGGAGAAAAGCAGTTTATGAAGAGAGGAGAGCTGGAAAGTAAAGGGTTAGAATTTGATAGAAACTGAAGACATGCAGATGAAATAAAGATACCACATTATTTATTTTTATATTGTTTCTGCAACTGTGTCTGACTAAGCGAATTTTTCCTCATTATAGATAGGGATAAAACAACTGCAGTTCAGAATATTCTTTTCTATACCCACTGCATGTCTGTGCTAACCATGGATGGTCTGTGAAGGCAGTTTCAGATCCTAAGGCAACTTGCCAGCGCTCTTGTTTGGTTACCCACATATGTCTAAGGACACTTTTTGTTACTAAAAGATAACAATTCTGCAATGACCAGTAAGGTTGAATACAGAACATGTGCCAAGGTAGAAGTTTCTTTAGTTTTCTTTAGTAACAGAAGTGTGACATCTGGCAATGCTTAACAAAATTAACACAACACCATGCAATTTACTACCTCTCTCAATCATATGGTCTCCATACCTGTTTTTTTTTAGAGGAGGATTGTATTTTTTTCCCTTCCTTTCCAAATACGGCTCAGGTAATTCTGAAATTGCTTGAGTACCACTGTTATTAATTTTCCTTCATAGCAGTCACATGCATCAGTCTCCTTCAACTACCAAATGGCAGGGACCTTTTTATAATTTTTCTAGCTCTATGATTAAGTATAAACTGATGTGTTTCAGTAATTATTTCATACAACACCAAAGGCACAGCTTGGTCTTTCAGTTCTTATTTCACATCCTAATAAACAAAAGCAACACGGATACTGTTTTTATGTTTTACTCAGCTGTAGTCTTACTGGGAAAAGGGATGGGGCTTGTACTTCAGTGTCTTAAAGCACAAATATTTACTCTTTAAATCAAAGGTTTCAAGGTTCTGAGAAAATGATAGTTAACATTTGATACATTATACAACATTACATTAATATCACATTAAGTGTGCGTGTTCCTCAGATTATGAAATGATGTATTATTAGACAGTTTTAAAATTTCTTATCAATACTATTAAAACCAATTTTGGATGTATGATGAAATCCTCAAAAAAAATGTATGAATGACAAAGCAATGGCTGACAAAAAAAAAAAAATAAAAATATATAGGTACACTACACTGACATGGACAACAATATTCTGTAGCCAACTCTTAGATCACCTTTGTCTCTAGACAATCTCATGAAAAAAAAAATTGATAAAACAGTTTCCTAAAACATATCCTCTCTTTTAACTGAGCATTGAAAGTCCACATATTGAATACTTTTCAAAATCCACGCTTGATGAGTTATTACATTGAGATACTTAAGTTCCATGTTGTATTAATATAGAAAATCATCCTTTATTCCAATGAATTCCACCTAGTTTGAGTGGAATTACTAGTTTAATATGAAAATATAAGGTACATAAAGGAAAAAACACACCATTTATTCATTTAAATATATATTAAAATATNATGATGCTCACTAAAGCATAAATATATAGTTAAAGTCATAGATGCACTATAATGCTTTAAAGATCCAGGGTTTTTTGTTTTGACTCAATGAGCATCCAGTTCCTATTTTGCACTAAAAATGACGGTGGGAAGTGAAAAGGAGAAAAACATCCTGTGACCAAAATTAAGACTAGGCAAAAGCCTGAACAGATAATTTTTATGACACGTAAATACACAACAGGACATTGTACTACCCTAACCAGAAGAGATGTAAAAATCAAAGACAGAAAATTATTAAAGAATTTAAAAAAAATTTCTGATGACAGCTTTTCTATACCAAAAAATACAACACTACAAGGTCTGATTTTCAGGTCATCTGATCAAAGTTTGAAAAGTGCAGAGGTCTGTTTATAAGCATTCATGCTTTCATCTCAGAAACATCTGAAAAAATTCACTTTGTCTGGGAACAGTTTTTATTTTCAAGCAATTTTTATCAGAAAACAGGATGGTGTGTGAAACTTAGAACAAGAAATTTGACCAATGAAGAAAGGTGAACACATAATTAAAAATTAAAATTAAAAGAATAGACAGGCAGATTGAGATATGGATGCACTGATTTCGATATTGGTGCAATTGATTTTAAAAAGCCCCATATATCGACAAAATCCAGAAAAACTAAACAAGGGCAAAGGAATTGATGAAAATTAAATGAATGAATTAGAAAATAGGCCATAAAATAACAGAAAAAAAGCACTTGATAAAAAGATAAGTTTAAACAATGGATTTCTAATAAGGTATTGTATAGAGACATATTCTACATATAATAAAAAGGAATCAATATTATGTATATCAAATTAAGTATTTTTACATTGTGAACTAAATTGTTCACTGAATCTTCATGAGACTTTGGTATCTCAGGCATTTAATGTAGAGAGTTTATATCCATCAAGAATAAATATGTTGTTAAAATTTGTGAAAAGAATGACAGAAGAACAAATTGCTGTAGAAGAGAGATCTCAGGGAGACATCTTGTCTGTTCAGTAATGTAGGCTGTTTTGAACGAATTTCTTAGTACAGCCAAATGCCACATTATAAGCATTGGTATAGCTTGTGTACAAAATGTAACTTTGCAAACTAAGAGTTATATTTTGCAGCACTGCAACAGAGAAGTCATGAACACTTTTCCACAGTAGATTTCAAAGTAATTCTCTAACTAAACTAAGAGAATATAGCTCAAAAATAATGAAGAAAAGATAATCTTTCAGAAATACCAATATTGGACAGGAAACAATATTCTGCCTCTGTGATTTCAAAAACCGATGTTGAAAAATTTGAAAGATATCAGAAAAGTTAAAAATGCTTTTCCATCACCCAGAAGCATCGCATAATAATGCCATGTAGAATTAATTCATTCAATTGCAGTTTATAAACATATACATTACAGGCATTAACATGTTTTTCATTACAATATCAAATGAAGTTCACTGATGAAAAATAACGAGGCTCTACAGAGGTGCATCCAGATTTTTCTACTCATCAACTTTTAGGATACCAAACAGATTGTATTTTAAAAATTCTACTCGAAATCTTGTCTCTCTTTTATGCAAATAATCATTGTTTAACTTCCTAAAACTTTTGTTAATAATTCCTTATTTAGTCAGGGAGGAGACATTTTTAGACACTTTAAAATGTTTTACAAGATTTACATTCAAGTGAAACTTTGATTATAGAAACACATTTGTGTTGCAACTAAAAATAACTTTTAAATCTAAAAGGAAAACTAGAATATAAATGAAAAAGACAAAAGCTAATATCCAAACAAAAGAAGATTAAAAATTCAGTGAAACAGTAGAACGAATTAAATTATTAATTAATTCAACTGAGTATCCAGATTTCCATTATTCTGCAAAAAAAAAAAAAAATAGCCAAAGTAACATCTGTGTAGACTGGAATTCAATAGTGTAGTTACTTGTACCTAGGAAAATAAAGAATAAATAGAAAAAGAACAGCAGAAACCAATGCAAAAGAGAGGGAAGGAGAAAGGTTGAATTATAGAGTTGCTGAAGGAGATTTAAATGGTAATTAGAAGTAATTTGGCCTTTAATATGAATATATATATACGTAGTGTAGTTATCTTTCTGGTCCATTAGTTTGGTGATAGCATTCCCTTGATGCTTCCTTTTGGATTTGAAATTTGTCTTTTTAGTATGATTCTGCTTTCCCTCTGCCAGTCTTTTCCTTGTGGAACATTTCATTGATAGTGATCTTCTATCTTCCCTTAATGAGGACTGATAGTTCCCCACTGACAAATTTGCCAGATGGTCACAATCTGTAAATTCCATTTGAGGTTTTTTTTCCATGGTTCAGATGTACTAATCTCACAAGGTCCCATCCACACTGACGTCTCTCTGTTTCTCTCTGGTTACAAGAGGGGTGTTCAGAGCTGACCTACAGCAATGTGCTTCTGGGGTTACAGTTTATCTTTCATATATTGTCTCCTTAGAACAAAAGCACATTGCTAAAGGTAGATCTCCGTTTTGATGCAACTCAATTACAGAATCACAGACAAGTTGCGTTGGGGAAAAAACAACAGATCAAAGGATGGTCAGCTGTGGCTGTATACAGCTGGGTATCTTCAAGAATGGAAATTGGAGCATCGATCTACTAAATCTGTTTCAGAGTTTAGCCGTTCTTATTTATTATTATTATTATTATTATTATTATTATTATTATTATTATTATTTCTCTATATTTAACTAGAATGTCCTGTGTTTCATTTTGTGCCCATCATTTATTGTCTTGTCACTGAATATCACTGAGAAAAGACAGGGTCTGTGTTCTTCGCTCAGTTCCAGAACGTCTTTATGCGCTGGTAGCTCAGGTATGCCTGAGCGTTCTCTTCTCCAAGCTAAATGATTTTAGGTCTCTCAGACTCACACATGTGGAAGATGATCTAGTCCCTTAAACATCTTTTTGGCCTTGACCTGGGTTTGCTTCGGTAGCTCCATGTCAATGATTCTGTGATTCTATGATTCTGTGTATCTCCTGAGGTTCTGAAGAGCACAAACATGAGCAAAGCATTCCAGTGCACTGAATAGAGGGGAAGGATGTCCTCCCTTATCTAACTTGTGACTGTCTTTCTAACACAGCCCAGGACATTGTTGGCCTTCTCTGACACAGGATCACATTACTGGCTCATGGTCAGCATGTTGAATACCAGTACCCTAAGGTCCTTCTTGAAAAAATACTGCTTTCTAGCAGCTTTCCAGTCAGTCAGCCTGCAGGATGTATTGGTATGTGGGGTTATTTCTCCCCAGCGCAGGACTTGGCATTTCCCTTCACTGAACTTCAGGAGATTTCTCTTAGTCCATTTCTTCAGTGTGTTAAGATCCCTCTGAATGTCTTTGGGTTTGAAACAGGAGATTACATTCTTCACTATTGAAACATATTTATTTTGTCTTAACTGATTACATACTTTTTGAAAAATGTAATTAATCTGAGAAAAAAATTGCATTCTCTGTAACTCCTCTCTTTTTTAAAAAATGAACTCTTGTAAGGTGCCTTTGAGGTGCATCATCAGCTGAACACTGATTGATTTAATTCTAAAATTAATTAGTGAACAAAGTTTTAAAGGAAAAATATCACCTTCTAGGCCATGAAAATCTCAGCCAGTTGTTTGACTGTATTGTAGGATGAACAATCTTTTAGAATGGTGTGGTCAGAAACCTGCAAAGCTATTTTTATCTCTTTTATACTCCCTCTAGAGGAAACACACAATAGATGTAATTCAATCATTCTTGTAAATAGCATTGAGAAAAGTCAGCAGATCTGTCAGGACCTCATCAACTTAACTTAGAGATGATAATAATGTTAAAATAATGTTTTGTTTTATTCCTCTAGTCACCACAGTAGTCATTATATTGTGATGAGAGGAGCTGCTGCTCACAGAAAATAACCACATAGGGATGGGAGAGTATGAAATGAGAAACAAATAATTTTGTTTCTGTTCTCTTCTACACAATGTGTAGAGCAAAATAAAATGGTAGAGAAGAACAGAAGGCAGTGGTCAGAAAGGGAGAAATACTAATCAGAAAATAGAGTGGGTTGCCAGTCAAAATCATTTGCCAAACATTTTCACACAATAGAGTGTAAAATATCCAATTTTACTTACAGTAGGTGACTGATACCTTGGATAACGTTTGTCACATGTTCGTTGCCTTTTTAACGTTTTTTTACTTTATTATGGGTCAGCAGTTACCTCTGCAATGATACAAACAAATAAACTGTGAAACTATTTACTTTTTTACAATCCTTTTCTCAGTAGAGCCTTCAGAAAATGTCCTGAACATTTCAGGAAATACAAGCCTTCTGTTTATTCAGAAAATGACTGATAGAGTGAAAAACTTTTTCTACAAAATGGGAAAACTTTTCCTTCAAATTTTCCTTGCTTGAAGAAAGCAGCTTGAAAGAGAAGGTCAATGTGTTCCTCACTTCACAGCAGAGACTTAACTGAAACAAAATAAAACAAATGTCCCCTATTAAATTCAAGGTTATTTCTGTTTGAAAGTGTTCTTCTGTAAAAAAGTTTAAGTTTATGTAATTTCTCATGCAACTCTAAGTTTTTTTTTTATAAATACTTAAATACCAGTATGGTGTGGTCAACAGAAAAAGAAGATATAGTGGTGTATTAATACATTTAAAGAACTGTTGAGAACATAATCTAGTAACAAACAAAAGTAAGAAGAAAAAGTATTCTTTAAAATTGTGTGCAACTTCTAAAATAAAAAAGAAATGAATCCTAGAATATTTAAAAAACAACAGATCTAAACTTCAACCAAATCAGTTAATTTTGGACTGTGACTAAAGAATTTAAAGGTTTTTTAAAGAGTAAAAAATACATTTTTCTGAAAAAATACAGGACAGTTTCTCTGCAAATACTACGTAACAAACCGTACTACTTCTGAAATTTAGAAGTCATTGTGTAGTGAATACTCTTGATCTGATGTTCATACTTACACTGAAAACTTTAGCCATTTTTGCTGTTATAAGGACTCCAATAAATATGACTGACAACAATGTACAGCAGGGCAAGTCTACAATATACAGATTTCATTGAGTGAATAATCAGCTGCCAGGCTGGCTCCTAAGAGCTCAGTGAGGTTGCAGTAGGCTGATGGAGTAATCCTGGCTTTCCATGCGAAACAGGGCCCAAAGAGCCTGGAGAGCAGCCCCATGGAAAGAGATCTGAGCGTCTGGGTTGATGGCTGCAAGAAGTATTAAAATAAGTTAAATATTAAAAATTTGTAAAATACAGTCCAATCTTTAGTATCATATTTGGATAAGATTTTTAAATGTCGAAAGCTTCTGCTGATTACCTATGACTCCTCCTAAGCGGACAATTTATGTTAAGATGAGTAAAATATGAAATACTTTAGTCAAAATAAGTGGTGGAAATAGAAGTTCAAAGTGCACCTGAATAATGCTGTTTGAGATCATTAGCCAAACACTGTGAGATTAAAACTTTTTCCTCATTTGGATCATGTTTTCAACAATATTAGCAGAAGTTGAAAAAAAACCCCACATTCCTATGTTCTCAAGAAAATGATTTTTTATCTGTAACATGGGGACAATATTTAGTAATGTATCTTGACCCTTTTGTCAAAGCATCTTTCCTGCCTCTCTCAAAGATATTAGCCAATAAAATTTTCTTCTTTCTCATGAGACCTTGGAGCGCATCCACAGGAGGGCAACGAGGCTGGTGAGGGGCTGGGAACACATACCCTGTGAGGAACAGCTGAGGGAGCTGGGGCTGTTTAGCCTGGAGGAAAGGAGACTCAGAAGTGACCTCATCACTCTCTACAACTTCCTGAAAGGTGAGTGTACTCGGGTGGGGGTTGGTCTTTCTCCAGGCAGCAACTGACAGAACGAGAGGACACAGACTCAAGCTGGGCGAAGGGAAACATAGGTTGGATAATAGAAAGAAGTTTTTCACGGAAAGAGTAGGAAAGTACTGGAATGCTTTGCCTGGGGAGGTGGTGAATATCCATGGATATATTTTAAAATATATCCCTGGATATATTTTTAAAAAGACTGGATGTGGTACTTGGCATCATGGTTTAGTTGAGCTGTTAGGGCATGGGTTGGACTCGGTGATCTTGGAGGTCTCTTCCAACCTAGTTATTCTGTGATTCTGTGATTTGTCTGCATAGAAATGGACCCAGAAATTGCTGCAATTCAAATAATTGAAGCAGGAACTTCAGCCTTTTGCTCATAGTTCATATAAACTCTTCAAAGTCATTAATTAATCTATTTCTTAATTTTCCAGGTTGAAGATGTAACATAAACTGTCAGCTTATTTAAAATAATCAATATCCATTTTCTTTGGCTATGGTTTTATTGTCTCAATTATTGGAATCCAAGTGATCCTTCATTAAATTGAGTGTTGTACAATTTTTTATATTCATGACATAGGTTACGCAAATAAGTAGAAAGAGGAATTCTTTCCAAGTGACAGTATCTAATATTTTTAACCTATAATTATCAAACTTAATTTCTTAAGATAAAATTTAAACGAACAAAAACAATAAAATAAAGGAATTACATACTAAGTAGTTTCAGAAGGCTAAAATAAATTCATCTCTTTCAAAGCTATATTTGGAAATACATTAAGTCACAATAATGAATTTGATTCATATCCCTTTGACCTCAATTTTAGATTTTGACTTCAAATGACATTAAAAAACACATATCACAACTACTAGATTCACACTGTCACCTTCTGACGCGGCCATAAGTAATTATCAAATTAAGTAGATTGACTAGGTACTCAAAAGCTCCTTAGTTATGTACATAGCTATGCTCTTATTAAAAGAATAAAACTTTGGAAATAAAATAAGAGAGGAGAGAAAACTCGTATTTAGATATTTTTCTTACCTACTGAGAATTCAAAACCGATGAAATTCCCCACCTGGAAAAGTTTCAGAGCAGGTCACAAAGGATGATTAGTTATGGAGCTGTTTTCGCACAGAAGACAAACTAAAAACCTTCAGCGTAGGATGAGGTGCTTAGAAGATGTAACAGAGATCTGCAAAATCATGAATGGCAAAGGGATTAACAAAGGACTGATTTCTGTTTCTTCTGTTTCTTCTAGGACAAGAAACCAGATGCAAACAGGCTTCACATTAAGTAGCAGGTTGAGCCAAAAAGAAACGTTTCTATTAAGTACAAAGACACAGATCTCAATGCCACATAACAGTTTAAAAATGACAATATCCTAGGAAAATTTTATTATCCCATTACATCGTTCATCTCTGGACTACCACTCTCTGAGAGGGCACAATGAAGTTTTGTCTGACCCTCTATTATCAACTCTACACATTAGACCATATACACACATCTCTTTGTTTTAACCACAAATATTTTGCTTAGGACACTATGTACATACATGGATACAATTACACACACACACTTCTCTTAGATATATCTCAAAGCTGATAACGAAGCTGTATCTTAAGAGAAAGCACATAATGCGTGACTTCAAAGCTGTTTCCATGAGGAGAAACAGTGAGGCTGTAAGACATGGGAGTAGAAAAACTAGCAGAAATCAACCTTATTTTAAATTTGTAGATGATAGATCTCCACATCTCAGATGGTCATCACAGAATTTATTTTAAAATTATTTAAAAATTATTTTAATAATCAGTGGAATTTAGGACATAATTAATTTTCTCTATATTTTAACAGTGGATAACTATCACTTTTTGTCTTAGTCTTGAGAAAATTTGGTATTGCAATAAGCAAGAGACCTTTTTTATCCAACAACAGCTGCTGGGTAGAGAATCTTAAATGGCTTTTTTTCATAAAAATGTTTATTATACTATCATGATTTCTATTTTCATGCAATAAAAGCCCCTCATTTACAGACTAATGCTATGTAAGGACTAAGGTAAAATACAATTAAAGTACCAATAACGTACTTTCTTTTTCAAGGCAGGTTAGTGCTAATTAGCAGTAGTTTATGTTTTTTTTACTTTTTTTTCAAATGATAACTCAGGTGTATATATAGGTATGTATTACATGCAAATAATTAAAAATTACTAACTTGTTACCATTTGTATTGTGTGTTGAAAAAAATCTGACAATTCTTATAAGTATCAAAAATAATGTTAAATATTTATTTTTCTCCCCTCTCTTGAGCCTGCAACATAATTTCAATATAATAAATTTATATCCTAAATTTACTTGACTAAGAATTTTGAAAATTACTGGAACATTTGAATGCAACACTCAGAAGAGACTCCTTTTCCACCAGTTACTATCATTCTTCTAACAGATTTTGCTCAAATACAGTGAAGACCTTTCCTTGTACCCACACATTTCTTAGTTACACTAGCAGTCATTATTTAACCTATCAAAACATGATTGTCTGACATTTTTCTTAATAAAAAATTGGATGCAGAGAGAAATAAAGTATTTACTCCTCCAGTAAACCCCTCTCTTGTTACATATATATTGATATATCACAACTAAAAAACCCACTTGATTGCTTTGCTGTCTTTTAAAGTCTCACTTTCCACTCTCACTGCACATCCTGACACAGAAATCAATGATGTAAACTCACATAACTACAATCAGAAGACCTTGCATCTTCTGTCATTTCCAGTTTATTGAAGAAATTTCTTAAAAATATCAAGTGAAAATTTATTAGAATGCTTTTTACTGGGTGTTTTCCATTTAATTGTCATATCAGTTCATAGTACAGAGAAGAAGTTGCATTCTAGAGTAAATTCTTCAGGTGGACTGAGGCAAACAATATTTTTAGTGATGCATGGAGTAAAATAATGAAGTACCTTCAAACACACAAAAAATAATATAGGAAAACATACATCATAGAAATTATGTCTCACATTAAAAAGCACAGCTTTTTTTCAGCTTCCATGGCAGCTAGTTGTGATGAAATATATAAAGAGCTTTTTATCAGTTCTTAGGAGTCTTGCATTTGTCACCCTCCAGTTAGTACCTTCTTAGTTTTCTAAATGATGATTTAGCAAAAACTAATTAAGGAAAGCATATTATATTTACATAATAAATATAATATGCAAATAATGCTGCCTGCTATGGTTTTGTCCACTGTTTTCTCCACGGAACCAAATCAACAAAAAGAAAATTGTATCCTGTGCTTTTGTGTTTTTTTCCCCCCATCATCCCCAGTAGACAGGGAATTGAGCACTCTGAACTGTTTTGCATCCTTCAGTACATTACATCCTGGATGGAAACAGCACCAGGATTCACAATCCCAAAAAATGTTCTCTCCAAAATCAGCAGATAGAGTTGCAGTGTGTTGACAATTCATACCAAATGCAGTCCCATAGCTCAAGAAATGTCCCATTTTGTTACAGAAGGGGCTGAATTTCTAAAGCTCAGCATTGAATTCCGTTCTTTCAGGTTTCAGTTACAATAATGTACAACTTGACAAAGAATCTTATTGGATGAGCATGGCTCGATAGCTGTCATTTGCCATTTTCATTCCTTAAAACTTTCCATGTAAGCAGTGGTGCTCAGCATTCTTCATTGTTTTTCCTTCCTTTCTGCTCCATTTTTCCAAAAGAGATGGAATCTAAAACAGCTGCCAACTTTCTAAAGCAATAAAGAAACGGAACTTATTTATCATTATTTTTAAACTTTCGATTTGTTATTTTTACCTTATTATCACAGTACTTCAAAAATTAATAGTTAGGTCTGACCACTGTTAATCCTTAAATGTTTAAAGCTAATACTGCTCAGGTTTTAAATAGATGTAAACAAGATAAATAACTCAAAAATATATAGATTAGAGATAAAAGAACATATCCTTCTACACTCTTCACTGAAAATGTACTCCCTGCATGAAGCAATGGATGATTTATGTCAAAACATGTGTATGTGTATCACGTATAACAAATGTGGTCATTCAAAAAACCTAGGATATCTAAAGGAAGCCAATACTGGGGAAAACTGTCCCTGAGAAGAGGCAGAACACATGAATGAGGGGATTTTTTAAAAGCCTTTAAAGACTACTGCCATCTTCAATGGGAGCGCAGTGCTTTAAAACAATGTAGAATTTGTGTCTGATTGTAAGCAGTATTTTTTAATTTTTATCTAAGTGGAATTATTTTTCTCTAATAATGCAATCCAAGAAGCTTTGTGATAAGGAGCAGGCAGCACAAGTAGCAGCACTATTCCCAAACACCACACGATGATACTAACTGACTTCAGTAAAAGCTGAAGGAAAGGCAGTGGGCCACATCTATTTCATGTATTAGAACTGCTGATTGTTCTGCATACAGACATAAGTAAATTTCCTTTAACAAGAATAATTTGGGGCAAACAGTTTCTCCAGATTTTTACTAAATATCAAAAGCTGTTTATTTTTTCATTGTTGCTGCTTTGGGGCAAACAGTTTCTCCAGATTTTTACTAAATATCAAAAGCTGTTTATTTTTTCATTGTTGCTGCTTTGGGGCAAACAGTTTCTCCAGATTTTTACTAAATATCAAAAGCTGTTTATTTTTTCATTGTCGCTGTTTTGGGTTTTTGTGTCTGTCTCTGTCTGTCTGTCTGTCTGTCTGTCTGTTTGTTTGTTTGTTTGTTTGTTTGTTTGAAATGAGTGTTCCTCACTCATTTAAAAAATGGTTGGTACTTAATTTCTGGAAGTCCATGGACTCTAGCATAAACAGATTCAGGTTGAAAAGTTACAATTGACATATATATAGATTCCTAGCATATGGTAATGACACATACATTGTTTTAAGCTTCACAATATAAATATGTAATATAATTATTTCATTACGTGGTTTATTATTCCTACATTAACTGGATTTAACATATTATGATAGCCACAAATGACATTGGAGCTTAGTATCAAAGTACTAATGGGGATCTATTCTATAACTTAGGCTTCTAAGCATGTTCTTACATATAGTCTCCGTCCTCCCCCTCCCCAGAAAATATACCAGAGCATTATCAAGAACATATTAATGTTCAAAATACTAAAAAATTATAGTAAGACACTCAATAGGTGACTTATTCTATATATCCACAGAATTAAATATATACAGACAAAGTCAAATTACTTAAACTTTCTGGGAAGTTATTCAAGCCCTAGATCACATATCTGCCTTAAAGGCCTATTATGACAGAAGAAATTGTTCCAGCTGAACATTATTGTTTTTTTGCCTTCTTCATACACCACAGCAAAAGGTAATTTTGGTTGTAGAACTTATTTTTTAATTGAAGAAAAAAAATAAGAAAGTATAAATCAGCTGTACATAAAACAAGATTGGCATATATCTGTGAACAGGACAAATAAGTCCTGACAACAAAGAACTAGTTTTGTAAGCAACATAAAATGAACAAAGCTGTAATAAGCTGTCTGACTACAGCTATGACGGCAAATGTACCAGCTCATTTTATCCTATGATCAGAGTCTGTGTCTCCCCTTGGGACTAGTGACTGCATGCACTAGATACTTGCCACTGGAAGGTATTTGAAAGATGTTTCCTGTTTCTTAAGCAGATAATTAGTCTCTATGAATAAAACAAAATCTAAAATTAATGTAAATAATTTTGACACTCAAATACCTACTGTTTAGGTGTGGGAAATAGTGTTGATTTTTGTTTCTCAATAATGAGTGTCTTATAATCATATACAATCATTTTTTAAACCTCTCATCTCAGCCAGTAATTGACACTTTAGATTTCTTCTTTATTTTGTGTTATATATGTTTTTCTATTATTTCCTTTTTACCCACATTGGTAAAGTAAGGAAAGGTGTTACCTTTGGTTCTCCTGTTCCAATGTGTGTTTGATGTGATTATATTCAAGACCAGTTTTGCTGTCAGTAACTGTAGCAGTCCAAGGAAGGGGTTTTCCTCTGTTACATCAAACTCGGTTTGGCTGGGAAATGTGGCTGTAAAAAGCAGGATGAGTACTATGGATGGCCCAGATTTATCCTTTAATCCATTACAGTGACCACGTGCTCTCTAGGCAGCACCAGAGGCCGCATGGCCTGGAGCCGTTCTCCAGAGGGTGCCTGGTCTGGAGGCTGCACCCAAAGACCAGGGGCCATGGCTAAGCTGGCCAGATATAGGGTTTACCTGGGATAGGTGTTCAATTGTGGCTTACAGGACAGGGGTTTGATCTTATAAGTCTAAGGTCCCAGCCTCCTGCTCCCCAGGGTCCTAAGCCCACTCCTCGGTGCACAGAACTTGGGCCTGGCTTTTTTGTTTATCCCAGCTAATTAGGTTATCACAAGTAACTTCATTTGACATTTTTACAGTCTGGATGCTGCTATGTAAACTCAGTTTACTTTCACTTTCAGAAAAACAAACAAACAAACATAGAAAGTTTAGGCTGTTCAATTGCTTAAGTGTGCACATAAAATAGAAGGTAATTTTATGAATAAATTGATGAAGATGTCATTCTCTGAATGGTTGTTAAGAAAAAGTACTCTTCATTTTTGGGACTTTTTTTCAAATTGATTTTTATACCTTTCTCCTTTTACTTATATAGTGATAAGGAAAGGAATAACCAAGCACCTAAAATTGTTCTAAAACTGTTAAGCAACTGTGAGGTTATTTACATACTAGATGTTGTCTATCTGTTGTGCCCTAAATGCCCTAAAATGCTCCAGAATTCTGTCACATGCTTACGTGGCACCCCTCCCTGAAGGGGAATGAAGCACATAGGATTCCTTAATGCTCCTGATCCAGGAACAACAAAAGTCAGAGAGTCTGTAAACAAGCAGAAAGCTTTATTAGTAAATTACACAATTGAAATAGAAATTGGTGTGTTAGTCCCTGACCAACTATATAAGCCAGTGGGTTTGGGATAAAGAGAAAGGGTGAAAAGGAAGAGAGAAAGGAAAAGATTAATTAAAGAGAAGAGAGAGAACAGGAAAAGAAATCTTCAGTCCTGGTTCCAGTGTAGATCCAGCTGATAGGATGCTAATCCTGATTTCAAGGTTGATCCAATTGCCTTAGTTCAGCCAATGGGATGTTCAGGGTCCTGGAGGGCAGTGCCTAGTCTTGGTTGGGATATCTTTGTATAGATAGGTTTTCCCCACCCTAAAGATAGGTTTCTCACTTTCTATGCAAATTAATTATCATGCACAGTCCTTTCATACCTTTCTGGAAAAGGATCAGAGGGCTTTGGGAGTCTTGGCTGTCTTGATCCCCCTCTCCAACACCTGCTCACTTCTTGGCCTCATTCCTGTGCTTGCTCTCTACTGTGTTGTGCCTAACTCCAGGAACTGCAACAAGCACGTTTGTTCCAGAAAAGTGTTGCACTACCTCTACATGAGTTTCACAACATCTACCTCTGCATCCTTTTCACAAGTCACAATTTGTTCTTTCTCACAGCGCATTGATACCGACAATCCTTGGTTGTTACCAGCAATCCTTGCCCATCTCCACAGCCATCCAGTTATTGATGTTTGGCACATACACATTTGCCCCTTCTCTTTTAGGTTTCTACAAGCTTATTGATTATGCTGACACCAAAAGGTAACAAATGCAGTTTGATACTGATGCATAAACTGTTTGCAGTACCTGTGATGAAAATCTAGAGACATTTAAAAACAAAATCTGAAATTTCTCTTTTGGCATGGCAAGATTTAGAAGCATTAGGCCCAAAGGTGTCAGAAAGAAAATAGCAGGTTGGTACTAAAGGGCTGCAAAATAAAACTAAATCCATTCTTTCTACAACAAAGTTTTATTTCACTGAAACACAAATATTAATTGGAGTCCACTGACAGTCAGTGATGAGTTTATTATTCTTCTTAGGAAACCTGTAATGAAGTCTCAATTAACCTGAAATAGAAGAATATTCTTTCACATAAAGGATAGATTTCAAATTTAGCTAGATTCACCCTTTACAGCTGCAGCATTATGGAAATTTCTTCTTCTCAGTTCTTTGTAAACAAGTCATGTGATTAGCTAAATGACTGCCACTGCAATCCCTGAATGAAATCAGTTTTCTCTCAACTTCGCCAAAGGGGTATTTCAGGTCAGGGATGGTGTGCAGATACCACTTTCACTGGTTTTCTTAGTCTGTAGTCATGACAGACAGAATTACTGCTTGCAGGTGTTACTCTCAGGCAGAGAAAAAGTAGTAAGAGTTTTACTTGAAGCATTCCAATCCTCCTGCTTTGTGCTCTCAATTCCCATATCCCCAGGGCAATGCAGCAGGTACTGTCAGTTTTCCTGAGCCCCCTTGCCAAGTGCAGTGAGATGAACAGAAATGGTGACACTGTTCGCTTCATTCAACTGCAAATTTATAGTATGCATATTTTCTCTTACCAGCTCCAAAATGTAACCCTTTGGAGTTATGAGTGTGAAATGAGAAATTAGAGTGAGCAGGGCAAGAAAATCAGAGCTCACAAATCCACAAACATTGTCACAATTTGGATTAAAATTATTTCTCAAGCTGGCACTCATGTTTCACTGTTATTCAGATCTTCTTTGCATCTATGAAGGGTTTGATCTTGTTTCTGTATAATTCACTTTGATATATCCTGGAGTTTTTTGATTAGTTCACAAAGCATCTATTGGAATGATATAGGGCTTTGTCAATCGGTAGACATGTGGTATCAATCCACAGATTTATGGAAAGAAAAAGTACCCATCTCAGTTCCCATGCATAAAAAAGTTAAGGCCAGTCAGTGGTAGTCTTTATAAATCAGACAAGACACATACAAACATATATTTAATTGTTCAGTAAGAGAGTGATTAGAGAAAACTGGATGTCATGTGCTAAGCCTGGCAGCTGATGAAAATGGCTTATATACTTTTTTCGTTCATCAAGAAATCAATTGGTTTCAAAAACACCGAGGTAGAAACAATGCTTCTCTTGGCGAGGACACTCATGCATGCACTACACAATGTCTGTACTTATCTCATTCTCTCCTTCAAATCTGTTATGGAATACTGAGATTACCAGTTTACTGTAACCCATTATACTCTTACTCAGGACAGAATTTTAAACATGCTGCTCCACTAAAGACAAACAGTAACAAACATATTTTCTGACTTCTAGATGAAGATGTCAAGGTTCGTGTACCATGTGGTTGAGGGATTTAACAGTTTCTTTAGGCAAACTGTATTTTAACAATTTAATTAGTCAGTCCAGGAACAATAAAGATACCATGGAACAAATACTTTTACAGCTATTCCACAAAATGTACTAAAAGAGTTTTGCTTTTGTTTAAATTTTTTGATTGTTCTTGAACATACTCATTATGAAAACTACTGAATCAAGTGATTGTAATATATAAATATGTTCACAATGAGTAGTTTGACTTGTGCTACTTACAGCCCAAGATATTTTTCAAAATTATATTTTAAAATTCAGTTAACTTTTAGTTTAAACCAAAAATCCTAGAAATGCTTTAGAAATTTGTTTCACAATTACAAGGCAAAGAATATTTGAATATTTGAATATTTGAATACAGTTACGTAAGCCTACGATTGAAATAAAAATGCAACAAAATACTTGAAAATTCTCAAAGGCTAAGACTCTTGGTCTGCTATTACTTTGCCCTTGTGTTCTCTTTGATATTCCTAAATTTTAGTGAAAAACTCAAGATACAGACATTCAAACCATAAACTTCTCTGGATGCCTACCAGCACTCAAAAGCCATAGAAAGTTATTTTGTTATTGTTCTCGTTTGAAGATGTGATATTACAATTTCACCGAAGGTGGAAGTTGTGGAACAGAGCATTTGTTCCTTACAGTTTCATTTCACCCTGGTAAAGGACTTACATCATGTTGTAATATTAAATTAAGACATAATTCCCCTGAGGTACACAGAATCAACTCCACACTGCTAAATGTTAGTATCACTGTCATTTGGGGAGAGCACAAAACAGAAAAGCCTGATGGAGCATTCTAAACATCAAGAACTATTGACACAAATTCATTTTTTGCTCAATATTTTGGGAAAAAAATGATGTTTTACTCTAACAGAATCTCAATGAAGAGAATTAGTGAATCCGTGGTAATTCCAGATAATACTGTGTTGTTGAAACTCTCTAGATAATTCAGTGTGTCTCTTTTCCCTGTATAATTGTTTAAGTCCATTCTTCCTTGAGAATTTGGTTATACTCTTACATCATCATTTGTTTGAAAGGTCTCATCTGAGCATAGATGTCAAATTTTCTCTTCTAAAGAATTAACTGCCAATCTTCCATATGACTCCCGGTAAACTTAAGTCCAAGTATTATTACCACGTGCTATGACTAAAGCTATTGAAAACTTCATGGCCTAATATGAGAAAAGTTCACAACTAATTTTTTTTTAATAATCACTGAAGTACTGACTACAGTGGGGCTGAGTTACTGCACTATATCTGCTTCCTCACTCAGATGAGAAAATTTGTGTGCACAAAGTCAGCATCCCTCAGCAGTGACTGCATAATTTTTGTAAAAAATGTTTATATTTTAGCAGTTTTTCTTATATTCTCAGGTACATCAACAATACCTGTAACTGGACATTCACCACTGCCAATATCAAAAGGAAATAACACTGTGATATCTGCAGCTAATCAGTTTTGTGTAGTACAGACTCTTGTTTAATGCAGAACATTCTTAACAGTCACCTTTTATTCGTTTACACAGAGTACATCCCTTCCAATTCAAGTGCCAGTTACAGTAAAGAATACAGATATCATTGGTGCTAAAAAGTTATCTAGAGTGAGCTTTAAAAAATCCTCTTATTTGAGGCCATGGCAATGAGTCAACGGTAAGCACTTTTGATGATACCTGTTATTGTGTGGAAGAAGATCCTACAACCAGTCCTCAGTAGACCACAAGTCTAGGCTCACAGCATGAATAAAACTGTAACAACCTAATTAGACATATCCTGTATCATTCAGGATTCCTTGAGTAAAGATTTAGAAAATGCCTCTAGTCCTCTTGTGTTGAAATACCAGACTGAAGAAGTCAGCCAACATCCAAAAGAAAAAAAAATTCAAATCTCCATCATATTAGTGGGGAAAATGTATGATTCACTATGCTTTGAAAAATAATTTCTACTGCCTTCTCTTCATATGCTTCTCCTTTTTAAATTTTTTTGTTTTGGTTTTCTGACTCTAGCTTTCCTTTAGTTCAATAATGAATTATAATACATAATAAAACAAAGCAAAGACAAACCAAAAATAAGCTCCTGACAAAAGAGTAAAGAAAGAAATATAAATATTTTAAATAAAAGCCCAGGTAAACCTACTTAGCACACATTACAGAGGAACATCTATGTTACTTCATTACAAAAAAAGAAAAAAAAAAAAAAATCTGAGCTATGGTTTGTCCAGAGGCTGAAAAAAGTCAAATTTAATAGATACCTAATAGATACATATTTTATGATACTTTATATATTGTAATGTTATAATTGAGTTATAGTACCAGGAGGTTTGTACATCTTTGAAAAAGCAATAACAATTTAGTTTCACTAAATATAATATTATATTTACTTAAAGATATACAACCTCCCTGGTGCTATAACCCAATTTGTCAAAATTTAATTTATGAGTTAAAATCTGCTTAGGGAAAAAATAAGACATTCTTATTAAGGAACAGTAGGTAAAGTGAGCCTGGTGATTTTGGTCTATTTTCCAACAACTATTACTTCTTTAACACAAATACAGCACATATAGAGAGAGGTACCGTAATAACATCCCTCTATTCCAAGTCTTGGCTCAATATTCTACTTGAAAACCATCTTTTTGATTGACTGTTTTTTTCCCTCTTTCTCATCACCTATCTGTTGCCACCTCTCCACTGGAAATTCTCGTACTTCTAACCTTCCTCAATAGTTCAAGTAAGTCACCTAATGCAAGTATTCTGAGGGCAAAAAAAACACAAAACACTTCAAAGCGAACAAACAAAAAAAAAAAATTAAAAACCCCAAAACACACAAAAACCCCCAAAACAACAAACCAAATAAAAAAAGGAAAAAAACAAACCACCAAACACCCCCAAAAAACAAAACCAGAAAGTCCTCCCAAAAACAACCAACCAACTAACAACCAACCAAAAAAATCCCAAACTAACTTATCTGTCCTGCGTTGATGCTGAATTGTGTCCCCATTTATCTGTTTAGCTCAGAAATAAGTTTTGTACCTTTAAAAGTGGATCTGAGAATGAAGTGGGGAGGAGAGGTGTTGGAATGTCTGAGGTGGTTGTTTTCAAAACATACAGATCAGAGTTTTCAGCTTTCCTTCACTCGCTGCCTGTGTTGTCTGCAGTGCGGACGGTGAGAGAGCTCTCCTTGGCTTTCTGTTAGTTTTGGGCTAGCCGAGGCAGAGAAGTTCTCCGAACTGTGTTTTTTTTCTTTTTTTTTCTTTTGCTTGGAACTGTTTGAACCTGCTCTGGACTAAAAAACCCAGAAGAGTACCAGGGTCTGGCCTGGGCCTGGCATTTCCCAATGCGGAGGGACTGACAATAACTGAGCTGAGCTAGAGCCCACAAGAAAGACTTTCTGAATTCATCATCTCTTCAGAGTAGTGAGAGATTTTGTTGTTTAGTATTGTTCATTTGTTGTGCTGGGGAGTGCTCTGCCTGGTAAATAAACAGCTTTTTCCCACTTGTCTCCAAGGAAATATTTTTCCCGAATCAGTTGAAGGAGAGGCCACTTGAGTTTGTTTTCTAGTGGAACCCTTCGGAGGTTTTGTTGCAAATTTGCCCCAAATCAGGACTAAGTTTTAGTTTATGCAGGTGGCATGGTTAAATTTAGTTGAATTTTTATAGAACAGAATAGGAGAAAATTTCACACAGCAAAAGAAACATAGGAACAGTGATCTTCAATTGATGAGATACAATGAGCAACTGGAGATAGAAATTAAAAGACAGTCAAGGTCTGTCTGTAGTCTCTGCCTCAGCAGAAAATAAAAGTCTATGTGTTTTTTGTGTGCGACAGAAGATCAATACTGGTTTCCACAGTTTAGCTTTACAATAATGTAGCTCAGGTATACACCAGCTAAGTTATGGATATGATTATGATTTTATCTCTGCATGTAAAACAGTAATTTGGCAATGGTGACTGTTTTTCCATACCTATTTTTGATTTGGTGACTTCCTTGCCAGAAAATCCTGCAGATCAAAGTTGAAGCACATTTATGTTTGAAAAGCCATACAGTGCTGCTGTTCTTATGATCTCTTATGCAATCAAGTCAATTATTTTAGTCTTTGTGAGCATAATATTGGCACTCCAGTAAGGCTAAAAGTCCATACCGAGGAAAAACCATTCAGGCTTCTTATCACCTGGTGCAATGTGCTCGTAAGAAAAGATGCCACTGTAGTAAGCTGGAAACCCTCACCTTTAATGCAGGAAGGGAACAGAAATGCATCCAGGCTGAAAGGGACAACTAAGTTCCCTGGATTTTCTTTCTTTAGAAGTTTTGCTGTAAAATTGTTTCATATTCAAACTAGGGACTCATACCTACGCATTTTTACAGATATTCTGAACCAGAATCAATTCAGAGTATGTGTTTATCCCTTCACAAAAAAGAAGTCCTAATCAGATATTTTCTTAATAGTTTCATTTTGATACTATATTATCAAAATCATATATTTCACTTAAAAAAAAAAAATAAAATACAGAAGCCTGTTATGTGATCAACAATTAATGGGACATTGAGTATAGTTTTACCCTCTTATATGTGCTCAGGGTGATTTTTTAAAAATTAGGTCAACACAGGAAAAGATGAAAATTACATGCTGAAACTTGACTAAAATTGCTGAAGAAAAATTATTTTTCCAGACTAAAATGGAAAAAGGAAAAAATTCTGATTAAGACCAAAATGAGAGTGACAAGCTATTAATATCGTCTTTGAAAGTACCTCTTCCACAGAGCTTATCACTGTCACAACAAAAAGCTAAAGAGAGGTCATGGCCACAGGAGAATAACTGGGTCCATCAGTTTTCATGTAAGCAGTATATCTTCACATTAATGGAAATCATATTTATTTTATAACATCATTTAACTTTTACTATGGTGAGAACATCAGCAATCTTATTAATAAGCTGACTGAAATCCTGAAGCTATGTTGTCTGATTTTCAACAATAAAATTAATCTTACAAATTCCTAAAAAATAAAAACAATCTCAAAATTCCTGAGGTTACCTGCTGATGAAAAGTCATGATTACTTTGATGGTGATGCTGTGATGATATAGGGACATAAAAAAATTATAGCACATCACCTCTTGCTGTCCTCATTCACTCTTCAAAAAATAATAAATATCTACAGGATCAAAACAGACTTGATGTTTTAGGAGACAGATACCTACCTCATTATAGGAGGCCCATGAAGCACTTACACACAACCTAATCTCTCAGTATAAAATTTAATCAGTTAATGGAACACCTCTCACCTAGAGTGTGAGTCACAAGTTGATAGGACAGGATATGTTCTCAAATATATAAGAAAAAATTATTTTATGTGCTAAATACAATGATTAGTTTCTGAATATTCCCACATTTTCAAACAAAACACATTATATGTAAGCACATTACACAGTTGGGAAAAAGTTACTGTATGCATATCTTATTGAGAGACAAAATTATGGATGTGATTTGGAAAGTAATTCTAAAGGTGGCAGTTTCCATCTCAGTGACAGTCGGAGCTAGTGGGGGTGCTTGAGGGTTGAAGGAATCCTTCTTATATCTCAAATAGACCTGTGAGCTCTGAACCACCAGCTGAGAGCAGCTCATGTACACAGGGGTCTGAGGCATTCTGGGGTGAGGCAGGGTGAAGAGGCACATCCAGAGGACAAAACAGGGCAGGCCAAGCAATTTCTTGGAAAAAGTACGTGGATGGACGCAGACCATTTGAAGGAAGGAAGGAAATTGAACTGTGCCCTTCCCTCGTCCAGTGCTCACAATGTCTCCACACATGTTGCCACAATTCAAGTAATGCTTCTCCACCCTAAAGTTTTCACAGATGCACTCTGGGTATGCATATTTACATTATATATCTGCTTTGTACAGAAGACAGCTGGAGTTCAGCTGAAACAGCATGAAGCTGATACTCTGTTGTGGCTGCTTAGTTTTCAGAAAGGAAAACAACCCCAAACAAGCCCAAAACCAAACCATACCACAAGGTTTGTGAGTTTATTCCTATGACCACCAGCCCATACAGCAATGATAGAGGGAGCAGGACGCCATTTCACCACTATTGCTTACTAACTTCAGATAATACTCACCCCTCCTCAACAAAACAAATGTGTCTCAGCATTTAGACAGCAGGTTGTTTGAAAAGGCAGTAACTAGAGGATGGGAGAGGAAGACAAGGAGTAGGAAAAGAATGAAAACCGTATTTTGACTTTAACACTGAAAAACACTACTGGAAAATATTTACAGAATACAACTTTATTAAAAACACTTCTGTTAAAGTGACTGCACTTTGATTCAGACAGCTAAGACACATTGTTATATAAATTATAGCATGCCATATCTTTATTTTTAAACAGAACCAATGTGACAAACAATTTTCAAGTGTCAGTCTTTATTTAGCTATCAACACATGAAGTATATTTCACTTTATTTTTTCACTCCACACTATGTGACTAAAGAGAAAAAAGTAGCTCACTTGCTTCTTACTGAACTCTAGCCTCACAAAATTTAGTAAAATAACTAGCCAATAAAATAACAAATAAAGGAAATTACTGCAGTAATGATTCATAACTGTCACTGGCTACTAACACAAGAAAAATAGCAGTAATGGTTTGTATCTAAAAATATATTAATTCATTTTTAAATTTCAGTTTTATCTCCCAGAGAAAAAGTCTTCCAAATGAGTCTGTATTGTGAGAAACATCTGTAGATCTGAGTTCTGTGGCTTCCAGCAAGATAACGAGAATGATCGTCAGAAAGTCATACAGAATGAAGTCCAGCAACAAAACACCTGTGGATTTTCAAAATACTATTTTAAGTGTAATGATCAAGTTACATTATTTCTCTATTAACATGCAATTATTCTGCAAAGTTCTTTTATAGATAACTACAATAGGGATGTTCATGAGAAATATTTCAGCCTGAAAAGGTACGAAAGGATTTTTTTTTATTATTCTTTATTTCACCCAAAGTCTGAACAGGCAGGTTACCATAATTTGAATTGTCTGTGTGCAAGTCCTTATTTGACAGTTGTCAGTGCTGTGACCAAGAACATAAATTATGGAAAGGAGTATGATCAAACGATGTGCTGAGCTTAGAAATGTTTGGATGATGTCTATGTCTTACCAGCACGCTATGACTTGCCAACATACAATTAGAACTTAAAAAAAATAAAATTGCATGAAAACACATGTGCTGCATGCATTTTAATTTTCTATTTTTATACCACAAAGACTGTTTTGTGGTCTCAGCTGAAGACTTAATTACAGCTTTTTCCTTACTCAAACACTGCCACCAAAGAGAGCTGTAAAAGCATTCAGCAGCATTTGAAAAGAGGAGAAGGTAAGAAGGTCTTCAGAGACAGAAAGTGTCTGAAAGTAGGAGATAGGAATAAGAACATTTAAGAAATGAGTTTAACTCTACCCTCTATATGAGGGCATGGAGCCCTGTATTTTGCTGAGTTTTGACAGGAGCCGTACAGCAAGGTGCTCTGTGATATAGCAAGTGTCTTCTAAAATGACTGATATAGTCAACTTTATATGATAGTCACAATTCAACCATTTCCTTAAAATAAATTCTTCATGGTTTGGTTTACTTTGACACATGTTGTGACATGATGCTACTTGCTATGAAAAAAAGAGTTGGAGAGAGAATAGCACAACTCCTCTGCATAAAGCATCTGCTCTTCTATATATGTAGTTTTAGATGTAGAGAAAAAGTGGCAATGACAAGTTATAGTATTTAAAACCTACCACCCCAGGAAAGTGAAAGATCAAAAATAAATTTAAACTACTCTTTATATATAGACACAAGTCAAAGAAGGAAAATTAGATTATTTTCAATGTTTAATTTTATGACTAAAAAATAAATCTTATCCAACAAATTCTCTCCAGTATTGGCACTGTGTCATTAGAATGAATCTGAATTTCAAACTACATTTTATTACTGTTAGATGTGTACCAGCACTTCTTCCATGATGACAATTCAGACCTAACTAAACATCTACAAGATAAAATGGACACAGTCCAGTGGATAAATAGATTAAAAAAAAAAAAAATCTGAGGAAAAAGCAGCCTTTATACAAGGAGAAGAGATGTATCTGGTCATTTTTTTGTCTTTCCCTCCCTCATTCTCTTGGTTAGATTGATGAAACCATGGACCACTGCCCACTTGTTGCCATGTCCCTGGTTAATCCAACAAAGAGGGTGAGGCGAAACATGCAACCAGTCAAAAGATATTTTCACACAAGCAGAGCTACTCTTGGTGGATTGATTGTATTTTCACAAAACAAACAAACAAACAAACAAACAAAACTTCTAATAAGTGCAATTTTCATCACTCGTGAAAACAAAAGGTCATCATTAAGGTCTACAAATTTAATTTTTTTTTTTTTTTTTTTTCAGATAATAGTAAGGATGTTTCTTTAACAGAAATTTCATTTATTAGTTTTCTTTTGTTAAATACATAGTAGCCATTTCTTAACTGTGTCTTAGGTATAGCGTTGTTATTATACTATCGTGTGTCTATCTCAGTTGTCTTGCAGACATGGAATATGGCAGTTTTTTTCAGTAGAATCAGATTCTTCATCACATGCTAAAAAGCCTTTCCAGGTAGCTAGATGCCAGAGGCTGTTGCAAATTGATCAGCACATGAAAAAGCCCAAGAGTCCCTTGAGAGGACTACAATTAATGAAGTAAAAATCTCAACATTTCCCAAGCATTTTATTTATTCATATGTACTGAATGTCACAGATTACATTTGCTCTAAATAGGTTAAATATTAGCTTTAGAGTTACTTACAAAGGTTCTTACAGGCCTGGACCTGCCCCATACAAGATCACTCTAAGGAATGCCTGAAAGCATCATTGCTCAACACCATCAAGGCCTGGTATTTTGTTTGCCAAATAAAAGTATTCTGAACTTTAAAATAACTCATGTCTACAACTCATTTATTTGTTAATGAGCTATTCTAACAGCTGTTATGTACTTCTCTTCCATTAATTTGATTTTTTTGAGATCCTTTGGTTAATCTTCAGCTGTAAAAATGCCCATTATTTAAATAAAACAAACAAGCTGACAGCCCTCCTCAAAAAAAACCCTCCAAACCAAATTCCAAAACAAAAAAATTATTGGTAGACACAAAGAAGCAAAACTAGGCAAGAGGGAATTCATAGATGATAAGTTGTACCTGTTTTGTATTCTATCGCATGGTTTTTTGAAGTAATGTTCCATATGCAAGAATATTTTCTGCCTTTCCCCAGTGGAAAAAAAAAAAAATCATTCTCTTAGCAACACCTGTGCAGCCATGAGAGGATGCCTCCTAATACTTAGGAACGAACTACATTTCTATAGAGATGAATGCATTACTTTTACAAGAGTCGCTGTATTACTATGCTTAGTTTGTTCTCTCTGGCAAGGGCAACATATTTTGAATCTCACACGTGTTTTGACATACTTTTTTAGTTGGTGGTGTCTGGTGTAGCAGTACATAAAGCATGAATAATGATTCACATAGCTCTCATATCTCTGAGAATCATGTTGAAATATACTAATAACTCCTCAGTTACAGAAACTCATATTGCAAGCACAAGGGTGGCAACATGTGTGTGCTGAAGGGTATATTTTCTATTTTGTGGAGGAAACAGGGTATACAGTATTCTCTGATTGTCATCCATGCTAAAAAATTTAGGATTTTACGACTAGTTTGCCATCATTATTAGTTAATTCCAAAAGTATGTTAAAAAAAAAAAAAAAAAGACAAAAAATTTTTTCCGGAGGAAGAACTTCATTGTAAATATATACACAAAACTCTCTAAATTACATACCTTGCTGTTGCAAAACTGCCAAAGACTATTTATGCAATAAACTCCAAAAGAGATAAAAATGTCAAATCAACACAATACAGTAATACGAATAAATTCTCCATGTAGTGACTTATTCAAATCACAAGGTCTAATATATATATATATATTGCACTACCACTGTACCCTTCTGTAGCTGAGTCCGTTTCTACTGCCTATTAAAAAAAGCTATTTTTTTCTTTTTATACACAGACTATTCCCAGCAATCAATAGACTTGATAATGAAAGTGAAACATATGGCAAAATTCTGCTCCTGAACCCAGGATCATGTGGTCTTTAAGCTGGGTTTTTAAAGAGCAGAACTAGAGAAGTCTCCCACTGTGCTGACATAGTCAGACATGAGATTCCAGAAGTCTGAAAAAGTTACCAAGGCTAAAATCTCAAAAACCTCTGACCAGTCCAACAGGGTGTTATCAGCAGAATTATAACTTCATAAGGGGTTCTATGGTTTAAACATTTGTTTCACTCAGAATCAAAATGAAATATCACACATATCTGATTTTTTTTTTAAACCTTATATAAACCACAATCAGAAAATGAGGCAGAAGGCATCTGGAGACTGTTCTATCACCATGCTGATAGACAAATTTTAATTATATCAACAAAATTTGTGGCATACGTGTCGCACTTGTTCTTAGACATCCCCATTAGCAGGACACTGCAATGCCTCTGAGCAATGTATTCCAGTTCATTATTTGTTTTCATAATAGTAAAATAATTTGCATCTCCACATTGGAACTATAGATATCATTTGGAAGTAAGAAATAGATGTTATGCCTTGAGAAACGTTTTTTTTCCTAAAGAAACCATGAAAAGTTCAAATTTGATGGAATTAGGCTTTCTAAATAAAAATATAAATCTTGAATTTTAAAGATAATTTTGAATTCTATTCTGTAAAGATCTCCTACTGATGGTACCATTTTATTTTACAATTGATTTTAAATACAGACTCGTTTTTTGTCATATAAGAATTTTTGTTTAAGCATTATAATGAAAGAATTAATCTTAATAATGGAAATCCTCTATAATTTTCATCTGGTCTATTCTAGAATGGAGAATTATTTTTCTCCCCAGAAAGTTTTATTTCTTTCCATTGATTGTATCTGAGAAACTAGTTCTGATCCCTGTGCTATAAATATTTAAATTTTGCAGAGGCAAAGTCTACTCAAGTCACCACTGTTCTGACTGGACATTAGTTCATGGAGTACCAACTCTACTATTTTTCAGGAATAACATCAGTGTCTCAGATGAACTCACTGCCTGAACTAGCATTACTGCTCATCACACTTGGGTATTTTGCCACCAACCTCAATGTGCCTCTTGCTGTGTGAAGTCCTTTCGAGCAGTAACTCCCCTGCCAGCTTGAGAAGTATTACAGAATAAAGAGTTCTCAGTGTCACAGCAGGTGAGGCAACTAACAGAGACTTCAGTCCTTAGTGTCTAGTTCTTACTGAATTTTAAAGGAGTTCTTTTTTTCAAATTTTTCTTTATAAAGTTATGAAAAGTTTCCTGTATATAAGTACATATATCCATGAAACAAAGAATATATGGGGCATGGAAAATCAATTATCAAATGTTTGTTTCCTCTATGTTTTAAGTCCATAAGGTCTTACTTCAGTATCCAATTAAACAAACAAAACCAGGTTGCATGGCTTTTGAATGTACTATGTTCTTAAAAGTATATGCTTTTTTTCACATGTAACCTTTCTGAAAACTCTGGGCTCCCATAATTCTCTTTCCATGTGTGATTAAACAGGAGTTTGTAGGACTTTGGTTGTATTTTTCATATAAGTTCTGCACTGCAAAATGACTTTTCCTCCCTATTTATTCTTCATTAAGCGGTCTCAAGAGGGTTTTCTTGGCATTTCCCAGCTGTGTCAGTAAACTTTGTTTAAGGATTCTGCTCCTCTAGTTTAAACTGGCAAAACGGGACTGATAATTCTAAATTATTCAGTGCTTCTGCTACTGCTGTGTGATGACAGGTGTTGTGTATCTACCAGCAGCAAACCTTGTGGCCTGGTGCTGTATTTTTCATGCATCCAGGACACCAGTGGCAGACACCTGTACAAAATGGCTCTAACACACTACAGATCATCAGAAGCTCACTGATTTAACTAGAACTTGCAAGCGCTTTTAGGTAGCTTCCCCTTTCTTGCCCATTGAAATACTTTTATTTTTTTCCTGGGTACTACTGCGTTGAAAATTTTTTCCCAGTCTTGTTAACATAGTGTGTCCTGTTTTCTCAAACAAACCAAGTTTTAGAACCTGGTTTAAGAATTTACCCATAAGAATTTTAGTTGGAAAGATTTTAATCTGCTGAGAATAAAAATATTATGTCTCAGAAAATACCAGAACTTAGCACCATACAGTCACTGTTCTCTTGCAATTAAAAACAAGCGAGGCTTGGGAGAAGGAGAGAATTTTGATTTTTGGAAAGCCTGTTTGTTTTGAAAGAAAGAGCAGAAAATTAAAATTGGGAAAAATTTGTAGCAAAGAGAAAAAATTAAATTGCACTAAACAAAATTAGGGGTAAACATTTTTAGTTATTTTTTTTCTGATCACTATAGAACAAATATAATTCTCTGCAATTTGAAGTTGCCTTGGTGTGAAATATGGTGTGATCTTCCAGCAGCTATTGTTAGAATGAAAAGCAACAAATAAATCAGCAAAAGACAAATGGTAAATAATATGTAAATTAATTACTGAATTTTTTTTTCAACTTAGCAGATATATTAGTTATAGCCCAATTGTTGCAATCTAAAAATAGTACTAGAAATATTACACATAACTGAAGCAAACCTTGAAAGATCTTTGAAGTATTATTAAAATATTTCCTTTGTATGTCTCTTTTGGGAAGGAATGCATAAAAAGAGTGCAAGTAATCTAAAATTTTGTATTACTTTCTCTCACTGGTGCACAATTCTCTCCACAATTTTACTTATTTCATTCAGACAATTTAATGACTAATGTGGTGAGCAAAATCACAGAAATTAATGAGAAAGAAAATATAAAGAACTCACACAGGTCTTTCCTATGTCTGTACATGTTTGCCACAATACCACTCCCTGTAGTTTACCTTGTCCAGTTTACATGATTCTCTGTTTTAATAGTTCAATGAAATTAATTATCCTTTCCCTTTTTCTTTCTGCATACTTTTTACACATTTTCCTGATTACACGTTGTCAAATTTTCAAGTAGAGACACACAAAGAGAAAAAAAACATGGATGGGATACAAAGGCGGAAAAATCATATTTGAACAGGTGCACAACCCAGAGGTTTTCCAGACGGTTGGACTCAACTGACTCCAAGTCTATTAAGCCCTGATGCCTCCTGATTTAATGAGGATACGTTATAAATACCAACACATTTTTGTCTACCTTGGCATCAGGGTGTCAATTTTTCTGTCTGGGACCCGTCATATCCTGACTAGGATGAGAATTTCTTTTAATGCTCTTTAATTAAATCTGAGATTCTCTTGAAGTAATCCTCTCTAGCACAATAATAATTCTTGCCATAGATTCATGCAATGAACAGCTAATTTTCTTCCAATTGCTCTGGACAAGAATTTTTGTATCCGAGAGCATACCTTAACTAAACAAAAGCACATAAATATGTGCATAAAAATATCTTAAGGGTGCCAAGAGAATGGGGTCAGACTCTTCGTAGTGGTGCCTGGCAACAGAATAGGAGGAACAGGAAGAAACTGAAACACTAAAAGTTCCATCTGAATATGAGGAAGGTTGTCTTTATTTTAGGATAACACAGCACTGGAATAGATTGCCCAAAAAGATTGTGGATTCTCCTTCTCAGGAGATACTTAAAACCCACCTGGATACAATCACGTACAATTTGCTCAAGGTGGACCAGCTTGACTGCAGGGTTTGGACTNACTGAAACACTAAAAGTTCCATCTGAATATGAGGAAGGTTGTCTTTATTTTAGGATAGCACGGCACTGGAATAGATTGCCCAAAAAGATTGTGGATTCTCCTTCTCAGGAGATACTTAAAACCCACCTGGATACAATCACGTACAATTTGCTCAAGGTGGACCAGCTTGACTGCAGGGTTTGGACTGGAGTATCTCCACAGGTTCATTTCAGCTCCAAACACTCTGGGATAATGATACTGAAGGGTTTGCAAAAAGCGGAAATTTTAAAAATACATTTATTCTTTTGATGAGGAACAATATAGAGGAGATAATTTATTAAGAATATATGTGTATATCCTACAGCTGACTACCATGTTATCAAATTAATAATTCCCCATATGGAGATAGGAAAAAAAGGGATCAGGTAGACTAACCTAACTGAGCTCCCATGTACATTATGCTGAACCACAAAACCACTAATTCCCCAGAGATTCCTTTTTAGTCTTGTTTATGTGCTACTGAATTATCTAATTATCCACTAATCTCAATTACTTTGTCCCCTTTACATGTCTCAAATAGTGTAATTGAAAAATAATATGTGAATTATAGTGGGTGAAAGATCAAATCCATCCATTTATATAGAAAATGACACACACAATTTCTGTAGATCCTTTTACCTCAGATAATACTCCTGAGATGGATAGTTATGTACTGCTATTTCTGTAGCTTGGTTGAGTGGTTCTTAACATTTTGACAGCATATCAACACTGTTTCTCCAAGACATCCAATGTCTACACTAAACTTCTCTTATACCACTCAGAGAAACAAGGCTGTTGGTGTTCACTTACCTCTGTTAAAACCTATAAGCTAAAAAACTTCACTAAATAAAATTATTTTCACATTAAAATGTTTATATTTTACTTTTGGAATAAACAAAACATTTCTCCAAAGCTTCTATACACTATGTCCAAAATTTTTTCCATTTCATTACAATTCAAATCATTGCATAGTCTGCTGCATACTTCAGTTTTATTGCATTTCAGTAATTTTTCAATTCAGTATTAAAAAAAAAGAAGCAATTTTGCAACAGATATGATGTTTCAGGCGTATTCTGGTTGAAATTTTATATTTTACAGAATTAGATACTGGTATGATGAATTTGTATACATACATACCTCATACTAGATCATTCTATCTTTGCTCACATTAACAGATGGCTTTCTACCCTCGCAGGTATCCGGTACCCCACACAGCATGCATAAGATTATTGTTATGTAAATTTCACCTAAGTTAGATGGAAGTCTTAACAGAAAATCACAAAATTGGAAACTAAGTTTCCAGCAACTTTTGGAAAAAAAAAAGAGAGTTAGTGCAGTCTCTTTGAAAAATCTTGTGATGCCTGAAGAGCAATGGACTTCATGTATCTTAGCTGTGAGATTGGGAGTGTAGCAGATATGTAAAGATCATTCAGTCATTCAGGTAAGAACTCAGCTGCTGAAGCTAAAGCATATTAAAAAACAGGCTTTCTTATCTGGACTGCTAAACAAATAGACTGCCACAAAAAAAAAAAAAAA
>VYXF01000176.1:288619-309534 GCA_013397295.1 Polioptila caerulea
AAGGATAGGAAAAAAAAAACCCCTAAAAAGTAATATGACCATGTATTCTCAAGCAGAGCTTAATTCTTGGGGTCACTTTAGCATCCTAACAATGTCCAATTCTCCTCTAGCAGGATAAAGTTAATTGCATTAGGGACTGACCATTTGATTTGTATTTTCACTACATGAGAGTTTATCACTCTATCACCCCCAAGCTGAACAATCCTGTCATTGCTCATCCTAACTTACACTCACAGGAAAGATGGTTGTAGCATAATATTGCATTATGTGTGGCTCGCTCCCATAAAATGACTACATATCCATTTGTACTTTTACTATTGCCTAGGGCTAACACTGACAAAATGTATTAATACTTTTTATCCTATTACTTTTTTTTTAAGCTTTTGAAAGAAAAATAATAATGTTAGTATATCACAGAAAACTTGCATCAAGAAAAATTTAACAACATATATACTAGAAAATGAGAAAACTAATGCACAAAGGCTGTTATCCAAGTTTCAACTATATATCACCAGAAAGCTGAAATGGGGAAGGAACTGAAACAGAGAATTTAAAATATAGAAAAGCTACAAGCAGTGGATAGTAAATTTAGGAACATAAAGATTTCCTATCGCCAGTCAAGAGAGATGAGATATATCAGTTGAGCTCAATCTATCATTAAACCAAGTGATTTACCCTTTGACATCTGATCTGTGCTTTCATCTCACTTTTTCATACTTATTCAGAGTTTTATTTTGTAATAATATTGTAATAAATTAACTGGGAAAAATAAAAAAAATTCTCCAACTCAGTAAAACCCCCAGATCCTGTGCCATAAATAATCTTGCTTCCTAAACCAGACCCTTTCCTCCATAACACAGACAGAGATTCAATAACACAATGGACTGAGAGTAAGGAACTTTATGAAGAAAATGTACCGTCAACAATTTTGAGTTAAAAATAGGAATGGGATACAGGGAGAGGAATACAAATAGAAAATAGAAGTTATCAACTGTGTAAAATGTTTCCACTCCAAAAGAAATCACACAGCTAGGTCTACTTTAGACTCCTACCAAATTCTGTGTTGAAAAGAACTACCAAGTCCTGTGTGTCATAATTATTTAGCCCCATTTTTTAATTAAAAAACTTTAAAAAAAAAAAAAAAAAAAAATAAATTTTGTAAAAGAGGATTTGGNAAGTTATCAACTGTGTAAAATGTTTCCACTCCAAAAGAAATCACACAGCTAGGTCTACTTTAGACTCCTACCAAAGTCTGTGTTGAAAAAAACTACCAAGTCCTGTGTGTCATAATTATTTAGCTCCATTTTTTAATTAAAAAACTTAAAAAAAAAAAAAAAAGCTTTGTTAAAGCAGGTAGAGGAGATTTTGGATTTTCAGTACATCTTTCCCTTGTCATGTTAATTTTCCTCTTGTCAATATTTTTTTAAGTCTCAAATAAAATTCTTCATATTATCATCAAAATACTTCATGAAGTAAGTGATGAGGAGAAGAAAGGTGAAGAGATAAAAGCCCTTATTTTTTCAGATAATTTAAATATCTGCATCCTGACAAAGCTTCAAATTCAATTTTAAAAAGTCTCTCTTAGGACCTTAGGAAATCTTGGCTAAGACGACAGCTTTGATTTCCATAATCCTGTGAGTTATATGAAACCAATTGGCTCTTTTTTTCCTTTCATGGCTAATATATGAGACAACACATAATCCCAAAATAAGAGGAAAGACATGGCATTGCACACATAACTCCCTTAGAGTCCTTCAGCATGTTCAGAAGGCATTGCTTCAGGACAACCCTCTCTAGTGATATGACTCAAACTATCATATTTATAACAATTTGACCTGATGTACAAGAAGTACAAAAGGCGAAATACTTGTGAAATAAATCAAGAGATGAGATTCACTTGACTTACTATACAAAACCTTTATAATATTTTCCCCAAATATTTTAATATTTTAATAGCCTGAGAGTTCATTAAGGAAATGCATCCAATTATCAACTCAGTCCTTAAAATATTTTCTCTTCTTTGTATCTGACAGACATATGAAAAGACTTTTATATCTTGGAGTCAGCAGAAACCTATGAAGTTTTAGAAAAGTGAAAAGCATCTCACCTCCTGTTTAAAAATGCTCCACTAAACTAATGACAGAGAAATCTATTTTGGATATCTTATTAAACATTTTTATGGGTTTTTGTTATTATCATCCTCTTTTAAATATGTATCTCCTATAATACAGGTAACTAAAGAGTTCCTTCACTCTAATTTGAATGAGTGTTTCACCTCATAGAATGACAAAGATATAATTTAACTAACAAAAGAATGGTTGTCTATATCTTCGGCAAAAGAGAACACCAAGATCTGTTCTCTGAGACATTGCTCTTCTTGTTTGTCATTTTACTAACATACAATATTTTATGCCAAAATCAGAGTGATCAAAACATTCTGTCAAAATCAAATACTGTTCTAAGAATAAAAGGCAGTGTAATATATTTGACCTTCCAACCTACAGAATACCAAGACAAGAACAAAAAAAAAAATGATTAAAATGTTAGAAGCAACTGAATGACAAGGGTTTTTCTAGCCTTCTACATGTGAAAAGATGGGTACTTCTCCTGGCATTAGACCTATTATGTCTGTATAAAAGACATCTTGCATCTTTAATCACAGCAGTTTCTTGAAAAATAATTTGATTTTCATCCTTTTAGAGGGACCACAGAAGAAGATACTAAATTTTAAAATCAAACAGGCATACATTTTACTAAATTTTATTAAAGCTCATTTCATATACAAGTTTATGGAATGCTAGACATGGAATAATATTAAGTATTGGAGAGAAGGAGTTACATTCTGCATGTGCATTTGAAAAAAGTTTCCTGGTCAAGTGCAACAGAAACTTCAGTAAAACCTTTTTCTATAGCCATATCCAATCTCCAGAGCTTCATGTATTTGTCTGTACAACCATTTCTGGAGAATGGTGCTATAGCTGACAAGCCACACAATATGAACCAAACTGAGCTCTTGGTCTAAAGGTGTCAGACAAAAGCCATAGTAGTTTTACCAGATTATAAATAATTATATGAATCAAAGAATGGAAGTAATCCTTAATATCCTTGTGACAGTTTTACTTCTATTTTACATACAAAATGAAATAGGATTTGTAAAGTTATGATTCTATGCAATTTAAAGATATTTACTCTTACAGTGAAGGTAACATTTCTTGATAATTGCAAGTTGAAATTAGGGTGAACGTAAAACAAACACCTTTAAATTTTTCTTAACTATAAACTTTATGGTTTTCCAAACTAACCAATCATCTAGAGGAAACTCAAAGGCAAATAAGACAAATGTATTTAGTGCTTAAATTTNCTTTAAATTTTTCTTAACTATAAACATTATGGTTTTCCAAACTAACCCATCATCTAGAGGAAACTCAAGGGCAAATAAGGCAAATGTATTTAGTGCTTAAATTTAATTATTTTTGCTTTCAATTTTCTTAAGAAACTAATTCCTGTTTTGAAATTTGAAAATAACATTTTCTATCATTTTGATTAACATCCTAATATTTAATCCAAACAGGCAACGTAAGTCATGCGAATTAAAAGAGTGATGCCAAATTATAATTGTCTTTTTCCTTTTATATATTCTCTGTATTCTTTACACATATATTTGTAACCTATTATTGTAGTAGTATCTAGTTCCAGTACTTTTCCCTACCTTTTCCCTAGGCAGAAAGACAAAACAAATTCCAGAGCTCTAAGCCCTGGCTTATCCTGTCTTAGTTCTTCTTGTGAACCAAGGCTGAAAACCAGCTCTTCAAGACACATTTTAATAAACAAAGTTTAGTTGCCATCTGAGGGGGAATGATTTAGAGAGGGTTGAACTGGGGGAAATTGCATCACCTCCTGTGATCCTAATAGGTGATTTTTGTTAATTATGCTAATTTGTTAAACTTATAAAACTGTATTCACCCCTGGAGAGGTAGGCATTTTTTTCCTTTTCTATATCTACCCCTGGAGACCTCCAATAAAGACCATCCTTTAAATTACCTCCTCTACTAATATTATCTTGAAAGTGGGTCGTTTTATTTCTAGATTCTTTAAGGCATCAAGAGGATTTTGCAGAACCACATTGTGAAATTATAACTATGTAAATGCAACAACCAGAGAGATTAGAAATCGCTGTTTTCTATGTCCTCCAGTTTCTTGCCTATGAATATGGTCTGAGCCACTTTCAGCCACTTTCTATACAAAATATTATCAATAACATTATACCAATAAGATTTCAAGACAAACAGTATAATTATTTTCCTACTTCAATGATATATCATTGCATTGATATTCATCAGCTTAGCTCACAGAAAATTGAAAGCACTTAAAAAGAAACACAAATGCATTTATCTTCATAACTTATTAATATGCTTCTAGCCAGGATGCCTCACAGTAACTCCATCTCTTTCACTTACTATAGATCCATACTGTGGTTAATACCATCTTGAATACTAAGATATAGCAGTGATATAAAGGAAATTTCTTATCTTATTTCCATAAGGTTAAATCCACAAATGTGATACACTCTCAAGAATTCTTTGGTTTTACCATTTTTTTTAAATCCACAGTGTCTCAAAAAAACCCAACCAACCAACCAACCAGCCAGCCAAACAATGCTTTGGGTTGGAAGGGACCTTAAAGATCTCTAAGATCATTTACTTTCAATGTTTCTTCCATGAGCAGGGGCATGTTTCACTAGACAAGCTTACTCAGAGTATCATCCAGCCTGGCCTTGAACACTGCGAGAGATGGGCTCTGGAGAACCTGTTCCCGTACCTCATCACACCCTCAATAAAGAATTTTTTTCAAATATCTAGTATAAATTTACCTTTCAGTTTGAAGTTTTACTCCCTTTCTGTGTAACTACATGCCCTTGAAAAAAGTGTCTCTTAATCCTTCTTGTTGGCTCTTTTCATGTACTGGAAGTCTGCAATGAGATCTTCCCAAAGCATTCTCACCTCCAGTCTGAAAAAGTTCATTGTCTCAGACATTTCTCACAGGGGGTGTGTTCTATTCCTCTAATCATGTTTGTGCACAGATCATTGTCCTTTCTGTGTTAGGGACCCAAAAACTCGAGGTGATATCTCACTAGAGCAGAGGGACACAATCTCCTCCCTCTCCCTGATAGTCACACTGCTTTGGATGCAGCTCAGGAAGCAACTGGATGTTTGGGCATCAAGTGCCCATTGTTGGATCACGTCCAGCCTCTCATCCACCAGTACCAAAAAGTCTTTCTCATCAGGGCTGCTTTTGGTGTGTTTATCCCTCAGCCTGATACTGGAGGTTGTCTCAACTCACATGGAGGACCTTGAACTTGTTATACTGCATAAGATTCCCATGAGTACATTTCTCAAGCTTATCCAGGTCCCTCTGGATGACATTCTGTCCTTCATATGGGTCACAAGCACCACTTCGCTTGGAGTCATCTGCAAATTTGCTGAAGCTGCACTTGATCCCTTTGTCTGTGTCATTAATGAACACATTAAATGGTACCGGTCGTAGTAGAGACCCCTGAGGGACAACACTTATCAATTATGTTCTCGGGGACTTCAAGCTGTTGACTACTACCCTCTGGATTGATCATCCAACCAACTCCTTATCCACCTACTACTCCACTCATCAAATCCACCCCTCTCCAATTTAGAGAAGGATGTTGAAGGGGACCATGTGAAATGCCTTACAGAAGCCCAGATAAATTTCGTCTGTAAGCTTTCCCTTGTCCAGCAACATAGTCATTCCATTATAGAATGTCACAAGGTTGGTTAGACAGGACTAGTTTTGGTGAAACCATATATATATAAAATTATTGATTGTATTCCTTAGCAGTAGTGTGAAGACTTGGGCCCACTGGATGCTGTTTCAGTGTTATCTTATTATGGGATTTTTTTTCTATTCTTTTGTTGGACTTTCAAAATTTTGTTTTTATACCTCCAGGTTTCAATTTCAATATTTAATTTCTACTTTAACGTTTGATTTGATTTTTTTTTAAAGAAACCGTAATAAGTGATCTTAAATAACAACTGTCATCTTAACTCTGATATAAGACTCATTATGATGTAGAAATATATAATAAATGTGATATGGAGTTTGAATACCCTTTTGTTCAAACAATCAGTTGGAGTTGGAAAAGTATATAGAACAATACATACTTAAATGCCTTACCAAGAGCAAAGGCAGAAAGCATCAATTGGTCAGGGTGAAGTTAACAAACCTATTAAAACAACAAAATTATACAATAAAGTATCTACAATGAGAAAAGAACGTGTCAATCTGTGTCCCATCAAAACAGGGATTTGCTTTACCTTTATGCTCTTTCTTTATATTATCTCCAGAGCATTAACTGAAAATGCTTGCAGAAGCCATGCATAAAATAAGTTCAGTGTGCAGACTTTTGCACGAACTAGTATTATATGTCTGTCTCTCTCACATTCCAAGTAGATTTTGCCTGCAATCACTACCATTTTTTCTTGTATGATAAGATTTGGTTAATTGTATATTATGTATATGTAAGTGTATAATTGTATAAATATGTATATTGTCTTCCAGTCATAATTTTTGGTTTGAACAAATTCTTGAAACAACTAGGACTTTTTCAAGACACACCTGTGCATGTTAAAAGCTCTTGGATGTGCTTTGACACTTCTATTTAAAAAATTCATGGTATTGTACTTGTTTTTTTTTATAAACTCAAGGCTACATAATTATTAGCTGATTTATTCTATCAATATCTACATTATCACACACGGTTTTGTGATATTTTCATTATCAGATACATTAATCTGTAACCGTACACTAAAGGTCATGTTATGGTGTGCACACGGTGCTGGAACATACCCATTGACAGTAGACCAAAATTTATCAAAGGAGGTAAAAATGTATAATCTTATTTGTGTGTGAACCAGCAATTATTTTGCAATATAGTAATGGACTAAACAGAAACTATATTTCATATTGAAATGTAGCTATACAATGCTTTTACTGTAGTGTTAGTCTCTTCCTCTATGGTAGCTGTTAAAAATATTATTTGAGAGGGTCTCAAGATCACTTTCTGATTTATATTTCTTTATAAACAGAACAACCAGATTAGTAGGTCATACTTTAGGCCAATAATCCCTGTCCACACTTGTATTGCCTCCATTTGGAAGATTTTGTCAAAAACCAGTTCAGCAATACAAAAAGGATTTTGCATATACTATTGAGAGGGTTTTAAGTAAGATTATTAATTCAAAAGAAAAAATCAGAAATAAGGCAGTTCATTTTTACAGAGCCACACACATATACTCATACTAGCATGAAATTAAAAAGAGTGTCAGGAACACCTGTTCCAATATGACCCTCTGTGACACAACAGTAGCAATGGAGGGAGGAGGATGTATAAGACTTTTTCTGACCTCTACAACAAAAACACAGTAGATTGGCAAATTCACTGAGAAACCTCCTGCAAGGAGACATTCTCTGTTCTTGATTTAGAATTGATAAAGTGTTGTTACAGACAATGAAATCCTTACACAGTATATTCAAACTTCCGTGGGAAATGATTGTTTTTATACGGGCAAAAGACTAGTTTTTGCTACATTGTTTTTACCTATGAACAGTCATGTCACCATTATTTGGGGCTAATATAATTTCTGAAACAGTTTGTCTTGGCTTAATTTCAAGCATTCTTAAAGTTCTGGAATTATTTTATTTTCTACCAATAATAAAATAAGTGAAAGTGCATACATTACAGAGCAAAATTTGGTTAATTAAAGCCTTATATAGAATATCAATGAATCTGTGGCTGTTTCAGGAGCTTTTGCAGCGATAATAGACAGCAGCAGGTCCCAAAACAATATATTCCAGGATGTTCTAAGGTGTAAGGGGGCAGAAATGGAGGAATTATAAATTTATGTCATTTTAAAAAGGAAGATTTTTTTATTCATTAATCTGATTGACTTCTAAAAGAAACAAGTTGAAATAAGAGACCAACTGCATTCCTCAGCTAAACAAGGAAAACTTGCTTCCTTGGCATCTCACTGAACTTCTCAGACTTCAGCTAATTTCATGTTTTCAGACTCATTTCTAATACATTGCTAGACCATATATTTCTGTTCTCACTCTTATTTAAGTGCATGCTTAGCTGGGCTTCTCCCCTCCACTGCCTAGTTCCTGGGGAAAAAAATAATTGTTCATTAACCTTACATTACCTTACCTTGACTGGGTAAGACATTTTTTCCCTTCTGGCATCACAGTTTAGAGGGTTCCTAATTCAGGCTGGATAAGGAACTTTTACAGTTAATCATGTTACAAATACAGTCATGTTCAATGTAAATTAGTCACTGCAATTTATTGAAGGGTATGCAGTAGTATTAAAACCAATTTTTTTCTCAGTTTAGATCCTTATATGTTCAGTTCAGTCAAACTACCCAATAATTACTACCGTTTTTACAGTCAATAGAATCCCGTTCCATAACTAATTTACTCAGTAATTGGGGGGAAGGGGCAACTGTTTTCTTGTTGATACAAATCTCTAATGTATAAAGTCATATTTGATTTTCAGCTGAAGATTTTCAATACTGTACGTGTTTTCTTTAAGGATATGCTTACATTGTTATTTTATTTTGTAATATTGGCTTTAAGGCACATACATAGGAAGCAACTAACTATTAAATAGAACAAAGAGAATACAAATTAATATTATGGTAATGTAAATTTTTAGCACAGGAAAAAACTAAAATTAATTTGCAATTGAAAATTGCATCTTGCTGAATCTAGAACTAAAGTTAACCAAAACCAAAATCTTTGAAACATAATTCCTTATGACCTCAGGCTAAAAGTCCTACTGAACAGCAGGCAGGAGAATTTTGCTTAGCTAGAGATAACTAAATTGCTCAGAAATCTACTGAGAGAGAGCAAAAGCACATTTCTCCTCTTGAAGAGGGAAACCTTTACAATTCCAAAGTGTTATTTCCCATCAAAACATTTCAGGAAGAGACAGACACAGGCAAAAGACCTTGCATTGCAGCACAAAAATCATTAAAGGAATCAATTACTTAAATGAACTCAAGAATTAATCACTGACTTGTTTTTCCATTTCCATTCTGACCTGTGTGCTTCATTCACTAGGGAAAAATAGCATGAACCCTCTTTGCAAAAAGTGGACACCTGAAGATGACCAAAATCAAAGCACTCTTCATTACTTTCTTTTCATTATATTTGTGGGTATAATCTAAAAACATTTGGGACAGAAGGTGAAAAATTACTCTTATACTGCCAATATTTCCAACGGTTCCATGCTGATTTATTTTTTGCAAGATTGTCCCCAGAGAAAAATATTAGAAGCTCATCCCTCTCAAGCGCACAATACCATGAAAATTTCAGGAAGACTTTTTTAAGGTTTTTTTCAGAAGAGGAAAACAATTTGATCCTATTTTTAACTGTATTTCATTGCACTGTAAAGCTCTGTCAGTCAGTTATAATGGAAACTATTAGGGTGCCAAATGGAAGATTATCTTGTCCTGACTATGATCTCTGCAAGCATCATAAGTAAAGGAAACTTGTGAAACCAAAGATATTACTTTCTTTCAAGGACCTCAACATCATTTAGAAAGGAAAATAAAGCAAAACAAAAAGATTTTGAAACATATTTTTACATCCAGGTTTTGACTGTTTTAAGTTTTCTATTAAAAATGAAATTTTATGTTGTGTAACACAGCATTTTACAAGCTTTATGTGAACAACTCAATTATTGACAAAAGCAAGAGAGCACATGAAGCCTGTGTTTTTTACGCTAATGCATTTAGTTCATTGTAATCTGAAAGCATCTGGAGGGAGCACTTTTGCATTATAGGAAATTTATTCTAGATTTGTTGGGATTGCAAAGAGCTTTGTGCTGTTTATAAATATTTAGCCCTTGACAATGATTACTGGCCTTAATCTAATGTGCTCTGAGGACACAACATTCCAAAATACATGCTACAATGCTGGAATACAGGTGGTTGGAAAACTGAAAAACAATTCAAGGCTTGTATTTTGTTCCAGTCATCCCAGAATGATAAACATGTAGCAGTGGCACAGTATTACAGTCCTACAAATAAATGATTTTAATTTTCTCCAAATTGGAAAGAGAGCTGATACATTACAATTAGTAAAACAAGGAAAAAATAATGATGAGTACCTTCGATACTGCATCTTTTTTTTTCTGACAACCATTCACAACAAACACAACTTCCTGTACTTTGATATCGCTCTTAAAAGCAAGACTTGGTCTAAAATCAAATTTTCATGTAACTTTCTAGCATAAATAGACAGTGTGATGGATCAAGAATATTCTGAAAGTGCAACTAGTTGGTAATTGTGAAAACAAAGAGTGAGCTGTGGTAAATTGCTGTGATTCTTGTAAGATGAATATATTCTTGCAAAATAATTTAGGGCAATTATATTTGAATCAAATAGGAGATTCTGTATTTTAAAATCTTTTTTAACTGATTTGATTTAAAAATCTATGCTATGGTAATGAAATATTTTAAATTATAATTTCCTATAGATAAGAGTTGGCAAAATCACTGGAAACATTCAAGTGAATATATGTTCTACATACCTGTAGAAGTACAGCAATTCTGTAAAACAATACTAAAGAATGCAATACAAGGATTCAAGGAAACTGAAAGAAAAAGTGGAATTTTACCTCAGTTGACTGAATCTCCATTAAATTTGCAAGATAGAGCATAGTGGTACAAACAATGTAAAATTTGCGCAGTTAAAAATAGTTAATACAGTCTGCAAAAATCTAATTTTAATGTTAAATATTCTTAAACATTTTATTAAAGAAGATAAGAAAAGTGTGGAAGTCTCTACTACTAAAGAAACTGTCTTTCAGTCAGGACAATATTTGCAGACCAGAATAGATTGTAACCACTTGCTTGATCTCCTGCCTACAGTCATAACTGAAGTATAAAGGTATTCACTTTCATTTTCCTTTTTTTTTTTTTTTTTTAATTCACTTGTAATGTAACTAAGCATCAAATGGTGTACTCTGGGAAAAAGGCCAGAAAAGTTTTACTTCCCACATGAACAATTTTGGCATCCAAACTCTGGGGCAAATGCAGCAAGATTATGCAATTCCGGCATAATTAATGAGATCTATCTCCTAGTTTCTATGCACAGAAAGGTGGATGCACTGAAGAACTCAGGAAACAAAATATGAGAAACAATGGGTAGTTTAGAAATCCATATCAGTCTAGGAGTGAATAACTTCCTGAACACTCTGTCATATCGAGCATATTAAAATCAATGAAATATGTCGGAATGTCAAAAAAGGCACCTTACAGTAAGCATGACAAATATTTTTTTTATGATAGAACAGTATATTTCAAATATTTTTAGTGCAGTCTGCAAGCCACATGCAAAATTACAGTGTAGTACCATTACACCAAAAAGACGAAATGACAGTTATCACTTAAGCCTACAGAAAAAAATTTAGGAAACAGCACTTTTACAGAAAATCCTGATTAAGACCTGTGATTAAACTAAAATTTATCAAAAAATCAATTTCCCACCCATCAATACATATCCCAGTTTTGAGAAGGTGTCTTTTGTGCCTCATACCTAAAGAACTTCAACCTTGGCCTGAGTAAGTAACTCTTTCAGCAATAAGCTGCATCAGCTATACCCAGAATCATTAGGCAGTCTTCAGAGTGATGACAGACTCCCCTGTAGCAAGAAATTCATGTAACTGTATGCAATAACTGTATTACAGCTATGTGAACTATACACAGACAGACAAGGTGTGTATATACATCCATTCACACAGTTTCTATCCACCCACTTTCCTGGTGACACTCGGGAGAAGCTGCAGAAGCACCTTGGGGATGTGGTCACCAGGGTCATCCTCCAGTCCTGGCAGCTGCTCTGAGCTGAGGCTGTTCCATGGGGCCTGTCCTTGGCAGTGGCAGTGGCCAGTTGCACATGGCTCAGCCTTCACCTCCTACCCACAGATTTGCACAAGGCTTTGTCCTCAGAAGGTGCCTGATGCCCAGGGCTGGGGCTGTCCCAGTGTCCCTGAGCTGCCCCACTCCAGTCTGGGGTGATGGGAGGACCCTGCCTGCAAGGTCCTACCCTGACACACCAGGTACTCTCCTATTCCCAGAGAAATTAAAAATTCAACACTTCCATTTAATAGCTGTAATTAGAAATATCCACCTTTCTGAATGCAATTTCCCCCCTTCACACTATTGTTTCCTCAGGTCACCACAGCTCCTCAACAAACTGTTTGAAATAAATATATTTATGAATGACACTAAAGTAATGGCAAAATCTTGGCTTGGAATCTAAGCTCATGGGACACAAGCTTTTCTGTACTCTGCAATTCTCAAAAGACTGCAACAAAGCTTTTCTTTTATTGCCATAGCACCCATCAAGTCTCAAGTCAGTCTGAAATACTCTCATTTAAAAAAAAACAAACATGGTATAGCTAAACAAAGAAACTGGAGCTTGAACAAATGCTATACCTTTCCAAAGAAAGAGGAATATACTAATATTCAGCAAATATTAAATCCAGGGAGGAGACTAGGAAAGGAAACAGGGTGTCAATGGAAGTGATAAGGGGAACAAAACCCTTGATTTTGAGAGGTTTTAATGACATAGTGTGGGGATAGGCTCCATGCTTCTTATTTCAAGTTTTAAAGACTAACTGTCATTAGAAAGCCAGTTGTCAACACAGGTTCCAATTCACCAACACTGTGTAAAAAGGAATGTGCTGACTTAGGCTTCCTCTTTTCACTCTTCCGCATACATACAGTTACTTTTTGTGTAGCTATTCTTGTGTTTAGTAATTGAACATGTCTTCTTTCGACAAGCTGTGAATGAACAATGGGAAAAGACTTTCTAATATCGATGATTAATTTAGCTGCTCACACAATGAAGCTATTTTTTCCCTCACTCACACTGACATAATTGATTTATACCAGTAGAATAAGCACAAATACATGGCTTTGTTTCATCTAACTGTAAGAGACTTAAAGATCACAATCGCCTCAAACACTGTCAAGGCCACAGAAGGAATTTACCATTAGACAAGCCACCACTAGCAGGAACTTGAGATAACCACAGAAGGGAGGAGCTTGCAATAGAGAGGCACTAACTCCAGGCCTTGCACTGGTGAGGTCTAGTTAACACCTTCTGTTTAGTGCACGTGGACAAAGGGCAGCGGCAGACAGTGAGGAAGGAAACAATTTATCCCAAGTTATGGGAACATCTGCAACCACCTTATGGATACCAGTAACTTGGACTGTATAAAGGCGGTATCTCCAGAAGTACACCTCTGAGACTGCAACCACTGTGAAGACCACGGTGAAGAAGGACCAATGGGATGCCGTTGGATCCATGAGGTGGTGACTATCTTCTGCTTAATCTCTCTCTCTCTCTGCCTCTTATTTCTTTCTATTTCTCTACCTCACATATATTATTAAATAAAATCTGTACTACTAATTTTTGCATATGGTCTCGATTGCACCTTAGTTTGAGCAGAGGCATCTCTCAATAATCAGATTCTAACACTAACACCACTTTTAAAGTCATTCAATACAATTTTCTTCTGCCGCTTGGTTTACTTCACCAAGAAGTAACTACAGCATTCACCAACTATTCTCCATCAGATTACATTTACTATAAGTCTATCATCAGCAGAATATTTATTGTTTCTTTAAATCACTGCAGAAGTGCACTGAGAAGGTCACAGTAAAAATCAGAGATTTATGCTCAGGGCTTTAATTTGCAAAACTGCATGTTCCTATTCTAAAGAAATATTTAATAGAGAAGTAAAATTTTACAAAATTTCTTGAAAATGACTCAGTCTTCAGCTGTAGTAAAGCCCAGTGCTTTACAGACACTGCAACCCACACCAGCTGCAACACTGATGAAGTAATAGGACTATCTTTAGAAAATCATGCTTTAGATTAGACTTATTAATTAATATTAAAAAATTCTATTAAAATCTTAGCTCAATCTGTATTAAATTTTCCTCCCTATCCTAATTAATTCATTATAGTAAGTGAAAGAATTTGGACTTGTGAAAATGTACATTTTTCTTCTTCAGTTCACATTCAAGAAACCTTTTGAAAGTTTTTGGTCATGTTTCAAGAAGCTGTATAAAAATAAACCTCATATTTTTTGTGTGATCTTATAGGGAGACAAAAGTTTAAGAAGGATGGCAGTTACATTATGAGCAATATTTTGCTCTGCTTAGAAAGCCCATAATTAAATTGCCACATCTTAAAATATACGTCTAAGACAGTACACTAAGACATTATTACTCTACAATTATACCAGTGCATACTGAGACTTTTATTGTCTCTCCAGTCATTTATTGGTGTGTTTTGTTATCCAGTAAAATCTCCATTATGTTTAAAATTTAACAATCACTTCCTAGTTTAAGAATTATAACATTGTGTTATAGTAATATCTTTTTCAATATCTGCAACTTTCTTCCGGCTTTCTGGATTTTAAGGGTTACACAAAGACTCATACTTGTCTATGAAGTCTTACAAAATGAAGGGAGACTGGCCTTATGTTGCTGTGAAAGTGAATATGGTATGCATTGTGAGTGCTGTGATTTCCCCATTTGTCTGATCAAATGTAAGACTCTCACAACGAAATATGCTTTCTTAATACATTCCTTGGTTGATATCATGGAAGAGGAAAAAGCAAAAAAAAAGGAACATAGCCTTTAAAATCCTCAGTGAAAAAATGGGTTTAGGGCCCTGTATCTAATTTTTATAAATGGACAAAATAATTCTAAAATAAAATTTGGGTTCTATTGCATGGAACTACTTCAGGTGTAATACCTAGAGAGACCTATGAAGAAGAGAAAGCCTCAGAGATTTTCAAATTGGAGTTTACAGTAAACTGAGAGAACTAGATGAGAACTAGATGGCTATCCAACAACAAAAAAAAATAATCAAAAGGAACGCTTTCCTTTCCCAATCAATTAAATTTTTTTCAGTGACTACTTGTTTTCTACCCTAGTCTGGACTTTCTGGCTAACTGGAAGAAATATATCTTACCAAGGAATGGGGGAGACTTGCATGGCTTAGTGCCATGTCAAGAGGAGGAGATTTCTTCAGCCCTTTGTGTGGGGAGATTTCCTCGACGCTTAGTGTTTGATTGGTCTGTCAGTGCCCCAGGAAAGGAGACCCTCATACCTGACCAGTCTGTCAGTGCCCCTTTAGGGGAACCCTTCACTTAGCAGTGCTGCTGGAATGGAGGACATTTTGACAGACTTATTCAGGGACACACACCAACAGCACAAGGGAGGCCCTTCAGCGGGTCTTACACTTTGTCTTAGAATGTTACTTGTTGCCAGGAACTGCCAGCACCCATGAAAGACTCACGCCAACAGTTTATAGGACAACATTCTGTATTGATATTAAATTGTGACAGGTTAAGGTTCAAGGATTTATGGGGACTGTCAGACTGCAGAAATGTATTCAAAACAAAACACAGAGAAGTTCTCATCCTCAGTAAAAATATTGAGCACACACAGAATATGGTTCTAAACCAATAAGTATCCCTATGGGGGAGAAAACAGGCTCAGTCTCTTACAGTTAGGCTATAATGAAACAAGTTTAATGAAGGAGAACGATTTTGCCACAGCTGTTGGCTCAGCAGCAGGACATCTTCTCTTATCTCCCTTGGTGAGCAGGTGCTATGCGGTTTATCAGCTGCAAAAACTCGTACCATCAAGATTTCCTCCCTGCAAGAATTTCTACAGAGACTGGCTATGGTATTTCCACTCTACTCCACCCTCTGTTCCATCCTCCTCATCCCCTTGGCAAGTGCTTATAGTTGCAGACTCTGTGTATGAGGAATCATTGTGGATGGGCTTCAAGCATGCCAACCCCATTCCATCCAGGGAGTAGAAGCTGCATTTTACCCTATAATTTCCACCCTCTTANTTCCATCTTCCTAGTCATCTCTCCACACTCAGTAAGGACTTTCTGGTCAAACTAAAGTGTGAAAAAGAAATGCACATTCCATGTAACCTGGGATGAATATCCTGGCATGAATACATGGACAGTTCCCAGATGGGTAAGGGTGGGATTGTAAAACTTAAAGTGGAGCTGCAGCTGAATTTGGTTAGGAATGCAAAGAATAGTAAGAAAAGAATTTACAGGCATGCTGATCAGAAAAGGAAGATTGAAGAAAATGCACTCCTCTTGCCATAAGATGGCAGAGCTGGTGACAATCAACGTGGCAGAGGTACTTGTGAACATTTCTTGTCTCAGTTTTCAATGGTAATTTCTCTTCTTGCATCCCTTAAGCCCTGAAACTCAAGAGAGGGAGTGGAAGAATGAAGTAATTCATCACAGGATAAGATCAGGTTTGAGATCACCTGAAAAAACTGAAAATAAACTCCTTGGGACCCAACAATATGTATCCCAGTGTCCTGAGGGAAATGGCTGGTGTAGTTGCCAAGTCATTTTCCATGATATTTCCATGAAGTACCATGGTAACCAGACAAAGACTTCAGTGAATGGAAAAAGGCAAATGTTTCACCCATTAAAAAAAAAAAAAAAAAAAAAAAAAAAAAAAAAAAAGTAGAAAGAAGAAACCTGGGAACTGCCTCACTTTGTACAGTAACATCATGATGCAAATCCTCCTGCAGGACGCATAAAAAACATATGAATGACAGCTTCAACAAGAACAAATCATGCTTGACTCATCTATTGACTTTCTGTGACAGTGTTGGAGTAACTACGCTAGTGGACTAAGCAAGAGCTACAGTTATCATCTACCTAGACTTCTGTAAGGCCTTTGATATGGGCCCCCACAGCGTTCTTCCCCCTATATTGGAGAGATGTGGGTTTGAGGGATGGATCATTGGCTGGATGGCATCTAGAGACTTACAGTCAACAGCTCAATGTCCAAGTAACGAGTGGGGAACCAGTAATGAGTGGTGTTCTTTGAAGGCCTGTCCTAGGACCAGTGCTATTTTATATCTTTATTAATGACAGAAAAAGAGATCAACTGTACCCTTTGCAAGTTTACAGATGCCACCAAAGCTGAGGGCGCAGTTGATCCCCTTGAGGGATGGGACACCATCCAAACGGACCTCAAAAACTTGAGGATTGGGCCCATGCGAACCTCATTAAATTTAGGAGAGCCAAGTGCAAACTCCTGCGCTTGTATTGGGGCAATCCCCAGTATCACTAGATACAGGTGCATGAATGGATTGAGAGCAGGCCAGTGGAGCTGGGACTACAGACACACAAAATAGTAGATGTAAAGCTGCTAATGTGCACTTGAAGCTCAGAAAGCCAAATGTATCCTGTTCCACATGAATAGAAATATGGCCAGCAGGTCGAATTAGGTAATTTTTAAAAATAAATAGCTTAAATAAATTTAGCAACTAAATTATTTTGGGGAATATTGCCTGGAAAAAAAAAATAACCAAAAGCCAAAACAAAAGCAAAGCAAAAACTCAAATGGAAAATCTTGTCATTTCAACACTTAATGTTCTCTTTTTTTTCCAGAGAAGACCAAAAAGTGACATTTTTTGGCTTACATAGGGCTTATCAGTAAAGAGGCAAAAAGAAAAATAACTTTATAGATACCTATGCTTCTAGATATCACAGGTCCACCTAAGAGGTACGTAAGTTGCATGCCCAATCACAACATATTGGTCTTGTGAAGTAGTTTTCTAATTGTCACACTATATATACACGTATCCAAGCATTAATCAGGAAAAAACTGTATTTGCAAGCAAAAGTTGTGATGATGGGGAAATGTATCCAAACTGTGATCTAAAAGAATACTTGGCTAAACAGGAAGCTATTGTTTTGCCACTTCTGTCTTGATGACATATTTTTGTCACAATATTGTTTCAAGAAGTTAACTTGGCATTCCTCTATTTTAACTAAATTTTAAACTTGTTGTTTATGCATGTTTACTTGACAAAATTAAACTGAAATTTCTCTTCACAAGATATCTTACACATTTACTCGTGCATACACACACATGCACACATAGATGCAGAAGTCTGACCGACTGCAGCTGTAAGGCAACTGAACTGGGCCAGATTATCCTCGCCTTTGTCACTGAAATTTACTAATCTGAAAGCTGTTGACTAATTGCTTACCTCTGGAGATACTCAGTCAAAGCTGAATGACACCTAGAATTGCCATATGTGTAACAAAATCTAACAGTTAAAAGGTCATGTTGGCCAAATCCAGAAATTCCACTCTTACACAAGTATGATCAGCAATGAAAGAAGCAGACATGAGACTTGTGGGCTGGAATGATGTACATGAAAAAAGAAATATAGTGGAGAGCACTGAACTTATTTTAAAGCTTCAAGTTCTAAAAAAGTATAATAAAGAAGACAGAATGTACTATAATTTTTTCTCAATAGAGATGACTTGTTCTGGTTTTCCCTCCCATTAAGAATATTTGTTTGATGTTCAAAGTTTATGGTTTCTCTCCAACCAGGAAAAGGCTTGTTTTGCAGTCTAATTCCTCTCAATAGTTTTCCACTTGACAAAGTATATTTGCTCTGGACAAAACCCAATCCTGTCCAAATGTTTGCTGTCTCTACAACTGCTCTGAAGACTTTTGGACTTGTAGAAAGAATCTCAGGGAGAAATATGGCAATATCAAAGTGGTGAAGCTGCAGTCTTGCTTAAAGTAACTGCCTGGTGTTCTCACAGTAAACACTAATATAGTAAATACCAGCATATCTGCAAAAAATTAACTGGAGATAAATAACAGCTTGTAAATATTTGACTACTGAACTTATAAATTTTTATTTCCAAAACTTTTAGGCAAAAATGGGAACAGAACCACTCATTTATGATCTCAAAAAGTGAAGTTTCAGAAAATTTAAACTTTCTTTTTATAAAGAAGTAAAATTTTGCATAACAGCACCATACTAAATGGTTGATTAAAGGGTGTAATTCATATTCATTCTATATTTTCCTCTTAATTATCAGACATTGCTCAAAAATGCTAGTTTTCATCTTGGTAAGCTGGAATGCTTTAATATATTCATAGTCTCAAAAAGAAAATATATATGCATAAGAACATTGAAAAAAAATTGATGCTAAAGGGGGAAAGTTTGGTATCATTTGACCTGGGAAAATTCCTGCTATTAAATATGTTTTCATCTACTTTCACTTCTTCTTCCTACAAACCAGGTTATGGGTAATAAATTTTAGAAATGAGGCATCCGTAGAAGAATTGGATATGAAAGATATTCCTGAAGCTCTGCCTTTTATTTCTCTTTTTTAAAATCACAGATTGCTCCAAAGTCCATGGACTTTGGCCTTCAATATTTACCAGAATGAATGGAATTTACTCTGTGAGACTTCATCTTAAACTATGGGTATTCCTCAAGTGATATGGCATACAATAAGTTACTTAAGTTTCTAGGAGGAGCACTTTTTGCCTCATCTCTCAGTTAATCTCTTACAGTCTCAAAATAGAGAAAGCAAATAGATTGCTTGGAAGGAAAAGTTTAACTTGGCAAGATTGGCATAGTCACTGATGTGCCATCGTCATAACAATTGCATGACCCTTTCAAGAGACTAACAAAGCCATGTTTCTTGAAAGACTTTGACTGAACTTTATAATTTCTGATCATTTCAACCATCAGACATAGTACATTTTTAAATGTGACAGTGGTATCTGTAGCTCTATGAAAATAAAGCTTCAATTCATAGGAAGTTCTTTGGGATTTGCACCAATCTAATAACATAACTTCTACTCAAATAATGGTTTTAATGATATTTGCCTAGAGCATCACTCTCCTGACAAGTTTACAATATGATGAAAACATCATATTCTTCCCTCCAACCCATCCTTTCTCTTGCATAAAAGGAAAGCCTTTTGGGCCAATTACTTTCTTGCAGGATAATTCTCAGATACTCTAAGCCTTCTTGGTTAACAGCAGCTAATTACATGCAGGTTCAGAGGAAACTCACAATTTTTGATCCCTGCAATCATTGCAGAGTAGTGACTAAAAGAAGAAACTATGTCCTGTAAACTCCCACAAGTTGATATATTTAAAAAAAAAACCCAGACATGCCAGATTCATACATTTGGAGTACTAAGATTAATCCATGTAATTGTCACACACAACTATGCAAAAGAATACTAAAGTTAGTATTTCATGCTAGTCCCAAAGATTCCACTTTTTAAATACAATTCTTTATCTACCTAACATTGCCCAGAGAAAGAAAGAAAACATATCAAAAATTGCAAACCAAATTATCAAGGTTTTAAATGGAGTTATATGAAAAGATAAATAAAAAAGGGACAAATATAATTACATACTAATGGATTAATTTTTTGTTCCAGTATAATTTAAAACATCCTATCCATGGAAAAATATTTTGGTTTTTAGCTCCCTGATAAAGTTTAAAAAATGATAAAAACTAATCCTTTCTCTAAATAGAAATAGACAAGTTTTCCTTAATTTCAGAAACTCTATACTAGTACAATATCTTCTAAGTAGTTGTCCTAGTTCAGGGCAAATTTGCGAGAGAATCTCCAAAGGGAGCCTCTCCCGAAAGCAAACCCTCATGGCCTCTCCCCCCAACCGGTTCGAAAAGAATTCCTCAGAGAGAAGTGGAAAGAACCTGTTTATTTAACAGGCACAGCACCCCCCAGCACACAAAATGAACAATACCAGGTGACACCACTCTTGCACTGCTCTGAAAAAGATGACAATTCAGACAGTCTCTCTCTCTCGGGGGTGGTCGCGCTGTTATCACTCCTCCGGCGCTGGGGCAGCTGCTTGCAGGACACAGGGTGCAAACTCTCGGTGTTCCCAGGGCCCAGTCCGGAGCAGGTTCGAGGAGGTTCACAGAAGGGAAGGAGAAACAGTCCAGGAAGGAATT
>VYXF01000176.1:309553-419066 GCA_013397295.1 Polioptila caerulea
ATAGCACACACGAATGGGGATACAAGCATCATAATGTCACCCTAGGACAGTAGTCTATAATGTTTAGTAGCACACAGTAGAATTATCAACATTATTCAACAGTTTTTTTGGTTAGTTACAGATTGGCATCCTCACACCTCATTTCACAGCATAATATATTCTCTGTTACTTTATACCTCATGCAGTGATTACAGAACTAAATCAGAATCAGACATAACACCTGTACATTAGTTTTACTTTACACAGATAAAGGACTTCAGAAGATACACGGCAATGAAATATCAGACATGTTGGGCTCAATTATGCACTCTTCTATAATACTTTTCCCCAGTTCTGAACATATAAAGTATATTTAATCTAGGCCCGACATCACAGAGGAATATCCCAAGTATAAAATTGTTATCCTCAACAGGCTAACAGCTACATCTTTGCCTCCATTCTTTCCAATCTTACCTCCACATGAGCAGAGGCAAAGACAAGTACGCCCTTTCTTCTTCATTTCACTGCAGATATATCAAGATAGCAAATAAGAATTTATCTGATTTTTACCTTGGTTACAGTTACCACCAGAACACCTTAAGAACCTGAAGGATCTGAAAGATTTCTGGGTATTAAAAAAAGTACAATTTATATGCAAGACTGCCAGTTTCAACAGCAGCAGGGAATCAGCATGGAGCTGGAAGTTATTGTGATTTGCTGGTTTACACCAGCTGTAGTAAAAAAATAGAGGGAATAAATTTGAATTGCATGGAATATAGCAATACAAAAAGCTTGTTGCAAGTCATTTCTGTTACAGGACATTGACCTTTAAAAAAGCTATAATTTCAAATTACTCAATATTCTTACTCTACAGCTGTGGACGATTATGTTCACTGCAGATAATAAGAAGTACTAATGGTCAACAATGTGTACTGAGCATAGCAGAATGTATTTGTGTAATATGGAGGAATTCAGTTCAGTAGTCTTACTTGATAGGATTCATAAATAAGATTAGAACAATTTAAATATGATACAATGGACTGTTTCAAGAATCTATGCACATGCAGCAGTTTCAACTGTATACATTTTATGCATATTATTGAAAATAATGGTTTAAAAATGCATTTTATTAGAATGGACAGAGGAGATAAAATTGAACAATATATGGCAAAGCATGAAGTAAGTATAAAATAGACCTCTGAGATTTTACTCAACACCAAGGAGAACAAGGAGGATAGGCAGCTGATGTCATGAAACAGCAGCATCATGAACTACATTTCTTTATTATGATATGATGTGATATGATGTATTGCAGGTATGGTATAGAATAATATATAGCATAAAATACAATTGATAAACAATGATAAAATACAATATAATAAACAATAGAGGTGCAACTCAAAAGGCAAAAACCTGTGGATAAGGCAAAATCGATTCTTTATTAAATACTTTCAGCTGCATTAAAGTGTAGAAAACAAGTCAATGAACTAAATCATTAATATAAAAGTGACGATTTTCTCTTAAAATATGACAACATCTCCAATGATTTCTGCGAGAGCTGACAGTCTGTCCTATAGGCCAGACAGACTTACAGTCTATGCTCAATAAAGTTTTAAATTTTGTCTACATTTTTGATCATCTTTACTAGATAAACCATACCAGAACATAAAATACTTTTTTTCACTTTGTGATCTGACAAAGAATTAAAAATGTACCCTTTTTAATGTCCAGACAGTACTAATAAATATGATCTATAAACAATGATGATTCCTATTTGAGGTTTATTGGGTTGTTTTTTTTATCTCACTAAAGTGTAAACAAAGTCTTAAGTATCCAAAGACTAATTATATTTGCAAGCTGGAAAACTGAATAGTATTGCAGATTCACTTTATCACATTCAATTCCTGAAAGTTAATTAAAAAACCCAAGCCAAAGCTAAATGGCAGGAATCAAGGTTCTGCTATTTCTGACTTTAGAGAATATAATATATACTTTCAGCAAAACTTCATAACATGTTAACAGATAAATTAGAAACTTATAAATCAGACAAAGTGTCTACTGAGTTGATTACTTCTTCACACATAATCTGTAAATTCACCTATTTGACCCATGATCATCTTTACCTATTAGAGTTCAGTCCAGATTCAATCTTTATAGTCTGATAGGCACCACTTATATTTTCTTTTGAGCATCTCTTGCTTTATCAAGTAAACATTAACACATCAAATAGATTCAAAGTTTAAATATTTTATTGTAATTTTTTTTTTCCTAACTGTAAGGAGAAAATTACTAGATTTGGAGTAATTTAGGTTTAAATTCTGTGAGAAGGTAAAAGGTGAAAATAATGTTTTCATCATATTTACATATATCAAAGCAATTCCAATTTTCAACAACTGAAAAATAAATAATTTTGTTCTTATCAATAAGTATGCAAAAACCCAAAACACCCCTCTCATAAAATGATAATTAAAATTGAACTTTCCTATACCTAACAAATTGCCCACATTAACATTTTTTTTTCCTGAAAAAGGCTTTTTTTAATAGAATAACTTTGTAGCTACCCTTTCTTAATGATTACTTATTTATACAGCTGTGAAACAGTAGTGCTGAAAGAGGCCCTAAGGTTCAATTAGTTCAGCCCTTGTCTTGTAGAATGTTTTAACATTATAGCTGTCATTCTGGACAGGTGACTATTTAATTCATTCTTTAAAAATCCTTGCAAGGGAGGATGAAATCCCCTTTAGAGTCTATTCCCATGCTGTGCTATCTCTTAAGAGGAAAGCTTTCTGAATAATAAATCTAAATCTTCCTACTTGCATTTTAAGCCCCCAAGTTCCTGAGTCATTCTTTGCAGGCATGGAAAGCAGGTTATACCTCTTGCCTGTTTGCAAGTCTAAATTTTTGTTTTGTTCCCCCTGGAACTTCTGATTCCAGTTGTCCTCATCTGTCATACTTCCTAGGTTTTAGATAATTTTTGTCTGTTCATGAGCTCCTGCTAAATATAATTTCTAAGGTGTAACACACCAAACCAGTTCTAAGACACTTATATTTGTCTATAAATGTATGTTTAAACATGAGTATGATTTGTGGTTTAAGTACACATGGTTTGAGTACTCAAGTTAGCTCATGGTTCTTATTGGAATTAATGCTGAGTCTCTAAAGCATCAGAGGGGACCTCAATTTGGAAAATCTTGTAAAAGCATAAACACTCCCATGTGGAAATCAAAACATTTAAGTTTGTGGGGTTTTTTCTTTATTCCCTTTCTTCTCCTCAAGCAAGGTGTGGGCTGCTGGGTGAGTCCATGTGTGGAGCAGCCAAGGCTGCCCATTGCTGCACACAGCTATTCCAGTTGGCTCCAGCAGCCCTGCCACATATAAGACAGAACAAGCTGAAAATAGGTCAAAGATGTAATATTTAAATCTATATTTAGAACTAAATCAAATTCATTAAAACTGCTGGCAAGTTGTTGTGTGAACATGTCTTGACCCTACCTCCTCTTGGAATTTCTATCAGCTGAACACCTCTGGAACCAGGAGTGGTAGTTATGTTTGAACCTTTCTTGTCCTTTCTTCTCCATCTTCTAATCTCCGCTTTTCTGAGTTTTGAGTAACTGACAATTGGATGGGCTTGCACCTTTCTAAATTAAATGGACTAAGTTAATAGTTAGTGTAATGTTTAGATTGAATGCTACTCCAACTTCTGCCAAAGTTCTCTGATTTTCTGAAGTTGCCAGTAATGGGTTTTTTCGTTGTTTTGATGTCTTGAGAATATCCTGTCATTATTTCTCTTGTACATCTAACTCAGAGTACAGAAAAAAGCATAAGCCCCTAAAAGAGGTTAATTGAGAAAGTTTTCAGTGCCTTAGTCACCACTTCTCTGGCTAAAAGATACTTTCGTGCTCTTTAGCCAAATGGACTTCATCTCCTCCAAGAAGCTGTTAACCTTCAAAGATAATCCCACACTCACTGACCCTGATATCATCAGTACTTTACAAACAGTTATTAAAGAGCAGAATTTGTCAGTTCCTGTTCAGGGCACTCCACCTTACCAGCAGAACTGAAGAGAACATCACCTGGCCCCTCCACGTGTTTTGATTATTGCTTGTCTTATGCATCTGATGCATTCATCAGATCAACCTGGCATGAGTAGCTGGGGGGAGCTAAGATAGCCACTTCACAACATCCAGAATATGAGGAAGCAGCAAACACTCCTAGATGACAAATCAGATATAGGAATCAGGGGCCTCCAATCATCTTTAGTTGTCTTCTAATACTGTTCTTCCCAGCTTCCTTCTAGTGGTCCTGTGTACCTCAGACACAGCCCCTAGAGACGTTCAATTTAATGACACTCCAAGATTCTCTCCAGCTACAATGGCTTTAATCCATTCGGTAATTGCAAGTCACAGAGTGGGACAAGAGCATTCCTCCTGGTACAGGAAGTCTCTGGCTTCCAGCCTCAATCTTGATGGTAGTTTCTGCTTTCCAGCTTTAAAGATGCAGGCTGTAAATGCCCCTCTGCTGCAGGGAAAAGATCAGGTTCTTGAAGCTGCAAGATCTTAGAATAAATCCAATTGTTCTTTCTCACTGTCTCTGATGCTGCACAGTATGATGACCTCCTCCCCACAGCTCCTTCATGATGGCTTCTCAAGAAGTGTATGCCTCCTGGAAACTAGAAGACCACATGCCCTAGCATGAGCAAGAAGTGTTAGGCAATTCCTGCCACCTGAGGCTTGTAGAGCTCATGTTTCTTCTCAAACTCTGAGTCCCAAAGTCCAACTGGAAAGTTACTCCAACAGTGCCTGTGGACTGTTACCTGAAGTATATGATCACCATGTCTCAGAGTGGGAGTGTTGGACACAGAAAATGTATTAATCCTCCTGCTCTCCTCCCCATACTCTTCTGCATAAAACGCTGTATTTCAAAAGCTGTGCTCTAGACCTGTCTCTTAGATACGTTTCTCCATATACATGGGTTAAAAGGATGAAGTTTCTCCATAAGCACACGTTAAAAAGGTGCTTGAGCCTTCCTAAAGTCTGCAGGACCCTAAGGCTTCAGACACACCATGATCAAGGACAGCTGTGAAAATCTGTTACAAGCTGCTTGAGCTATCCTTATCTTTGTTTTTACTTAGACACATAACACTGTCAAGTCCCTAAGTATCACATCTACATGTCTTTTAAATATCCAGAGATGCCAACTTAGCCACTTCCCTGGATAGCCTGGTCCAACACTTGAAAACCCTTCCTGTGAAGAAATACTTACTAATATCTAATCTAAATCTCCCCTGATGCAACTTGAGGTAATTTTCTCCCATTTTATCTCTTACTACTTGGGTCAAGAGACCAATACTCACCTTGCTATACCCTCCTTTAAGGTAGTTGTAGAGACCTTTAGGCTCTCCCCTGAGCCCTCTTTTCTCTAGACTAAACAACCTCCATTTCTTCAGCCACTTCTCAGCAGGAGGACCCACGAGATCCCTCAGATTCTTCTGAGGGTTCCCAGGAGTTCACAGATAGCAGGATGAGTGCTCAGAAGGTCAAGACAATCTCAAGATAATCAAGAAGATTCCAGAGTCTGCTGGGCAAACTGGTCCATCAATTGGGTATCCCAGCAATCTGCCCTGTATCAAAAGTATGCACTCTTGGAGGACCAAAGCTTGGGACAAAACCCAAGGACTATGACACAATGATGGTGTAAAACATCCTGTATAATCATTTCCAGTATCAAGAGTATTATCTTTCTTCCCTAGTATAGATTCAAAATACATACTCTTTCCATCTTTGGTAAAGAAACTTTCATATTTCTGTGTAAAATTAATATAAAAGCATAAAATATATATTGAGGGATATAGCCTGTCCTGTTTTTTTTTTCCACAAGACAGAAGCGGCTACAAATGGAAATGGAAATAATTCATGGTAAAATAATGCCTTTCTGAGAAATTCATTATGAGAAAAATAGGCAATCCTATTTTAGCTCTCAATCTGCCAAGAAGTTACCCCTTAGTTTGTGCGCTGTATAGACTGGAAGGACCACACTCGTCCCCAATAATTGGCATGAATTAGAATTCTCAAGAACCTTACACATATCTGTATCTAAGGCCTTCTGTACACCTTGATACAGACTTACATAACTACCTTTAAAAATTCTTTAGTCTCTGCATGCCTCAATTTTGCATATCTGTAGGATGTAAGAATTTCTCACAAGAAAGAAGCAATTATGGTAATAGCAAATGTGAGGATGTTCAACAGCAATAAATTTTTACATAGAAAGCTGAAATATTTCAGTGGCAAGATGACTGACTTGCCTAAAAATTGTTATGGTACAACTGCTCTCGCTGTTATAGAGGATATGCTGTTATGCAAACCCTAGTTATTGCCTGTGGTTTATTTAACTAAGATACAATAAGATATTCTTAAGGCATTTTGCTTTTTCTTTTCCCAGATCTGACATTGTGGAGGGAAAATAACTTAATGCACATTTAAATTAATGCAGTATAAAATAGAGCAATTTAATATTTAATATACTAAATTTAAGAAAGCATCCATTAGCTAAAATTGAATGCAGCCCAATTAGTATTTTAATTTCCCTGTTTTCAACCTATAAAACTCTTTTTTGTTTTTTTTCCAAAAACAGCAAAACCAGCAAATTGGAAAAAAATGCCCCAAGCCTTTGTGTAGGACAAGAGCAAAAGGGACGATTAATTAATTACTTTCTCTGGTTCTTTTTTTTTTCCCTAAATCATTTGTTGTCTAACGATTCTGAAAAAGAGCAAGACCAAAAGAAATACTACCATTTCACAGTAAATCTGTTTATATACCTACAAGCTGTGCTGTGGTTACACACATAGCAATGTATCAGCAGTATTTCCTAGGAGGTTTAATTTAGAAAGTTCATGCTGTCTACCTTGCTATGCAGCTCTTAAACAGCAGGTGGGTGGAAGGCTGAGAAACACCACAGTGACACCTAGGCCTCAGGGCTAGAAGAAAAAACTTAAGTAACAGAATATTTGCAACATTTTACAAAACCAGGTCTCCATTGTATCAGAAAACAGCATTTTGGACTTAACAGCTTTCAGACACTAATAGCAGTACAGATGGCACAGTGTCAAAGACACAAACATTAAGGCTTGGCTTAAATATTCAGAATTGAGATATCTATCTAAATTTATGGCACCTTCTTCAGGTGCCATAAATTCTATGGCACTTGGAGAAGGTCCCATAAATCCTATTCTATTATATTCTTCTTATTTTCTGTCCCTCCCAGATGTATTTCTTTTACTGCCCTCAGTTCCAGAAAACTCAATGCCAAAATGTGTTTTTCCTCCCCCTTTCATTTCTGCATCCTATTAGCTATATTACTTCCTGCAACGTGTGGCTCAAGGAATAGTACAATTTATAGCTGTGGAAGATGTGATGTAAGCAGCCGTACAAAGTTACAGAATTTAATAGATATGTCTTTCCTATTTTTGGTTTTGTGTCTCATTTCAGACATTGTAGATGGAAGTGAAAAATAGATATCAAGCAATGATGGGAAACAGTCATTGACAGCCTCCTGCAGCCTCGTATTACAACTCAAGATGAAAAAGCTGATGAAGAAGTCTGCCAGGAGCTGGCGTGGAATTCATATTAGGAACTTACGGTGCTCCTACTCATTTGCCAGGTTTTCCCTGTCCTCAAAACTATCAGCAATTGTGTCACATACCTGAAATAAGATTTCAACAATTTCATTAGAAATTAAATCTGGGTAACCACGTCAGCGCCCACATCTCTTCCCTTTTAGATTGCAAGACAGGCCTAGACACTGCTTGACTTCTCAGAACTCGAACTCCCTGCTCCAACAGAAGTGAGGCCAGACCTTCAGAACCCATCATTATGAAACTCTATTAGTTAGATTTAATTCTCTAAAATAGAATTGAAATTTTGGCTGTCTTTGAGATTATGCTACTTACCACAAAATGTCACTAAATTAAAAGTACCTACAGCTGTACGCTCAACCAGGTAATGGCTGGACTTGAATGATTCAAAAATATAAATAAATTTCTCAAGATGAAAACGCATTTTCTCACCACAGACAAAGGCAGCATGACTAGGTTTTTGCAGAATGTCAGACATTGACAAACCTTAAGAAAATACAATACCACAAAAAACAAATACCAGCATTTCTAAATAGAGATTTTAGGTGCATGACTTTCAAGAGTCCTGCAATTATATTAATGAAGCTATCCCTTTGCAATATAATTAACACTCATACATTTTTATTCTTAACTGTTTTATAGAATCTATGCCTCCTTCAGAAAATGTGAAGTAACATTTCTATACTAGAATGCAAAATTTTAGTGTATGGACAGATTAGATGTTTGCTCCTTCTCATAACTAAACCTAAGGTTACTGTGCTTGATCTATATAGTTTTTTTTCCAGGTAAAATTATATTTACAGGATAAATGAATATCAGAATATCATAAATAAATAAGAAAACATATTCCTCAGTCTTATATGAGAAACATTTTTGAGTTCCAGAAAATGATTTTACAATATGCACAAGAAATAAGTGAAATTTAATCTCTTCCAGAAATCTCTGTAACGTGCCTCAAATGTGCAAAGAAAAATTAGATAATCCAGAAAATTGAGAAAATTAATTACCCTTGTTAGAGAAACCATTTTGAATCTACCAACTCAGAGTAATCCCAAAGAAAGGAAAACAGGAGTAGAACTCAGTATGTATCAAATTATCTGATCTACCATCTACCACACAATACAGACAACATAGGTAGAAAATAGGAATGACAGAAAGCACACATCTAAAGGTAAGGCTACAAAAGAAAGATTCTCTTACATTTCCTGTAAATAACACATGCAGAACTGCTCCTTTAGGCAATTTAAAGAAAATAAGTTAAATCAATTAAACAAGCATGCCAGTGCCTGCAATATCATTTTAAAGTAACCACACTATAAATCAATTTAGTGCAAGCTAAGCTCTCAAGCAAGCCTCTGTCATCTTTTTTTTTTCATTGCAACAGAATTAGAAAATAACACACCCCTTGATTACGATCTTCTTTATGTGACTGTAAAATCAGGAGTCATTGAAATCAATAGATATGCTTCCGATTTATAAACTCTGCACACGTGTAGTAAATGGAGTGATGCACTTCACCTGAAAGAGAGAAGCAACAGTATGCTTTATTAAAGCAGTAAGTTAATGAAAAAATCGATGTTAAATTCAACAGTGGTTTAATTAGATTTGATGGCAAGGCACACATGATTATGTACTGCAGAGGGGACAAAGTCAGATAATGCTCTCAGGAGACCCTTCTATTGAGTCATGAGGTTCAGAAAGAACCCCCCAAAGTTCCAAACTCCTTCTCAGAGAGGAGTCTAGGTGCTTCCTAATCCTAGTCCCGGATTCAGTCAATAGTTTATGTCTAAAGGATTATATGTGCACAATTAATCTTTTATATCATTTAGATAAGATTTCAAAGTTTAACACGTTATCAATAGCTTATCAAGGAGTTTGGTGGCAAGAAAACTTTCAGTCCCTAGGAGAAACCTGGAGAGCTGTTCCTACTCATGGGGAGATACCAGCATGCAGCCCCTGCCATGCAGGACAGCTCAACAGGCCCTGAGCTGTCTGCTGCTTCTGGAGTAAGATGATTGATTTAATAGTGATATTTGCTCACCAGCAAGGAATCTGGGTCACTGTTCCAAACAGCCTTGACTACCATATTGTCATCCCTCCCGCAAAGTCCACTGTAAGGTGGATGCAGCCATCACAACCCCTGCTGGTAGTTGTAGATTAAGTGGGGGAAGCATATGGTCAAAGCATGAGTTTGTTCTTGTCTTTATTCAAGATAAGTAGTAAAAATCAATTGATTAAACCTTTTTTCTGTGCAGGATACCTAATCTTTTCCCATAGTTTATGTAATGTGTTCTTTTTCTCCTCAGTCATATGTTAGGTTATGCAATCTAAAAAAAACAAAACAAAATGAAAAAAATTCACAGCATCAACCTTGAAACTGAGACCTGAAATAGATTATTTTCTTTGAGGAGTCTATAGCCAGCACAGAAGTACTTACACTAACTTGTATTTACTTAAAAAAAAAAAAAAAAATAAATAAAAGAAAGAACTTTGTATTTCTCAAAACAGCAAAAGGTTCATGTAATGATGTGTATATACTCTGTGCCGTGACAACAATCTCATTGTTCACCCACAAGAGTAAATACTTACAGGATTCACAACCCAGAGTAAAGGTGAAAGTAGACTATGTGCTCAGACCCTGATTATCTTTTCATCACAAAACAAAGCAGTCCAAATGTTGATTTAAGATGCATTTGGTCACAAGGACTCCAGCAGAGATATAGTTGTGTATGGAAATTATGGGACCTAATTTCTGTATCAACATTCCTAAAATTATGAAGATGGTACCAGACAATCACTCCTTTAGTAGGGATGAGGAAGAGCCAGATCAAGCTGAAGCTTTTTTTTTTTATTCAATGGGAAGCTGCTTACATCACAAGATGACAAAAATACTCTTGCCCTCTTAAACAATGGTCTAAAACTGACACAAATACTGTAAATCCTGAATAAAATCTTCATAATTAGCACTACATATGCAGAGTTATTAAATTGTATCCAGTGTATCTGACAGTGACCACAATGACAGCTGAAAAAAGTCAAAGCAAAAGGGGAAAAAAAAAAAAAAGAATTAAAAAATACACCCAGAGGGCATCAGAAGCATTTCTAAGGAATGCTTAATATCATGAGAACATAGTATATTTCCAGATGCATTTTCAAAATTAAAACATCAAGTGCCCTAAGTGAGTACAATTTCAAACCTGGAAGAAATATGTAAATTCATGTGGAGAGGGTCCAGATTTTTATAAACAAGGATTTATATTACCTGTACATGCCTGTAAGAGATTAATTTCATCTGTAAATCACATAAAAAGAGAGAAAAAAAAATAGCTTTGAGAAATTAAACAAAAACTATAATTAAACATAGGATTAAAAATAAATTATATAGTATGTATGAGAATACAGTTCCTCCTGAGCCTGGAATCATCTTCCATTCTTTTTTGATAACATGTCTAAAGAATTGGCCCTTATGTCTCATATTATACTGAAGCTGCAGTTACCAATTGGGGGAAAAGAAACGGCTGAATCATTCACCTGAGTCATGACATGATAGGATAATAACTAGCACACATAAAGAGCAAACCATTCAATCAATACAAGCACTGGCAGTTTGAGGGCATTTTTAAAACACTAAATTATATTCAAAAATTTAAAAAACACAGGCAGAATATTAGAAGGTGTTGCTTTTTGTTGATTAATTCATTCCCACTGAAACCCCAGAAATCTGCCAGCCTTACTGTATAAACTCACTGTTACACATGGTACCTTCAAATATGAAAAACATAGGGTTTTCTTAGATAAGGGCACTTGTCAATTAGTAAAAGTGGGAACAATTTTAAAGTAGGAGGAATTTCAGCTTTCAATATCTACATGGAAAGACAGTTACAATTACTTATAATAAGACAGCGACAGCAAAAATCCCTTCACTTAGCACCCTGAACAGCCTGTTTTAAGAAGCGATGACGTGCAATATGTTGAATTGAAGGATAAGCAGGAATACAATTCCTCAAAGATAAAATCTTACTGAGATGAATTTAGTTAGTAAATGAATGATTGCATATAATAGATCAGCAAAATATTATGCACAAATACAAATTTTGGACTACCAACTTTGTTACTCTCTCGTGAGTGTAGCCTTGTGGGTGATGTATGTATTTTATGAGATATTACAGACACAAACAAGAAAAAAATCTTAGAAAGAAAAAGAAACAAAACAAATCAACAGTTTTTCAACTGTCCATGGCACGTTTCTATCTATATTTTTCTGACGTTTTGAATGAAAAAAACAGATCTTCAGTATGAAACTAGTGACTATAAAACACGCACAAGTGCTGGATGCATCTACAAAGTCAATAAGGAGTCTAAATGACAGTCAATTATTTTGTTCAATGTAAGACATGGGCCATAAAGTGGTATTCAGAACACTTTCATTTCCAGTAGAGTGGCTGAAAAGTTAGAAAGAACCTTTATATAGACTTTAGTGTAAGGAGAGATGAAGGGTAAGCTAGAAGGCTTTTCATAGATTCAACTTGTGGTTAGACATGCAAATTGATATAAAATGGCCTAAATAGAGAAAAGCAGAGCTCTTGCATTTGCTGAGACTGAGTAGAGTATATTTTCTGCATCGATTTACTCCAACAACTATTTTGCCAGTCAACCTTCACATTTCAAACCCATTCTGGCACGACACAAGTGCCTTGAGCTGCTCCAATGGCCAGAGAGAGAGGGTGTCTGGGAGGAGGTCTGCCTGAGGCCAAGAGCCCTGCAGCAGAAGAAGCCATACAAGGAGGGGATTAAGTAATTTGGGTTTTTTAGCCTGGAGAAGAAGAGACTGTTAGAAGATCTTATCCTGGTCCACAACTTTCTCAAAAGTGGAAAGGCAAGCACTATGCTATTCTCCCTGCTGCCCAGGACAGGACCCAAGGAGATGGCATGAAAGTGTCAGGAAAGGGTTAACTGGATTAGGAAATGGTTCTTCGCTCAGAGAGTGGTTGTGCACTGGAAAAGGCTCCCTGTGGGAAAAGGCACAGCACCAAGCCTGACAATTTAAGAAGCATTTAGACAATACTCTTGGACACATGGTGTGACTCAGGGTGGTTCTGTGCAGGGCCAGGAGCTAGACTCAATGATTCTTCTGGGTCCCATTCAACTCAGGATAGTCTTTGATTCTGTGAAACACTTTTGAAACAAACAGCTCCACCGAGATTTCCTAGCTACTTTTGCATATACGCTACAGTTTAAATATGAAAATATTATCTATTTCCCAGGTTATAGATTATGTATGGCTTATATCACATCCACCTTATGTAAACTTTGTACAGAATAGCCAATACAAAAACACATGGAAATGGCAAATATTAATCTTGAAAAAATTATGAAAGAAATCCTTTGGATTAACCTATATTCAGAGCAGCAGTGTTGTCTATATGACTCCTTAAGTATGTGTTGTGGCCTGTGTTTGTTCTAATTCAGTATTTTATTCACTGTTGCAAGTTGTATTGTTAATGGTTTAGTCGGTGTACCCCTTTACTTTCCCCAAGTTGTCTTGTCCCTGAACCTACCCTTTATGGTACTTCCCCACCCTTTATTCCAGTCCCTTCCTTGTCTGTCATTGTTACCCTGCCCCTCTTTTCTGAAGCTTCCCTGTCCATCCAGCCCTGAGCCAATCCCTTGAGAGTACCTCCCCTTGGCCATTCCTGGGCGTTTCCCAAACCTCTACGCCTCAATGGGGCCTGTGACCTGTCCTCTCCTCCCGCCTACCCTGACTGGTCCCAAAGTTTATGTTGTAACCCCCTCACTCCTCCCCTGAGGGTTCCCCATTGGTTGCTTGTTTGTATCCATCTCCTTGTTTGTTACTATATAAAAACCCCTGCATGGCAATGCTCCTCGCTTTTTGTTCCGGAGCCCTTAGGCACCATAAAAACCTCCCCTGCTGAAACCTCACAATGAAAAGCCTCCTCCTTCTCTTTCACCCAATCCCTGCCATGGTAGGATACTCTACACCATGGAGCAAGCAGCTCTAAAGGTTCTGTCATTGATAATAACCAGTACCTTGGCAGTTCCCCACTCCTGGCATGGTGCTGGAGAACCCCTTTGAGCTAGCCGAGCTCTGGTGGGCCACATCAAATATGTACTGTAAACTATGTAGTTACTGAAAAATATTCTTAAGCAATTACTTCCTCATAACTTATCAATGCAACAACTTCAAATCCCAAAAAAGAAACTGCTAACAGATAAGAGGTCTGATAAGGACAGATATTACTAAGAGAATGATTCCCTTTTATTTTGCTTAAGATCCAGTTGACTGGCAAAGGAGAAATGCAATTCTATCTCTCTATCTATCTATCTATCTATCTATCTATCTATCTATCTATCCATCCATCCATCCATCCATCCATCCTGAATGTATTTTAAATGTTTCAAAAGTGTTGGTTCACTCTTTTACAGAAGTATGGGAAAAAAAGTATTACAATAGTGAAAGAATCTCGATATAAATAATAAAACAGCTAAAATTGCAATGTGTACTTTCTATTCTTGTTTTCTGCTGTTCTTCTTACCCTTCCTCTGCTCATCTGGGTCTTGGGACTGGTATTGTAGCCTGATGAAAGACGTTTTCTTAATACATGTTTATACATTTGTCTTTCTTCATTGTTTTGCAGCACAGTGTTGCATCCAAATTTACTATATACGGTGGATTGTACATATCAGATATTATTTCTGTGTTCTCTTTTTTACCCCTAAAATGAGTTGTGTCAGCCCTGGGCCTGCATTTCTTTTACTGACCACTAGTTATTTGTTGGTAGATATGGGATCTCCAGTGTCGACTTGTGTCCCCTCTCTTCTTATCCCATGCCTCTACTTTTCTACATTACATCTTGTGTCTCCACTTCTCAGGGCCTCTACAGTCATAACAGACCTGCATTTTTCTACACTGTATTATTGAGTTAGAGTTGTAAGAATCTTATTTTGGATAGATAGCAGTAACACAGAGATGTTCTATATAAAATTATGGTTGCAACATGCAAGATTAAAATTTTGAAAAATAAAGGAAATTTGTCATAGACATTTGGCAAATTAAAACAATTTTAAAAAAGCTGTTGTCATAGCTAAATCTAGTAAAACAAAGCTATAATCAGGTCAAACAAAGTTCAGACAGAACAAGGAGAGGGCTTAGCCCTGAGGCTTTTCAGATACGGTGCAGAGTTTATAGCCTTTACTCCCGATGACGGTGCCACATTACAGGAATACATGGCTTCCCTTTCTATGCTCTATCTGAGTAAAAGAAAGGACTCATACAGGGCTGCTAATTTGTATCTCTTTATGTTTCTGTTTATTTTAGGTAGAAAGATCATGTGTAGCAATATGTTGATATTTTGGCTTTTTGTGTCTGATAGTTTAAAAAGACAAGATTAACTTTCTCAATTTATTAAAGACAGTTTTGATTTTTCCAATTTACACTAACCTGAATAACTACTTTAATGTATTTGACAAATTAAGGGAAAAATGTTAAGGATTTTGCTCTCTATTCTTTGCTCTTTATCTATGCAGAGAAAATGGCTATGGTGAAGAGAAGAAAAAAAAAAACCAAAACATAAAACTCCTATGATAGCTGATTTCCCCATTTATTCACTATTTTAATCAAAAATCAGAGAGTACTTTTCCTGCTTGTTTGTTTTCTTTGGCTTTTTAATAGAAATTTAATAAAATTAAAGTAATATATTTTTATATATGCTGTCAAAACGACTGGTACTGCCTGAAAATTATTAGCCCTTCACTGACTGAAAAATGAAGGAGGATCCCCAAACTCAGGGAAACCTTTTGTTCAACAGAAATTTTTAATACATTTACCTTCAAAAGAAATTAAATATTTGGTTCCTTTTTGTTAGACAAAATTTAATGCAAGTTTTAATACAAAGACCCCACCAACAAACAAACCCAAAATGAAATCAAAAGAACTGTCTATAAAATTTGGGCTACAATGTCATCTCAAATTCTGTAGGGCCAACCATTGAGCAGTTAGAATCATCATGCTCTGAAGCAATTTGTGTTGCTTTGTGTTTGCTTTCACGCAGCAGCCCTCACCCCAACACATAATGGAACTCCCATTAGAGATTTTCTGAGATCTGAAGGAGTGGAGCTAAAGAAAATACTACAGTGTTAGAAAAAGTAGAAGTCAAAACCGTAGCAACCTTTTAAAATCCCTGTATACAAATCCAATCATGGATTTGTTGCGTGAGCAAATGTACGCAAATGCACAAGCAGATAAAATTAGAATAAGGAGACATAATTCACCATGGCTTTTGGTCAATGCTATTCTGCAATGATGTAGCATTCAGTTCATGATTTTGGCAAACAACTGAAACACCTGAAGACAACTTTATGGCTCTACAACTGGTCTGTCATAGGGATTAAGTGTTGCACACTCAAACTGATACCTCAGAAACCCTCATAATGCCTAAATGTATGTTCCTTGATTGTATTTTCAAAATTATTAAGGTTATCAGTGAATCACTGACATTAGATGTTCATTGATTTTGTATATATAATTAGGTTTGTAGCAGTCGAAAAAAGGCTACTTGAATTTTCCAGGTATTGGGAGGGGGGTTGAGTTTGATTGCTTGGGGAGGGAGAGGTTTTTTTAAATCTTGGTTACTGAATTGAGAAAGCTTTTATTGTCTTTTCACTTGTTTAAAATAGCATTCCTTTCAGCATACTGTATGAACAATCAAAAAGGCATTAACAAGGAGGAGAACCTCAAATATATGTTAGTGGACAGAAGGCATAATAAAAAGATAGAAAAAGAAATTAATCATAATGATTCTTCCTCAGGAAATATCTTCCATTAGAGTATAATCACCCATTTAAGAGATCTTATGGTATGGTGAATGATGTCTAATGAATAGTAGTGAGATTCACCTCGTTAATGACCTTAGCAGGTAAAACTGATTTTTAAGCAGAATTGCTATCTTGAGAGATTGATTAAATTGATTCAAATTGTAAATGGTTACATACTAATTTGGTACACATTTTCTTGCAAATAATGTGGACTGAATCAATTTTCAGAGCTGTAATGGCAACAGCAACTAATTTTGATTGTTCTTTGCTGAATTCTAGATAATTCTCTAAAAAAGTGATAGCCCAAGAAGCTTCTTTATGATATGAAAATAAAGCCAGAATAGTTTGGGGTTTCTTTAACGGTAGTTTTGGGAGGGTTTCCTCCCACATCTTTTCTGATTTTGACATGTGAGAAGTTTTATTTTCCTTGGTCCCGTTACCATAGGATTGTTTGAGATCCATGGTATGAAAGGATGTTCAGATGTCTCAGATTCTACAAAAATAAATGAGTTAATAAAATTACTAACATTTTTTACTCAAAAATAACTGCTCTTACCCACACAGATTTTTAAAATCAAATTAAATTCAATATATTTTTTTCAGAATACTAGGATTAAAAAAAAAAAAAAGCTTACATTGCATCCATATTCATCAGATTTCTCATCATTTGCTTTGTTCTGATGTTTTTCCTGGCATGAAAATGCAGTATCAAATCCAGATTTTGAAGCCTTCCCTGTAGTCTTTTGAAGGTTCTATATGTTCAACAAACTTTTCAGTGCTGGACTGGTACTCAAAAGGTATAATATTTTAATCCTATTATTTTGACATTCAAAATAGTTTATCTGGAAAAAAGAATAAAGAACAAAAAAACCAAGTCTCTTTTATACTAAATATCTCTACTGTTTCAAAGCTGTTAATATGCCATAAAGACTGGAAAGACAATGAACAGCAATTTTTTACCTCTAAAAAACATGCAGCCACATTTCAGTAAAATCAATTATTTGAGTGGGTTATGTCCATATTATTTTTTCTCTTTTGATGAATGATAGAAAGTCTATGGTTTTGTAGGATTGATTTCCAAATGAGAAGGAATTAAAGTTGTAAAACATGCTGAATTTGCCAATAACCTCACTACCAAATATAAACAATTCTTGTTTTGCCTTCAACAGACAGCTGAAAGGGTACCTTGGAAGTTTTAAGCTGCAGAAATTCCAGCTAACATACCACTGATTCTGGTCCTGTTGCCAAGAAACAGTTCTCTTCTGTCTCCCTTGGTGCTAATCTCTACTTTTAGCACTGTTCCCCTATTCTCATTAGTCATGCAATGCTTCTTTTAAATGCTAAAGCCGGTGCTGAACATTTTCCCAATTCGTATATCTGGCAATCTTGAAAACGTGCACAGTATTTGTGCGCAGCCTGTGCATTGACTATCAGGTTACAGCAAGTTGAAACTGAAGTGCACTAATGCATAGATGCTTTTTTACATGTATTTACATTTTAAATAATTGTTTAGGAAATTAAAATGCTTTTGAAATTGAACAATTTAGGTTTCCAGGGAGAAATGGCAAAAAAATTGCAGTAACTGAACTTATTCTAGGCCAGCTGGAATATTACCTTTAAGTGTATTTAATTCTGCACAAGATGTGAGTAATCAAGGTAACAAGTTACTGTTAATTCTGCAACCTAAAATAATTGTCTCTTTTACATTTGATAAGAGTAATAGTACAGCCCAAATAATATGGTAGATATTTCTGAAATAAAGAATTTTATTTGCTAGTAAACATAAGTAAAGAAATGTCAGTAGAGAAAGTATCTAAAAAAAAAAATCTTCCAAGTTTAAAAATCTAAAGCAACAAAATACATCAAATGACAAAAGAAAAAAAATACATCACATGACTAGACAATTGACTAGCTTAGGTTTAGTTCACTACATGTACTTATACATGGATACTCATCCAACAACACCGTGGAGCAAAACATACTATGTTTTAAGAAAACAAGTATAAAAGTATAGGTAAAAACCTTAAGACCAGCTTAATTTTATATTATAATTGGTAGATTGTGTCAGATTCCTATTTTGAAGCTTAAGACAACAATACATCCTTTAATTTGAACTGAAATGCATTTTAATATAAATTTAAGTATTTTCAATCAATATGTCAAAAATAATTTTATGCATTTATTCAGCTCCTTAGATTATTATTGAAATGTAACCATGCCTACAAAATGAAAATCAGTGCTGCCAATATGAGTTCCATGTGAACTTCATGGTGTTCTGTGCTTTTTTTCAAGTTTTGGTTATTCTCAGCTCTGACTTTTAAAATAATTCATGAGTCAGAGAAAAGCTTGCTAATGTAAATGCTAGTGGTTGAGAAGGGGAGAAAATACATTATGGTCTCTATTCCAAATCTTTGAAACTGTGTAGAGGATAAGAAGTAAGATACCAATGGTCTAGAGAAGTGTTAAGATTTCACTTCTGACAGTTTTCTAGAACAGAATGCAATAATGATTTTCCTTACTCTCTTCCATGTAATTTTAAAGAAAAACAGTGTTCCGGTTGTAAATACGGATCATGATATTTTTTTAAAAGCAGCCATTTGAAAAACACAATGAAAAGACATATTGTGTCCCATTGTTTTATTTACCTTTGTAATCACTGACCATTGTAAATTCCAGAGTGCTTTATCAATAACCCACAGATGTTTGTTAGAGTGAAAGCAGATCTAGAAGGGTTTTTTTTTTGCTTATTACATAGTCGTTTTTTTCAAAACGGAAGACTAATTAAATTCTTAACTAGAGCAAGACTTGTGGTGAAATCTAAGTTGAAGCTTAAAGGTGACAAAGAAAAATTAACAATTGTCCTTACATTAATGAAGTAATTGAAAGAATTTCATTAGTTGCCAGGCAAATGTATTGTCAGTGCTGCATTTACCACAGATCATTGTTCTGGCTACCATGTCAGCAGCATTAGCCACTTTAACTTGTTAGCTGCCTGCCAAATTTCCCTGCTGTAGCACAATTTAACAGCACAATTTAACATCCTGAGAATATTAATTATTCATATGCGTATTTGTCAAAGAATAGCTTTTCAGTTTTTCTTTTTGATCTTCCAAAAAAAGCGGATCCATCACATCCCCAATGCAAAAAAATCTTAGGAACCACAAAATGGTGATCACTGCTCTGCCGATGACTGTTCTGCTAGGAGAACACAGATGGCAGGAAATGCCATCCAGTAGCTCCAGTTTACTGGGTAATTTGAATAAAAGGATAATTCAGGCTGAAATGGACTTCAGGAGACCCATAGTCCAGCTTTCTGCTCAAAACAAGAGGTTAGAGCAGGTTGCTCTCGGTTTTGTCTAGTTGGATTTGGAAACCTTGAAAGACAGAGACTGCAACGCCTCTGGGCAGACTTTTCTACTGCTTAGTTGTCCTGAGGGTGATAAAGTTTTCCTTATATGCTGAGTAAAACTCATATTTCAACTTATGTTCATCTACTCATCTTCCTACTATGTAGTGCTGAAAGAGCTGTTTTTATCTTCTTGCTCACCTCCTCTCAGATACAGACAAGCTGTACTGGGTTGCCCTGAAGCTGTCACTTTCCAGGCTGAATAAGCCCTTTCTCTAATCTTCTCCTCATAGGTCAGGTCCTCCAGTCAAGACTAGTTCGGCCCTCTGCTGGTCTTTCTTCAGTTGTTCAGTGTCTTTCTATACCAGTGGGCCCCAAAACTGAGCAGAGTATCCAACTGAGATCTCATGAATGTTGAACAGAGAGAGATAATCCATCCCTTCAATGCCTTGGCTTTGTCACCATGACTACTTCCTGGGGTGTTGTTGGTCATTTTCACAGCTGGGGCACACTACTTGCTCATAATTGGCTTGTGTCTGCCAGGGCTCACAGGTCTTCCTGCAGAGATGTCCCTAATCAAGCCCCAGCCTGTATCCTTGCACTAGTGTTTCCTGCCCAGGGACAGCCCTTGATATTTTTCATTTTTGTGTTTCATGAGATTTTTTGCCCATTTCTATAGTGTGAGTAAGTGCCTCTGGGTGACAGCTCTTATTTCCTGCATATTGACTCACCCTGCTAAAGTACTATCTACAAAATGGTGAAAATATCCTCCATTAGCTCCTCCAGATCATTGATAAAGTAGTTAAACATGTCAGGTCCCAATTTAAAACCCTGCTACACTCCATTTCTTACAGACCTCCACCACTTGTCACAGGTCTCCAGGTAGATTATGATACATTAACCACGACCCTCTGAGCCCAGACGCAGAGCTAGTGCTCAGCCAGCTGGATGTCTGCCTATTCAGAGATAGGAGGACCCAGTATCAAAAGCTTTTCTGAAGTCAAATTAGTTAACATGTGTTGTCATATGTTAGATAATATACTACATACTCTAGGTAAACTCATCTAGGCTCCCTTTCACACAAAACTTGGACCAGATGATGTATCCATTCCTTGAGCAAGTTGTAGTCTGTTTAATGCCCCAGATACATATTCTGCTACTCTCCCAGTACTTTCAGCTTCACAGCCACTTCAGTTTCATGGACAATACTGTAAAAGCTGTGCTCCATTGCCCAATACAAGCAGCTTTTCCTCTGCCACTGAAGAGAAGACCCAGATGTACATTTCCTCTGTTTTGTCTCTTCACTACCTGTATTAGTAAATTATCCCAAACATCCTCCAGAAGTCTCCACTGTGTTGCCCTAGTAGCAGTTGTCAGAGAGTTCAAGTCCTCCAAGAGCATCAATCTGTTATCCCATGTCTGTGTTAAAGAGGTCTTTGCACACTTTCTCACTCTGATCTAGTGATCTGAGTTCCATCATGTTATCACCCTCACTGGCCTCTCCTTAATTCATGAACCATAAGCCATTATTGAGTTCATTATCCATCCCACAGAAGAGCTGATACTCTCAAGTTCTCTTTACTTCCGTACCATCTTCCTTGCTTTTCCTTTGAGTTTGTTTCCATTCACAGAAGTACTCCATTTGTGCAAGATGTCCTTAGACATCTCATTAATCAACAACATTGTAGTTTTGGGACTACTCATGGAGTTTTTGCTCTTTTTGCATGTTTCTTAGGGCTTTATTAATTTTTTTTGCACACAGACTTAAGGCTGGTGTCTTATCACCATTTATTTCCTTAGATGTTTCTGCTCACCATTCCATTAATTGTTACCACATTTAACATCTTCTTGTATTCACTTTCTTTGCTTAAAGCTCTACTTAGCAGGTTGGTCATCCTACTGGCAAAGACACTCCCACTCCACTTTAACAGGTGATTCCTGTCTGTTCCCAGCACTACTGGATCCCCATGGAGACAGGAAGTCAGCACACTAAGCACAGATTTCTGTCCCTTGCAAGCAGTTCCCTCACTGCTATCTCCTGCTGCTTGCTCTTTGTGCACACCAGTGGTTCAAGCTCATAGTTACCTCTGTGACAAGACGTGACTTTCTGTTCTTTGCCTGCTATCAGGACACTGTTCACACTCTGCACCTTCAAATCTCCAAGGAAGGAGATGCCTTCAGTCAGGAGTTAATGGCCTCAGCTTCAGCACTTGGATTTAATTGAGCAGAAAGATCATTCAGCAAGGGTTTCAGCCTTCTCTGCATAAGGCCTCATTGGAGATTTTGTCAAACATTTACCTTCCCTGGTGCTTCACAATCTGATCAAGTCCACCCACAGCCTCTTCACATGGGAGCAGCCTCTCAGCCAATACATGCATTTGCCAGCCAAGGACACCCTTGCTGCCTCCTATAGCCATGGAGGGGGACTGTAAGCAGTCCCCTAGCTGGGGAGGTGCATCCTGCCTCCTGACCAGCTCTGGTTTTAGGCCTTTAGTGTGTCAAGAGGGTTGCTCCAGTATTATGTGGTGTGGCATCACCATTGCTGAGCTGTTACATCACCTCCAGTGGTGTTTTTCTTCTCTTCTGGATGAATTCTGTTATTTGCACTCAGAGCTCTGGCCCAGGGTCTGGCAGCTGTATAACTGTCTTCCTGGCATAGTTGGAAGAGGATCTTGATGCTCCCTGATCCTAATCTGAAGTGAGCTAGAGATTACGAGCATTATTTCACTGAAATGATGGAGACTACAAGCTCTGAGAGATTAGGATCAATATTTTTGGAATGTAGATAAGGTAAAAAAGTAGATAACCATGCCTATCCTACTCATTTGCTGCTTACAAGAGTTCATCAGCCTAGTGTGAAATAAATATTCATGCCTGGCTATCATCTTTTATAACCAATTAAACTCTCTGGTACCATTGCTTTTTATACAAAAGGATGTAGGATAAGAGCCCCTAGTGAGCTCAAAGACAAATTAAAATGTGAATCACATTATATTTATATTAGAATCTTTTGTACCTTTTGCCTGAGAGGGACAGCTATCTCTCTGCAAGAAGGGTATAATTGCAAGGGATGCATCTCCACAGGACTTCCACGATGAAATTGGAAGGTTATTTATAGCAAAGAATAAATGACTACATGGTGTGGCAGTGGCAAAATATTACTGAGAATTAGAGAAATAAAACATGACATCTGAAGATGAAAGGTAAAAATGAATAAAGGAATTTACAACAGACAAAATATGGGAGGCCAGAAAAATAATGACACGTAGTTATTGTGAATAAAATGGTAAGAGTAGAAAAAGTACAAAACTGACAACTAGATACTGAAGTGCTGAGGATATCAGCAATAGATTTTTCTCAATAGATTAGCAACTCCCACACACAATTTTTCATGAGATAACAATTCAAAAAGGACAGTCAAGCTCCTTCCTTTTCAAAAGGTTAACCTCTAAAAAGAGTCAGAAGTTGCAAAGCTAAATTAGCCTTTTTCTTACAATAGAATCTCAGTAATGTATAAAATAAAGTCTTCAGCTTAAAATGAAAGAAAATATATTATAATGCAAAACATAATGCCTTTGCTTTATTTCAAGGAGTCTGTCTTTACCAGTGTTTAAGGGGAACAAAGAGATAATCCAAATTATCATCTCTATTCATATCATACATATGTGGCTTCCAGCTAGGATCAGCCTCAGCTTGTAGTAGATCCCACTACCGTTCTTAACAACAGCTAGGAGGCTGTAAGGATTCAGTCAGGTTTTAACCCCTGAATACACTCATCAAACTCTACCACACACTTTTCAACATCTCACACTTGCACCAACAAATTGAGGAAAATGAACCTGTAGAAGGGGAACTTAACCTTAAAAAAGAAAACTGATTCCCTTCCTACTCACTTGCCAAGGCTTACAGGCACCAATGTACCTATGTCCAAGAGCTCTAGCTGAAACTCACAGCAAAGGCGTATTTTGTGGTTTCTTCTTAGGTTGGCTATCTTGGATATCTAGGTATCTATTGTACCATCAAGGTGTTCCCAGTGACCACAGTCTTCTTCCCATCCTGTCTTACTTTTCAGTCATTTGAATTTCTATTTATTTCTTTCCTAGAGACAGAGGGAATAGTTAGGGCTCCAACTCCAGTCCTTTGCCTTTCTACCGAAATCATAGGATAGCCTGTGTCTGAAAGTCTGACCTTGATTTTCATCATGTGGAGGCAGTCTTGTGTTTTCCATGAGTGTTTCAGTGTTATGTGTCAGCTTGTGATCTTGATGACCTGCTGCTTTATGCATTGTCTCCTGCTGCCATTCTTAACCATGCTTCCATTTTTCCATTGCTTCTACACTCAGTCATACTATTTCAATCTCCACACACAGTAGATTTTACATTTTTATTAGAATTCCGTGAATCATTCAAAAAATAGGCTTGATAAAATTGAGTTACTGATAGAGCTCTGTACTGTAGATAAATGTAGGAGACTAACTTCCAGCTTTATTTATAAAATTGATAAAATGCATGTGAACAGAATTAATATCTACAAGAAAGCAGGACCTCCAGTTTTCAAAATACTCTCACCTTTTTTATTGAACAGTTGATTTGGAAACAGTATGCAAATAGATAGTAAATGCAATCAAAGTTAATAATACGTGAGGTTTGAACATATGAACAAATAAGATAGATTTACATGGCTTCAAATTATTATAAGAAAATGTTGCCAAATATTATGGCTGATGATACAGAGTGCTTCTGACGATGCAGGCAGGCCACCATTTCCAGTCTTTCCAGTGTCGAAACATGGGCCCCATACATGACAACCTTGGCAGATCTCACGATAGAGGAAAGCATTTATAAGTACAGTGAGGAATTTTTAAATATTTGTTGTTAATTTAACATTTTCAGGGAAAGAATTTCCACGTAAACATCCAAAATTAGGAGACGTTTTGACATTAGAGGCTGTGTTAAAACAGAATAACAACAAATGGTTGATTTGCTAGGCCATACCAGCCATCAGACATCTTTAATTTTATTACTAGGTCAAAGTTACTATGAATAGTGTCTCAAGCCTGAGACCAAGATTTGGTAAAAATACAAAGCTTCATGAAGGATGTGTTGCAAAACCTAAATGTTGATAGACATTGACTAGCACAATCTGAAATTTTTCCCTACTCTGCTTTTATCCCCTAATTCTAAACCACAAGACTTTTCCTATAATGGTGATATTGAACTTGACGATGGGTTGTGAGTCCTTGGACCTAACTACCCTTTCCCTTAGTTTTATTAGATTTTAGCTCTAAAAGTGTTGTACAGATTTTTTTTTTTTTGAAAAGCAAAGCAAAACAAAAACCATACTCTCTAACAAGTAATAAAGTTTTTGTTCACTGTCAAAAAGGAACCATGGAATAGAACGTTGACCTAAGAAACAGCTGGTGTACCTATCAGTGGTATGAAGGTGGTTCTGTTCTGCATGCAGCCATATGAATTACCTTTAACTGCTGGTACCATGCCATGTAAGCTTTTCATGTGCAGCATCATAAGGCTGTAGCATCTGGTATTTATCTATTGCTCAGAGCCAAAGCCAAGAACAAACTGTGGTTTATAGGTAGGTACCTTTTAACCTTGAACAGGTTCTGTTACCATGAATTGGAAGAGTGTAGTCAGAAAATGCATTTCACAGCTAGGAGTTTCTGAGAACACAGTGAAGGGGTTTCATCTGACATCTGTTTTCTGCATGCTGACTGTCACAGATACTGCTGTCACTCGGCTGTTTCCTTCATCTTGCAGGGCATTTCAGTGAGACAGTAGAAATGACAGAAGGAATCAGCTGGAGTCTAGTTAAGTTTAAACAGAGTCAGCAGCATCTGTTAGAGTACCTTTGGAACAAAGGTCTGATTTCTAGTTCAAACTTCACAGAACTTCACGAGCTGAATTGCTTTTAGATATACTTGTGAGAAAATGTGACATTTAATACAAGGTCATGCTGAAGAGAATGGATGAAGTCAGACTTTCAGTGACCAGTCCCTAATACTTTCCATACAAGTAACTTAAAGGCTAGATAAAGTCCATTTCTAGAAATTCAAAAGAGTATTACAGGATTTGATTGGTACTATACATTCAAATTTACAAAAAGAAATTCCTTTCTAAAAGAAGAAGCAGAATTATAGAGCATATTCCTATTGTTCCAAATGTATCAGCAACCAACCATAAAACTTTGGCCTAGAGACTAGTCAATGTTCTGAACAGAGTATCAAAAATGTGTGTAGTAACTGGGAAAAATTAAGAAAACCAGAGGTATTAAACAGTGCTAGAATATGGTTCCATTAAAATAAGAAAGACCAAAGAAGAAAAAAATATCTTCAGGATTATTGCTTTACTCAGGTTAGTACTTTAACTCCCTTTGAGATTCATATTCCAAAATCTGATATCAGAATTAGACTTTGATAGCATTTTTCAAAGAGTATTCCCTTCTTTAAGGCTTAGAAATGGTTGTTGAACGTCTCTGTTCAAACACAGAGAACACCCAAGCTCAGCCCCCCTCTTAACCTATGAGGATTCATAACTTCATCTTCCCCCTCAGTGAACAGCATTTTGAATATTTGGCTATAGCCTAAAAAAAAATTCTTATTTTCTCTGATATTTTTTTGAATTCTGATTGTACTGATCTGTTTAGTAAAAACAAAATTAAAAAAAAAAAAATAGGGAAAAGAAACAACAAGAAAGAGAAGGGAGTGCACTGATTCCCACTGCCAAGACCTTACAGATTTAAATGGTGAACAAGGCTACTTAAGCATTCAGTAAGCCTTTCTGCTAAAATCTCTGGAAATAAAATACTTATGGGATGAGACAAAGGCTTTAAAAGAGTTTCTTAGATTAAGACAGAAATCAGAAAACTCTGGTTACTTACCTTTATCTGCTTTATTTCCCCAAACTTAAAATGGAATTGTCAGTACTTTCAACCTCATATGACGTTTTCCAAAATATACACCTTAAAGCTGATGAGAATGAGTATGAATACAAAGCAGTGCAAGTCCTGTAATTTAACACAGGGAAAGTCGCTATTCACTTTCTTTCCTTCACACTTTTGGTACCCTTCCTCAAACCTTGAACCAATCATGATGATTCAGTCTGTGTACATGTAATTGATCATCTAGATACATAATCAGAGCAATATGTAAAAAGGCTGTATTGTCAGCCTCCTTTTTCTTAGTCCTTATTACTCCAGTGGCAGGAGATTTTTGGTTTTTTTTTTTCTATTTGCTTCTCTTTCCTGCAATTTTATTTAAATACTTTTTTCTTTCCATATTCTATTATAATAATTCATCCAGTAAAGCGCATTACAACTTTCCTCTCTCCTTTAACTCTAGTATTTCTATGTAGGAAAAATACCTTATCTATCAGAGGATAAAACTATAGCAAATATATTATCTTTTATGTGTTACTGTATATGAGCTTATCGGAAGGAAAGGCTTTAAAGTGTGCAAGCTTATGAAATTCTAAGCAAAAAGGTATTCTAACTCATCACAATTTTGAGCAATCTTACCTATGAACTAACAATGAATTCATAAAATGTCAACCCACAGAGTAACTCCTTCAAGGTAACAAGCACTTGAAACTTATAGCCAATGAACACCTTTGCAACCATAGTATAGTCACCATGAAAGAGTAAATACATTGATTGAATTCTGTTGCATCTCACAATCAGAAATCTGGAGAAAATACATGGAATAGTTGCTAAAATAATAAGCTGTAGCACCTAAAACTAGGACACAAGATGTACTGAAACAGAACAAAGGAAAAAAAAAATTAACTTGTCTGTCCCAGAGTAATCACAGCTCCCTCTTAAATACCCACATCTTAAAAACACAATTTACACTGCAAACTACTTTAAGGTCTGTTTGTGGTACATTTCAGCTGTCAATTATTCCTGAGCAACTGACACTGACTAGATGATGTGTATGTACAATATGTTCAGCAAACCAAAATATAATGTATAAAGGAGGAAAAAAAAATTCAGAAAACATGAAGAAAATGGTATGTCATGTAACACTACTGACCTTTTCCTGCTGCAATATGTTTTCACATACTATACCTGTAAGTTACCAGTAATGGATAAGAATGGCAGTCTAAGTAAGACAGAGAAAAGAGTGTTTTTATAACATGGCAATAATGTTTAGAGGAGGCTTACATAGAAACATCAATGCCATGGAAATATTATATATATATTATAAAATATTATATAAAGATTATAAATATAGATAGAAAATAAGTTTTATTTATGGGACAAGCAAAAATTCCATTTGGTGCTATACTAAATTATTAACATTTAAATTCATATGTTATATCATAAATATTAGTCATCAGGTTCTTTATTTTGGTTAATAGACATGGTCAGCTTTTAGCAATAATTGTAAATATGTTTGGCATGCTATTTATAGCCACCAGTGATACAAAGCAGAAAGAGACTTAAATGACAATTGCGTAAAAAATCAGTCCTGAACTCAAAATTTTTAAAAACTTCAACACAGATTCAAAAACATATTTGTCTCCAAATGGATATTTACGTTTGAACAAGAATTTCCTATTCCATGTTGTTTAGTTATAAAGATTACATGAGTAGAAAAAAGTCACAGTTTTTTCTGACAAACAATAATGTAGCGATCATATTGGATCATGCAAGAGAAGGTATGTGTAAGGTCTTGTCCACTGAGAAAGAAAGCATTAATTTAAATAATTTATTATATTTGGCTTATATGGCAAGGTTTTGCCAGCAGGATAGTGGGAGGGACCTCAGGGGTGGCATTTGAAAGAAGATATCAGAAGCTATTTCCATGTTGGACATTTCCAAACTGGAATTCCAGCAGAGACCAAGAGGGATCTGCCTCTGGCCAAAGCTGAACCAACCAATAACAGTGATTCCACCTCACTGGCAGCTTACTGATGAAAGGGCAAAAAATGCTGTACAACAGCAGCTGGGAAAGAGGATTGAGAATATGTGAGAGAAACAACTCTTCAGGACAAGACTGTGGTGAAACAGGCTGTCCCCATGGAGGACCATGATGGAGCAGGTATCACTCCCCATTGGGGACCCACTGATGGAGCAGATGGATATGTCCTGAGGAAAGCTACAGATTGTGCAGAGCCCATGCAGGAGCAGACTCCTGCAGCGTCAGTGGTCCCATGGGGGACCCACAGTGGAGTAGTCTATTCCTGAAGGACTGCACTACATGGAAAGGGCACATCCCAGAGCACTTCTTGTAGAATTGGAACCTGTGGGAAAGATACACATTGGAGCCCTTCATGAAGGATTGTATTTCATGGGTGGGAATCCATGCTAGAGCTGCAGAACTGTGTGTGAGGAGGAAGGAATGGGAAAGAAAACACTTTATGAACGGACCAAAAATTCTATTTCCCATGCACCTGTACAACTCAGGAGAAGAAGGTAGAAGACTTAGAAGTGATTAAGCCTGGTAAGAAGGGAGGGGCACGGTTAAAGTTTTTTTAATTTTGTTTTATATCTCACTATCTCACTCTGTTACAATTCATTTGCAATAAATGAAATTATTTTCCCCAAGATGGGTCTGTTTTCTGTGATGGTAATTGTTAAGTGTTTTCCCTGTCCTTTTCTTGACCCACAATTTTTCATTGTATTTTCTCCCCTGTCCTCTTGATGAAGGGGAATAGTACAGTGGCTTGGTGGGCACCTGTCAGCCAACCAGCCAATACGCCACCTTTATCTAGAACAAAATATTTAGTATATGTTTTTAAAAACAAAATAATCCCTTTTATGGATGTGCATTTCTAGATCACTTATATTATTTACTGTGGGGGTATTTTTGTCTGTTTAAGGAGCTTGGTTTTTTGTGTTTTCTTTATTATTGATAACTTCAGCAATTCCAAATGGTCAGTTTCCCCTTTCTTTGCCAAATTTCTGGGAGAAATTTAAATAATTACTTGGTGTAGGAATAAATTTATTTTTAAATTAAAATTGAATCTTATGCCACATTCCTGTATTTCACATACTTATTTAAGTGCCATGAAGACACAAAGTTTCTGGTATCTAAAAAAGTCTTGTTAAGACCATGATAAATAAATTTTTTTCCAAATAATTTAGACACACCTGCATGAGTTAAATGCACAATACCTATTAATAGCTACCAGATATTTGGTAATAGAGTAGCATATCAAAGGCATAAAGTAAATTGTCACATTTTCTTAGAAAATAATTGTTGCTTCTATCCTTTATGCCATCATTTTAATGCCAGACACAATTTTAAAGTCTGTATTGTAAGAAAACTGGAAAAAAGGCATCAGATAACATTTGGCAAAGAATTTGCAGACAAATTTACCTTATTAGCTTGATCAATAGATCCTCAAGCTCAGGAAGAATAAAACCTTGGTTTTCAATTCTTAAATTTTGATAATGCAAGCATACTTCAGTAGTAAGTAAAGATGTATAAAAAAATATGGTCATTGTTCATCAACAGTGAAAAAAAGACAAATATAAATATTATAAAAAAAAAGACACTTTTGTGAACCTTATTAGCAATACAGACAAATTTAACAAACTACAGAATCAAGAATATGTGGGGAAAACAGAATCTTTTGTTTTCTGATGGAATTACCCATCACATTAAATTCACTTATTTTATAAGACCTAATTTTGCAAAAACAACATTTCAAAGTCTGATTTTGTCTTATTTCAAGGCCAAGAAATTGTTTTCCAAGAAGAAATATGGGGCATTTCCAAGTTTATCCCATCCACTGCTTTTTGATAAAAATCCAGAATTTCTAGCAGTTGTTGCTTTTCACACTCTCTCCAGCCTCATTCACAGCAAGTTTGACTCATGGAAAGTGTTTGTTTCTTCAGAACCATGAACACAAATGAAGGAAATAAAAATATAAAATAAGAAAAACTTTGAAATAAAATATTCAAATATCACATGCAGTTGCTTCAATCCCTGTTTTTAATCCCTATGAGAGTTTGTCATCAAGATCATATTTTCCAATTTGTGTGATGACAGTAGGTCTTACAGTGCACAAATGCTCAGCAACAGAAAGGAACAGTTTATGACAGGAGACTTAACTCTGTGAGCCCAGCTGCTAGAAAAGAAGTATGGCAAAAGATGAATCTTTCAAGTAACTAGAAAAACATTCTAATCATAATATACATTTCTGAACAGAAACATTTTTTTGAGTGAAAAATCTCACATGGATGTTGAGAGTTATATTTTCTCAGTTTTCCCCTGTTTAATGAGGCCCACTTTATGCCCAAAAGTAAATCTAGGTTCATCCCATTTCACAAAGTCTGGTATTAAAGGGAGATTTTTCTTGGAAATTGCCATGGAAAAGAATTCTTACAGGCACCTAGATGATATGAATGCAACAAATACAGTATCCTGACTCAATCTACTGTCACTGCTGCTGTCACCCTTCTGGCTCTGTCAGCAATTGAGAAAAAAATATTATACTTTCTTAAACACAATGCAATCTCTGATTTAGATTTAAAAAAATAATTAAAGCTTGGATGTGGTGTTTTTGATCCATTAAAAAAGTGCAAAAATGCAACTTTCTTATTCTTAGACAGATTTCAACAGTCTCCTCTTTATACAACTAAAATTGATTTTTACTCTTCACAATCTTTATAAGCAGCTTGTTATTCAAATGCACAGACAAAGTGAATAATCAGGTAAAGTTTTAATATATGAGATTACTAGTTGGAGTGTACTTAAGTTTTTCTGGAAGTCAATTTAAGGGAAGCAAAATAAAATAACATCCTAAAAACAAAGCCTGTTTTTAACCTTCAAAGTGTTGTCTATTGCCAAAATCTCTTCGGAGGGGTTGTAATTTGTGAGGAAGTATCTCAAAGGGATTGAGAATGTTTTCAGAGTAACAGAAATTACTAGAAAGGTATTTGGTTAGTTTATCCTGTGCTAATGAATTTTATTTTTGTTACTGAAAGTTGTTGTACTTATACCATTGTCTTAGTTTGAAAGACAGGTGTCAACCTAACCCCCAACAACCACATATATATAATTTGCACACAACACAATTTTTAGAATTGCAAAATCAAATAGAGAAATTAAATAAAATCTGCATTTATTTCTGGCCATAAATTTACAACACTGAGATATCTCCCACAAAGTGAAGATTAAGTTCATAATAGCTAAGCAGTGAAGGCAAAATAAGTTATTTTTAGTATCAAAGAATACAATGCAGCACAATTTGTACTTCCACTGTGTATCACTAAATGCTATGCTTTACTTGTGGAGTAAAAGTACCAATGAAAAGAAATTATATATTACAATATTTATTTAGAACATCACAATTGAAGTACTCAATGTTTATTGTGCTGAAAGGTATCATTGCAATTAAATGAGAAAAGGATTTTAGTTAATGAAATATTTTGTTTAGTGTAGCTGAGATTTTTTTTTTTTTATTCACCTCAGCGTATGAAATTTTAAGCATTTAGATATATTAAAATGTTTATTTAATTATAATCTTCATTCTATCCACTCTTTGGGACTATTACTCAAAATGTTGCTAGAACTAAGGCGAGGAACATCTGTTTTCAGCAGCAAATAGTAAGAAGTTTATTTTTCAGTTTAAAATAAAATCCATGCACTGTGACTCAAGGAGAACATACCACAGCATTTTTTTTCCCTGTGAAAGTCATACATTTTAGTTTTTCAGTCATTTGAATTATTATTTTATCAACATTAAGGTCAATTAAAAAGTTTAATTTATCAATTCTATTTCTTTATCCTAGTGCTGTTAAATATATGCAGTTTTAATTTTTAATTGTCACTTAGCCCGTGTTAATCAAACAAATATAGTCAGACCTATTGATGGGAAAAAGCCTCAAACAAGAGCTTTCTCATAAAGGGGTCCCCTTAAAACATTCTTGCTATATGAATATATCTAGAGCTGCTTTCATGTTTCAAGAAAGAGAAATGCATTATTTTAGCCAATCATTTCCTAATTTATTTTTCATACACAACAGAAAAGCAAGGTTTGCAATGCTTGGTATGGAGCTGTGTTTCATGAAGAAGTAAAAGAGGTGTTAATTGATTCTGACTGACAGCAAGCTAAAATTATTAGATATGTCACTTTGGATAGTCCCTGAGGCCTCAAAAACAAGGACAAACAGTTTTCTTGCAGGAACGAATAGGAACAGGAATGTCTCATGCAGGTACCTGCATTTTCCGAACAGCAAAATGTTCATCAGAAATAACAAATTATTTTAGGTGTAATTAAAAGTCAGATGAAGAAAGGTTCATGAGTGCAATCATGGCAGCTGACAATGCTAGTTCTGCCACCTGTACCTGTACCCTTTCAGTCACCTCACCTTTTCTCAGGTATTGTTGCATCTTTAGTACTTCATCTGCATTATCGAGCAATTTGAAATTAAAGAAGGTTGGTAAATCAAAGCAGTAGATAGTGAGGCTCCCCATACCTTAACTAAGTGAGCCTTAGGAAAATTTGGAGCAGTCCCTTGACAGAAGATCCTCATTTTTCACACATGCAATGCTGTTTAAAAGACCAAAACAGTCATGCTGGAAGGATATATTTTCTTCCTCAACTGATGCCTCCATTTCTGAAAAGCATCATACTAGCCTTTCACCTCTTCCTGGAGAAAGGTAATAATTATTGTCCCTACCATCACTGTTCTTTTAAAATTCTTGCATTCTTGCAAAATGCTTCTACTTCCATTTGTGCTATTTTCTAGGTGAAACTGTGGTGACAGCTGTCCAGTCCTCACAGGGACAATATCTTCAATTTCCAGAAAAAGTTCACATTCTGCCCAAGCTTTTAGATTTCACCTGGGGTTTCCATACCTTGAGCAAATGGCAGTATCTATGTGTTCTCAGCCACCTATAATCCCTTTTTGCACAGAGAAGTCTTCACAAATAAAAAAGATTTCTGTTTTAGCCTAGTAACCAAATATTCCTTGTTTTCCCAAGAGCTTCAAAAAGCTGCACGATATGCCTTATCTAAAACAGTTAACTTCTAGTCACACAGCCTTAATTCAATCCCCTGTGTTTATAAATTTCTTTCCCTTCCCTTTCTGCTTTGATTGTCTCACGACTTATATCAGATAAATTAGCTCCAATGCTACTGATAGCCCTCTATAGACCCTTTTTTTCTCCCTGACATCTGCTTTCAAGAATAGGTGGCAAGCGTATACAAACACACTTTAACTACTTAATGGTTCCTAGGATTTTCTAACTGGGCCTAATCTCTTTCCATGTATTGCAACATGAAGAATCCACTAAAATGAACGATATCACTACAGATTTTTTTTCTCCTCCTGCAATCAATATCATGCAGGCATTTATACCTTATAATCAGACAAGAATCAGAATATATTGAACTGATAAGGACCTGATAATTTCTAAATGAGATTAAATTGGGCAATGAGAATAGTTGACTATTCTGAGCTCATTTTGCAAGTTATATTTTGTTAAAATAGTGAATTAGTTAGACTGAGCCTTAGAAGAGAGATCGTTTTCCTGGTAAACCTCTAAAACTGGGGGATCTAGGGTACACATTTGTGCAAAGGTAGCAGTGAGGGAGTCAAAGCAGAGATCTTGCAGCAGAAATAGAGAAAGTGCAGTGGTGGACAGGGAGCAGCCCCAACCAGACCTTTGAGGGAACGGACAGAAATCTTCATGTCTTTGTGGAGATCCAGAGATATTGGATAAAGTTTCTTCTAACTCAAAAAAAGCAGCAAGAAATTTAACCTGGAGTTAAAGTGTCTTAGTTTCTGTTTAAATATAACCCAAACTCTCAAATATAGATTTTATATCTGATGACTTCTTTTGGAGGTAGCAATAAGGAAAACTTCTCAACAAATTCACTTCAAACAAAGTCCTGTTACTGCAGTGCTCATGGAGTATTACAGAAAAGTGAGTACCTAGCAGGGAAAAAGTATTCTATGGCCTGGTTTAGAATTCCCAGCATAATTTTCCACTTTTGAGATTTCTGAAAATACAAAATAGCCAGGTATCAATGGAAAATTTTGCCATTTGTGCAAGAACATTTTTATTACATCTGCTGCCTTGATGCTTTCTTCTTATTATAATGTGTTGAAAAAGTAATGTGCTTCTTCTTTTTTAATCACCTTCTGAGCCTAGTACAGCCTCTTTATAGAGCAGAGCAGGATATACTGAAATATGTAGCAGAGGCTCAATAAATTAATAACAAATATCTAAATATATTTTTGTGTAATCTATTTTCATTACACATATATGTCAACCTTCCGACAAAGTTGATCACAAATATTCAGTTGGGCAATTATGGTCTTAGAAATCCATGACTGAAGTGAAAGCAGAATTTTATAGAGCAAATATAATTTTAAAAAATAATTCTAAAAGGAAACAAAGGAAATATTTTTATTTTCTAATCTGTCTGTATGTTTGTTTTGTAACAGCATACCACCATCCTTACAGCTGATATGATGTCATAACATGTCTTCCACAGCAAAACATTTGTTCACATTTTTTATGGAACCTGGAAAACATCTAGGTTTGTCCTAAATGGTGACAACCTTTTTAAAAAAAAAGTTTATATAATGGTTTTTGGTACTTCAGAAAAAAAGTGTAAAATCATGGCAGTAGAAATAACTGTAATCAAAAAGAAAAGCATTGTAGAAATGTCAAGTTTGAATGAATGCAAGGCATTTAAAGGACATTATTTCTAATATTTTCATTGCAAAGAAATAAAACATAATGTAAATATTACCAGGTTACCCAATACACTTCCTGAGTCACCTTGAACTGTGAAGACTGATCTACTCATAAAGGTTAACTTCAATAAGCTTGGAAATTTGGCACTGAGTAGACCCTTTAGCAGAAGAAAATAAGGAAATAGGAAATTTATGAAGAAGCTGCCAACTCTTCAAAGATATTACACTGAAAGTATAAGTATTTAAACAGAAAAATGTAGAAAGTTTAGTAGGAGATCATCTTAGACAAAACTACAAGTTCTTCATTAGCCTCAAATAGAAGAAGGAAGTGTTTAGAAACCAAAAATTAGGAAAGATTACTGAAAGAAAAATAAAGCCTAAGGATAGAAGAAAAAAACTGAAAGGTCAAGACACAAATGAGATGCAATTAACAAAAGGCATAAGAATGACAAAAATCAGTTTCTAAGTGTAGGAGGAAGACCAAAGAAGGCATTGTTCTGCAACTAATCAAGAAGGAATGCTGTGCACAGATAACACAGAGAAGGATGAAGCTTTTAATGACTTTTTTCTGGCACCAATCTACAGTAAAAACATCCATTAAGGAGAAGTGCCTAGCATAATTAATATCAGAAACAAAGGAGAAGATCTCAATATGGAACAGGGAAGACAAGAGTTGCAAGCACTTAGATAAGTTAAATCAATGTGATCTGATGAACTTCATCCTAGGATACTGGCTGATGTAATCAAAAAACCCTTAGTGGTTATCTTCGAAAACTCTTGGAAGGCAGCTGTAGTACTAAATTATTTGAAGAAATAAAAATCCCTGTTCATAAAAGAAGAGAAAATAAGAAGCTGTAGAATTATACAGCAGTTAGTCTGACTATATTCCTCAGAATAAAAACAGATCTTTTTAAAATAAAAAAAAACAAAAAAAACAAAACAAGCCAGCTACTGCTTTTGAACACTGTGAAGATAATAAGGAGATGACTGAGAGCCTACATAGGTTTTTGTAAACCAAACCAAGCTGTTTTCCTCTTCTGACAGAGTAATGAGAATTTGATTAGGGAAGAATGAGGGGAGCAAGGATGAAGCAGTGCTATCCAAGCCAAATTTGAAACTTACTACATTTCATATAAAAGTTTAAAAAACAGGAATTAATGTATATTTGATTTAGTTCTTATGTAGATGAGAGCTAATTGTGAGGTACAGAATTCTTATTCATCTGGTGAATTTCTTACATCTGTATGATGAAGTGAGTAACAAAATCGAGCAGCAGAATATGGGAAAGAAACAAATATGTGTATTGAAGACACAAAAGCTTGTCAATATCATAGAGGATAGTCAGTGGTTAAAGACCATGTTTCCTGATATTAGCAGTGATTTGCCTCATGTTGGTTAGCAAACACAGGTTTGAACAAACTAAGAAATTCATGACAGACATAAGTGAAACAGCAATAGCCAGGAGAAGAACATATGACACAATGTGATAAAAATAACCAAGAACTTGAAAGGGAAATTAAATGTGGCTCGGGAAACTCTTTCCTGGAAGAAGTATATTGGAAACACATTTTGAAGCCAACAGCTGAGGCTTGTATCTGAGCAATATCACCCTGGCTGGCTGAAAATTATAAAAGCCTGTAACTGGAATGCAGGAGTTTCCAAAGTGCCTGTGTGGCTCAAATGTCACTGCATCAATTGGTCAGTAACATTAAGTAGCCTCAAATTCAGAAAAGAACAGGCAACTTATGACAATTTAGTGGCTTTAAATATTATTTCCTATGACATATCCAAGAGCAAACCACGGAAAAAGGATAAACACTGAACTACAGTAAAGCAAAAACCTGATGAGCTAATTTTTAAAGGGTAGAGCTGCTCTTCTTGACAAAGAGGAACCTGTCTTGACTCTGACTCATTTCTGTGTTATCATTATATACCTGTATTCTGGAATAAGCAAAAAAAAAAAGACATAAGAATAGGTCAAATGGTAGAAGTATAAATTATTGCACTGAATGGATATAGCCAGCTGTACTGGAACAGGATATAAACCATCTAGAATACGACAATTATCCAAGAAAGGATCTGGAGTTATTGGCAAATGGCAGATTGCTAATATACTGACATTATGAATATAAATCTCTCACAAAACCATTATGAACTTATGGACCACTAATCACATTATTCCTATCTATATAATAATTCAGATGTTTACACATTCTCCTTCTTTATATATATTGGTAAGGCCTTGGGTGGAACAGTGTATGTAGTTTTGCATGTTACGCTTCCGGAAACATTTGCATTCATTGTTAAAATCATAGCACAGCAACAAATATGACAGAAATTTAGGAAAATTCTGAGGCAAAGACCTTAAGTCAGCCAGGCTTTTGTGTTGATCCGATGTCTACTTTTTTTCTTCATAGTGAAATACCCAAAGAAGAATAAATTGTTCTTAAACTCACAAAATCCAGGGGTTATTAAACTATTAACTAGTTTAGCTAGGAATTCCTAGCTTTTAAAACATAGCTCGATAAGAAATATACAGGATTTATATGCAGTTATGTCTCCCAACTCACTGCTTCTTTACTTCCATTCTGTTCAGTGACTAAGACACAGAAAATAAAGCCCAGTTTTCTGTGCTCCCTCTGCAACGCCTCTGAAAATTTTCTTCTGCTCCCTACTTCTCAGCAGCTCAGGTTCTCTTCCACCTGCAGACTTCTACATAATTCAAGTGACTTTCTCACTCTCTTCTGCTTGCCACAGCATGCAGTTTCCAGAAGCCCTGCTTTCTGCCAGCTTCTGTTGCTTCCTGAGAAGAAAGATGTCTCTTCTCTCTACAGAAAAGTATCTGAATTAATCCCTCTCCCGAAAGGAGGATAACATGCAATAAGAAAATGCAAAGTTACCATCTGTCCCATTCCTGCAAGTTCCCATTAGAAATAATCTGTTCTTTATTGCAGATATGGAGAAGAAAATAAACAATAATCTTAAATTTCAACAAGAGAGATTTAAGCTTAAGACAAAACAGTGGAACAGATTACTTGGAAGACTGGAGTCTCTCTCATCATAGATACTTTTAAAAAGTCATCTATGCATCTATCAATATAGCTCACCCACAGAATATGAGCAAAAAGATAACCTATAATTTTTTTCTCGAAGTTTATTCAAATTTATTCTGCTATCACATTGTTGATTTCAGCAGGTGTTGCAAATAGAGTGCAATTTTCCTTATTCATCATTTCTGAGGACTAGGTGAACCTTGGGAATGGCATGAAAGCTTATGGACAGGAAGAAACTACTTGAAAAAAAACAATGGTTGAGTAAGAATTATTTCAAATATAATGCTTTCAAAGAAGTTAGACTTAAGTTAGAATTTGAAGATTTTAGTCTGTTTGACTGATATTAATGGCTATGACCAAAATCTTTGAAATTTGATGTGATGTCATAACAACACTGGATATAGGATATTAGATATCATTGAAATTGAGTATTGAATGGTCAGAGAAGTGATTTAATATCTACAGGTAGTTTTTTCTTTGTCAGAGGTATTTCTCCACCCAAACTTGAAAATGTATGAACAACTCAGAAGTTAGATATAAGTGCAGTGGTTTCTGAAAGAAGAAAGATTTTATTTAAGGTTTTCCCATATTTGTCCAGCTTAATTTTCATACCACAGGAAAGCAACTGGAAAGCAAATTTGTTTTGGTTTGTTTTTTTGGTAGGTGGTTTAGTGTTTGGTTTGTTTTTCTGTTTGGTTCAGTTTATCTAGAGGTACAATCTTTGGTGGTTTTCTTGAGGGTAGGTTGTTTCAGATCTGTTCTGATTATTGATTTTTTTTTTTTGTTATTATTATTATTTTTCTTCCCAGATCTTTTATTTTTAGCGGAGACCAGTAAAGGATAAAAGGTTTTGAGCAGATATTTCAATATTGGTTGGTTGTCAATATTTCTTCTAAATGACACTTTCAACTTGTTTCTGAATTTACTTGCTCTTTATAATTTAAAACAGGTTCAGTGCTTAAAAATAGGTCTATAAAATAATTTTTTGGCATTTGTATGTCAGTTTTACTTTAACCTTCTTTATGACACATAACCTTTATTTTATGCAAAGGAAAAAAAACACAATGTTGTGTTTCACAAACCTCATTGATCTTTTTTGTTTTGTTTTGTTTTTCCACCAGAGGCATGTATGTTCAATATATGCATAGAAAATATTGTAAAGGAGACTTTTGTTATGCACGTCAAATTACTTTCAGAATGGTAGTTATGACATTTATTAGAAAAGACAGAAAAATCTGAAAAACAAAACAAACAAACAAACAAAAAAAACGGATTAGAAAGAAATGGGATATTTGTATGGCATTAAGCAATCTTATGGCCATACTTAAACCAGACTTGTATGTTGTTCATACAGCAAATTTGAAAGTTTGGGAATAGCTGCAGGAGGCTGATTGGCCCACACATACATGTAATTTAATTTGCTATGAGAGTACCTGCATGGTCAACCTGCAAGGAAACTTCAGTACCATCCACCTCTCTTGGCTGGGACCTACAGATGAATGAGATGAAATCCCATCCTATAATATTTACATCCGCTTCATGCATAACCTTCATCTGCAAACAGCCTGGAATTCTCTCTTAAAGGAATAACACAGATATAGGAACTCAGGCTTTTGTTTTTTTTTTCCCTTAAATGCACCATTTCTCCTACATTATACGCCTTACCCATGAATAAAAACAATGCAAGGGTTTCAGGAGCTGGAAACAAATCTTTGCAAAATCATGTTCTTGTTTTGCACTGGAACATTCCCTCTTGCTCCACACTGCAGCAGAATGCAGAAGTGACAAATCACAAGCAAACAACTGAAAAACAATTTCAATTGAACATTTGTGAAATCTAAAAATACAGATCTGTCATGGAGAAAGCTAAGGTGGGATGTGTGATATAGAATTTCAGAGTGGTGAATTTCCCTTTTTTTTTGCCAAGTATTTGAGGTTGTCTCTGGAGCCTGTACTCATCTCCTCTATTAACTTTTCTAGAGATAGTACGTCCAACATTCTCAACAAGCAACAGCCATGAAGTTTTATGCATGGCTCTCTGTCAGAAATATAAACAAATTAGCTGAAGACTTATCCACCTGGAGCCTTAAAGCTGAATATTGCAGGAAAGGATAAAACTGAAAGCTGTAAACTCTCAGTGAATGTTAAAGCTTATGTGGAACACAAAACTTGATAAAGCAAATGTGTAAAATGTGTTCAAATCATAACACAGAAAGCTCTTTGCTATCCATCTTCAATTCTTTCACCCCTTCTCTCTGTTTCACAAGTGAGTTGACCAAAGTTTTTTATTGATGAAATGCCTGAAGAAGTAAAGATGTATGTAGTGCTGTTCCAATTTATTGAAAGAATGTCTCTGAAGACTAAATCAGCATTAATATATTGTACATATAAATCTAGAAAAACAATATCCAAACTCTTCAGATGGGGACTAGTAATCTTAACAGCACTGGACATGTCCTTAAGGCAACCTAAAACACACAAATAGTGACTTTTTACTAGTGAGGTATTTTCTCCCAAGGTCATCATAAAAAAAAAGTTTATTACACATACTAAGAGGATGCAGAGGCTTTTCAGACATCTAATTTCTTCATAATATGTACTTGTTAAATGGTAGTTTCTAAATCTTCTGAGCTGTCCATCCTGACTGATTTTATTTTCAAAAACAACTTAATAGGGGTTGAATATTCCCTGTAGTAATAGCTCCTTGAAGGCCTTTGGAGAGTGAGTAGTGAATTAACCAACCTACAGAGTGACCTAAATTATGAACAACCTCTAGGGCGCCTGAGGTAAGTGAACTTTCCCTCACTGCATGCCAGAGCTGATGTACAACAATGCTTTTTTGTAAAACCTAGCTGCCATTGGCTATTCTATAATTACTTGAGCTCTCTAAAATAGTAGCTGCTGCTGCCTGCATAAATCTGGTAACTTGCTTGCTTGTTTGTTGTCTTCTAATTTGCTCACATAAGTCTTACCTATGTGGAAATTATGTAATAAAATAAAAAAGACAAAAAGGGTATTTTAGCTGAATTTCTGTATTTCTAACTAGCAGGACTTTTTTTAAGCTTTTAAATTTGTAACTGTTGGCAAACATCAGTGTTTATATTTTTCCGAGTATTATTTCAGCTGAAGTGAGATAATACAAGTCTTTCTTCAGTGTCCTCTGAATTAATTCTTAAAAATCAGTCAAAGCTATATTAATTAACCATAAATTTTAAGAGACATTTTTACTTCAGTAAAAATTTATTCAGTTTGAATAATATGAAGGAGGGGAAAAAATATATATATTTTTTTTTTTTGTCTAATTTCCAGTAAAAAAATATACCAATAGAATTTCTTGTCCTTTGAAAACAGAAAAAAATCTCCTCTGTAATTGAACAGAAATATCTATTTGGTCACACCTCCAGATTCCCTAAAAGTGTATCTTGTCCTAGGAATCGAAAAGTACACTTAAAGAGAATGAATTTTTTTATACTGATGCTCAAGCTACCATAGGCACTTGACAAAATAGTATGAATTTTTGCTTTGTATCTTATTTAAAGTATAAGACAAAAATTAGCAGAATTGAACACAGAACTTCCATGAATGCAGAGCGATAGTGTGGTTTGTGGCAACCGTGTTCCTGTTATATTAGACTTCTAGTGTTGTTTTTGCAGCTAAAGGGAATTAGATACAGCAATTTCAATGGTTTTATTGAAATATACTCAGTTTATATTTAATATAGTATAATTGGCTTCACAGGAGAAACATCAAATACATTTTTGTGTATGCATGTAACACAAGTGAGGAAGCTTATGCTTCCCAAGCTCATTTTCAGTTTTCCTTTTATTTTATATCCACTTTTATTTATTTATTTATTTAGTATATAATTATTTTTTATACCAATATTTTGTCTCTCCATTACTGTCTGTCTTAAATAATTGTCTTCTCTTTATTTGTGAGGTTATAATTTATTGATAATGAACAACAGATGGCATAAAGTATATCTGCATTTTCTTTATTCTTTCTTCTAGCTTCATTGCTTGAGATTTTAGGAAATAGTCATCTGGGGAATGCCTTAAGATAACCTGCTTTTTTCCTCTGATCCTGGCTCTTTTGAGGCTTAAACATAGGTGAATGTGGTGGTGCTTGTGTGCTCAGCTTACTAAGAAAAAGGCCAGGTAAAGAGATTGCTTGTGAACCCATTTAAAGAAAATGCTTCTCATGCTTGTAACTATCATTGGATGGTTGGACCTACACGGTCCTTGTGATTTCTAAGATTATCTTGTTCAAACAGAGATAGTACAGTACATTTTCCAAGATAATATAATGTGAAATGTTCTCCAGATGAATTTGACAACTCAGATTAATCGTTTGTATTCTCTAACCATGGCAGTGCTAAATTGGGACATCAAGTGTCATAGTAAAATTAATGTCACTTTTTCATTATTCAGAAATATAAGTTATTTTGTAAACAAATTAAACCACCCACCAACATTTTAGTGCAGTTTTGACATACCAACCTGTTGTTCTGAGAATTCTATTCATTATTTTGTGACCTCTGTAAACCTCAGCTACTGCAGTAGTCCTTTTCCTTTGTTATATTTCTGGGCTTTCAAATACCAAGTGTGTAATACATATTTTTTCCATCTATTTCAGATTCTTCAATATTTTTCATAGGCTTTTTTACTACCTGTATATATATTAAAAAATCAATCCTCTTTCAATACACAAATAGTGAAGCTTTTTAACTACTAAATCTATTTTATAATATTAATACAAATTTCATAACATTAATATTTCCATAGAAGAGGAATTTTTTTACAATAAAAAGAAATATGAAAGAAGGAAAGGATTTAAATATGGAAGAAAAAACTAAAATATGGACAAATCTTTCAAATTTATATCCTTACATGTGATTTCAGATATTTCTTTTTTTCATGTATTTTAACAGTGTAGGTATTTAACTTTGGACAAGTTGATGTATATTAGGATATTTGGATTATAGATATTGATTAATCCCAGGGAAGGATTAGATTTTATATTAGGAAAAATTTATTCGCAAAAGGGTTGTCAAGCAGTGTAACAGGCTGCTCAGGGAAGTGGTTGAGTCACCATCCCTGGAGGTATTTAAAAGATGTGCAGATGTGGCACTTTAGGACATGATTTAGTGGTGGATTTGGCAGTGTTGGGTTAATGCTTGGATTTCATGGTCTCAAGGGTCTTTTGCAAAGTAAATGATTCTATACACAGAAGTACTGAAGTGTGCTGGATAAAAAACATCTTAGGGATAACATTTTTGAAAGGGACATGTGCTTCTCACCCAGTAAAGTACTTTCTGGTGGATGACTACTCAGTGTTTCACTGTGTGATTCCAGAGTGTTTTGGTTCAGAACAATGTCTTTATGCTTTTCAACATAACATTCATTACAACAGTAATGACAATAGTTTATGCAAAGCCTTTATATTTTTCTTCCATATTGTTTGCACTTATTTGAACTATCAGAAGTAACAAATTATCCAGAAGGTGTGTTGGATCAAAAGACCAGCCTGTATGACCTGTTTAATGGTTTAGTTTTTTCTGAATTCTATAGCCCTTTAGTAATATTCATCTCTGCATACATTTGGCTTAACGAATTCACTGTAATAAAGGCCTGAATACAGGTCTGATATCCAAGATCATAATTTTGGCTCTTGAGCTCATCCATGAACTGGTTTTTCACACTTAAGTGTTTAAAGCAAGTTTCTGAGCACAATATTTTAACAGAAATATGGACAGTTAAAATGCTTCTTATCATATTTTGAAGACAAATAATGCCATACCTTTGAGGGTTTTGTAGCTATAACTCCTAGTATTCCTAGTTAAGAAATTTGCATAATATGTGTGCTTTCCATACTTATTTAATCCACAAAGGAATGAAAAATACCTTACAACATCCCTATCAGTTCATAGCTCAGACATAAATACTTGCATAATTTCATTACTACTAATCTGTTCTTGAAATCATGGGGAACTATCACCAAATCATATTTTTCATTCTGGTTGGGCTTTTCTGCATTTCACGTTGGCATTCTTTACCCAGTGCCCAGTGCTGTAAGTCCGGGCTGCTGTTGCATAGAGTGGTCTTGAGCCCAGGGAGCTGTTTGTCATGTCTGTACAAGCAGTTGCACATGTGACAAGCCAGATCCGGAAATCAAACTGTTCTGAGAAGGATCAGTTCCATGATCTCAGAAGCTGCATATCTTGCTGGAGCTCAAAGAAACACAATAAATGCCAGCCTGAAGGCAGAAGGTAGAACTGTCCTTTTTTACAAATGCTTAAATCAAGTTACAATTAAGTAGAAGGTCTTAGCAAAATTCTAGCTTTAGTTACTATGATTAGGTATTGGAAAACATTCTGAAACTGACCAAACTTTCCCATGCTACTGCTTATTTATATCTACATGTCTCAAAATTTTGAATTTCAGGGCTCGGTAGTATTTTAGACTTGTTCTGTGTGTATGGTTTATCATGTTATGTAAGAAATGTCAAATTTATTTTTACAAGTTTTATGTCTTTTCTGAGATACTTGCTACCTAAATGTCCTTTATGTCACATCTGTATTTGTGTAGGTGTCTGTTTCCATGCATATGTGAAAGTAACTTTTTTGTACCTGTACTGGCTATACTTCTGTGACATTTGCTGATCATTCCATGCAAAACCTTTTAGTGAGACTTGTTTTGGTGGGTTCCCTATTACAACAGCTGTGCTAAACATAAGTGCTGTACAGTCTCTTAGGGAGTATAGCAATTAAAAACACAATGCCCACATCAATATCTTATCTTCCAGGGAAAAAAACAAACCATAACAACATAAAACTTCAAAAAGACAACTTAGCATTGTTTAGTTACAATATCACTTAAAGAAATACAACATTAGTACAGTATGCACTTAAAAATACTTAATATTAACCCAACAAATAAACTAATGATTTTCAATTAATCCTAGAGGTGCCCCATGCTGTTAATTGAACTAGTTAATTTATCACAGTGCTCTCAGACAAGTACCACTTACACATGCCATTTCACATACTGAAGAAATTGTTTTATTTATATCAGCTCTCACAGAAACCAAAAGTAATTTCCTCAAGTACTTTACTTCAAAAGGTTCAAAATTAGCTGTTATCTCTTCCAAAACCAGGTAAAAGTATACTTTGGAGCTTTTGCTTGTCTTTTTGATTTTAAAATTTAGACAGACTTGTGGTTATAGTTATTAAAATAAATATTGATAATAAAATAATTTTGTGTTGAAAAACCTTATTTTACTGGATTTTTTGGGGGGGAAGGTTTCTATTTAATTTTGTAGATTTTCTATATACTATTCAAATTTTTTAATCAAAATTCTGGTTTGCTTTTCAGAAAAAAAAAACAAAAAATACCAAAAAACCCACAAAAAAGCATTATTAAGAAGTAGGGGTTTTTTCCATTTCCTACTTTGCCATCTTTAAAATTTAAACAACAGAGCACCTGACAGTGTCCCAAGTGTTACTCATACTGCTTTTATTTTTTTCCCATCTTTCTAGGCTAGTAGACAAAATACATCCCTTTGTAAATTTGTCACTGAGCAGGATAGGATTTAAAGTGTCTTCGGACCAAAGGAAATGACAGTTTAATAGGGAAAGTATAAGCTGCACACACAAGTAGAGCTAAACAATGAATTCATTCCCCACTTCCCATGGGCAGGCAGGGGTTCAGCAGTCTCCAGGAAACTACGCCTCCATCACACATAACCATAACTTGGGAAATGTCATAACTAAGGATGTTTTCCCCTCCTCCTACTTCCCTCAGCCTTTACTGCTGAGCCTGATGCTGTATGGCACAGAATTTCCCTTTGGAGAAGTTACGCTCACATGTCCTGGCTGTGTCACCTCCCAAAATATTTTGTTGCCTCAAGTTGCCTACTCATCTGAGAAGCAGGAAAGACCTCTATGCTGTGAAATGTTGTTTACTTTTTACTTCTACTGTATCCTACAGTTTGTGAAAAAAAACCAAAAAAACCCAGTGAAAGCATAATGTATTATGGCTGGTTCAAAACGAGTAATTTCATCTGCCTAATTCCTAGAATATAATTTTGTTAAGAGTTCAAGAAGTGTTTGGACAATGCCCTCAGGTAGATGGTGTTAATCTTGGGGTTGTGCTGTGCAGGACCAAGAGCTGGATTTGATGATTCTTCTGAGTCTCTTCCAACTCAGGATATTCCATGATTCTGTGATTCTAGGAGCTTTATGCCAGATTATAGAAGCTTGGAAGTTTATTTACCATGAAGTTATTTCCAGAAAATAAAAGACTTACCCACCTTTCTGGCCATGATTCCTAATCTGCAACTGAAAAATGTGATTATTATTTCACTACCTATTTTTGTAGATATCAGAAAAATATTTGTTCATGTGTGCTTAAATTGGATGCAAAGCTTTTGTCATCTCTGAGATGTGAGTCTTTGAGACGATAAAAGATCTTTTACACATAAACAACTTTATGTCATTTTGTGAAATAAAATGGAATGGTCAAATGTCTCCACTTTATATTGATTCATTCACTAGGAAAAAATGTAGGACACAATTCATACAAATAGAAATGTGAGGCATAGCTGCATCTACTTGCTAATGGGATGAAAAGCTGAAAATACAATAGAAGGCTTCATAGCAACCTTGGATGTACAGGCAGATAACACGATGAAACAACTGTAGAAATATTCTGCATTTAACAAGTTGTTACGTAAAAAAATTCTGAAGAATTGCACCTATTACTTGTGCTTTTTCTAGAGGAATAATGCCTATAGAAAAGCATATCTAACTTGTGGAAATGAAAAACATGCAAAAAAAGAAATGTGACTTAGTACAAGTAGAGAAAACAGAAATAATTATGCTTGCATAGTACAAAAATTATCTATAGTAAGATAAGGAGGAGTTTCAAAATGGATGAGTTCTTTGATTAAAATCACAAAGCTGACAAAGGAGAAAATGAAATTGGATTGAACTAGTCTGCAAAATAAATTTAAGTTAAAATAGATATAAATTAAAAGGTACTTAGAATCTTCCTGTTAAAACAAACTACTTATGGTGATAGGAATAAATATTGCCCATTTTCTGGTGTTTACCACTGACATTTAAGATCTATATTCAGCTATTTTTAAAACTGACAATAGAAAAAATTGGCCTTTTAAAATTTTCTTTAACCAGGGCTTGGAAGAGATGAATTCTGGTTTGAAATGTTTCTCCAGCAATCTGAGCCCTTTAAAAATGAGGATGATGCTATTTACCTATTTGATAAGAATGTACTAAGCATTTGCACAGTGGTTTACAAATTCCATATCTTTGATTAATATTAAAAATTACCTTCAATGAAACAAAATAATTCTGGACAGAAATAAATGTTTGGGTAACGACAAGAAGTCTTTTCTTCTGTGGAAAAAACTCACCACTGCAGTAATTGACCAGGGAGCAAGCGTAGTAGTCAGAGTAGTGTGGATGGTAAATTATATTTAAATCCCACAACAGAAAGCTTATAAGTTTCAAATAGGTTGCTTTATCAGTGAAAGATGGAAGAACATCAGATTTAAAGACAGCAGCACAATCCGGTGTTTTAATTCTTCTTGAAGTTTAAAGCTTTGTTATACAGATACTCAACTCTTTGAGATTATTTTATGATAATGAAATCACATAGCTAATTTCTGAATTATATAATGAATAAAGTAATGTATAAATAGCATTTTTCATTATCTAATTCCTTAGTCTTCAATCACAAGTGACAAATATTCTATCTTAAATCTTTTTACCCATTATCAATTCTCTCCACTTGCAATATAAATAAAGCTGCAAAGAACTGAAATGGCACAAGGGAATACTGAGAAAAGCTAAGTGAGTGAGAAAATCTGTGTTGCTTTAAAGTGTATCTGAGGGAAATCTTGGGTGTTTCCATGGTTATATTCTGTTCTGCCATTGCTTATGGAAATTCAGTAGAGGAGTTACATTTCTGTTAATAATACATTAGCATAAGCAACTGTTGAAATTATATATTATATGACTGTGGACTACAAGATGAGGAAGCACAAAGGATAAAAAGGAAAAGAAGTTCTGAAACATCTGAAGACTCCAAAGAAAAAGAAGTTTTCTACTAAGGTCTACTAATTTGCTTGCATAGAGGTTAATTCTAGTAATTTATTACATTTTTATTGTTTCAAAAATATAGGAAAAAACCCCCTCCAAAACACATATCAGACAATGCAATGAGGAAACTTAGAAGATTTAATAATTATAGGCACATTACTTGCATGAATAAAAGGACAGTAACTCATCATGAAATAACAAGATAATTATTTTTTTGTCTTCTCCTTCATTAAACTGCTGTCAGAAATTGTGCTTCAAAAAATAATTGATTTCACTTTAAGGATATAAACAGAGGAAAGAGGGAGAAAATAGTCTTTTCTCAAAACAAAACTAAACTCATCAGAAATTCTAGAAAGGACAGGTGGCAAAATACAAGAAGAGTAAAGCAGCCTCTAAAACACAGAGTCTGAGACTTTTTGAGTCAAGACCAGAAAATTAATAATCATGCAGTGTTGTAGTAAGGACGCATCATAAACCTCCACAAGACAAGGCAATTGATGAGGCTTTTTGTACAGAAGTATCAGAAGCCTTTAGATTTCAAAACCTGTTTTTTTATTTTAGTTGTCAAAAATAGAGTCATCTCCTGGGAAGAAAATACTGGGTGAGCAATTCAAGAGGTTTGTAAGTTTCGGTGTTGATTATCTCCCAAGGCACAGGCTAGAGGACTTAACTACTCTAACGCGCTACTTGACCTGGGACTTCATAACTATGGACTGATTGAATTCAGCATCTGTTGTATTGTGCTAATGTATCACTGATTATGTATCACATGGTTCGTCCCATGTACCCTCTGTAATAGTTGGTTTTCCCCTCACCTTCTCAGGTTAAAGACCCTACAAGGGTCTCCCATTAGCCCTTGGCTCCCTTCCTCCACCCCCCCTCCCCCTGGGTTTAAAAGAACCTCACCCCAGGCATTCGCTCTCTTTTCTCCCTGGCTTCCTTCCCTTGTCTGTCTCCCTACTTTTCTCCTTGCCCCTCCCCTCCACCTCGTGGCCTTCCCCCCTATTCTTCTCCTCCTCCAGGACCCATTTGCCATTAAACTCTTTGGACCACTCCACCAGGGAGGGAAGAGCTGTTCCTCTATCCAGTTACTAAGTGTCCTGTTGTGATTTTGCCGGAGGTTTCGGAGCTAGCCAAGCTAACCCCCAGGGAGCAAAATTATGACAAGCATCTAGAGGAGGGATCCGGGAAAATAAGCAGTATCATTTAGACTCTACTTATGCCAGAGAGCAGCCTTCAGTTTACTTAAGGAATTACAAGGCAGAATACACTGGGAAATCACCATGAAGTAGAAAGGTGCCTATGAGAGATGGCTCATACTATTTAAAGAGAGAGAGAAAAATAATAAGCAACTACTTCAGAGGTCAGAAAGACCAAGAGTTTCCCCAGAAAGTCCCTCTTGCTATATATAAGGAGCCTCAAAGAACTGAAAAACTTTCAACAATTGGAAACAGCTATAAGCAATAAAGAAGAAGCATGAAATTATTACTTGGACAAAATTATTATTTGGACACTTCTACATGAAATCAAAAGAGTCAAAGACTTATTGAAGTTAAAATAAGAAAATGTCATGAAATGTAATGAGGAAGGTATGTTCAAGATAGGCATAAGAAAAGAAAATTCAAGAGATGGATCTAAACAGGGGGGAGAAGTTAGTGTTGGATGATGTTGAAAAGGCTGAACTACTCCATGCCTTTTTATTTCTGTTTTCAGAGATAAAGTCTGAGCGCAGAAGTGGGAAAGCAACAAGTTAGGGATGTATTCATATCCATTAGGCCAGATGGAATTCAACTGAAATTGTGGAAAAAGTATTCTGACGTGAATGTGAAGCAAGTGTGTCACATCTACCAAAAAAACAGCAGCAAATGAAGAAGAGGATGTAATTAGAAAGAGGATGATATTGGACTCAGCTATCCTTAAGTAATACAACAAGCAGAATCCAGGGACCTCTCAGCCAGTCAGCTTCCCCTCAGTCCTGGAAAAACCACAGACTAGCTTCACATGGAGCTCATTTTCAGGCTTGTGAAATAAAAGAAGGCCATTAGGAAGACGTTGTGTGGATTTACCAGGAAAAAAATATTTGACCAACTTTATTGCATTTTGTGGTGAAAAGATTGTTTGTTCAGATGAGGAAGATTTGGTAACCTCTACTCCAGTAAGCTTTTTGTCCCCTTCAGTAAAAAAGATTTTATTATCTATGACTTTTTCTTTTCTTTTGATTTACTTTTCCACATACCATATAAACAATTCAAAGCAAATTTGTGACAGAAATAATAATTTTACCTTTCTTTCTTGGTTATTTCAACCACATTTCCTTACTTTCAGTTAAAATATTTTCATTGTAGAAACAAATATTTGCAGATATAATTAAATGGACAATTTGATATGTTCATAACTAACTACATATCACTTGTCAAATTAAGCACATTCTTATATATTTATGAATTATTAAAAACTATTAGCCAATTTGTAGAAACTGTTGAAATTAATATTCATAAAATAATTTCTGGTAATTACTGCTTTAAGTGTTCAAATTATATTACACTACTACTGTAGGTAAAGTAATTCTTTTCTGTTTGTAGGGTCAAAGCTTCAATCAATACAGACAAAAAATTAGACTGAAATAAATTAATGTGCTGAGGACTCAAGGAACGCTAATATTCAATTAAGCAAATAACACTTCAAATAACTGATTGAAATAAATCACTTTTCTGTTTATTTTGAAATTAATATGTTTTCATTTCATTCTCTAAGATTAATCCATATGCTTTTGCAGTTTAAATTTATAGAAATTCATAGATATATAATTGGGGTTTTTTGTTTGTTTATCTTAGAAATGCAATTTCTCTAAGAAGCTTCCTTAATATATATGGAACTTTTCTGTCCCTGGTATTGAGCAACATGTACATTTGCTTGTCCAATATGAAAGACTTAAAAGTAAGGAAATAATCTGTAATACTGCAATTAAGAGAACATTCAAGATTTAATAAAATGGTATGGAGATATGATGTTTCTCTAAAAAATTCTTACCTTATACATACCTTATACATAAGATCATCCATCTACTCAAAGTGTTGATTTCAGGAGTAAAAATACATCTACATAATTTTTAATCCTTTATATTCCTGTTTTTTTTCAACACACCTAAAAAAGTACAACTTCAGTTTTGTACTTATTCCTTCACCAACAGATGGGTTCTGTAAGTTCCAATTCTATAAAGTCCATTGAAGTTAATAGGTTTGCAGGAGTGTTCCTGCTAATATAACTCAGAATATAACATCTCTAGTGACATCAAATAAGGAATTTGACTATATTTGAATTCTCTGCAAATTGTAACTGATAATAAAAAAAGAACAATTTAGTCCAGAAGTCACTGAGGTTTATTTTTTTCACTGACTTAATTCTATAGTTTTATTTTTAATGGTTTTCAAAAGTAGAGTAGCAAGATGGATGTGTGTATTATTGGCTTAGTTTGATTTAGTGCAATTTCTTAATCTTTTGCAAAATTTTCCTAAACACATCTAGATTAATAACTGAACTAAAGACTTTATGCACTTTACCCTCTTCAAAATAACAGAATAGAAATAATGAAAGTATTTTTCTTAGCATTAAGATCTTTGAGTGATGTGATGTCCATTTATATATAATTTTTAGTACATTGAATATGATAGCAGCAGAAGTAATAAAAGGCATACTTTTCCCTTAGTCCAGGGAGCAAAACAAGCAAAACAGTCAGAGATGTGAAGATATAACTACAGTATGTGACAGACTAAAAGAATCAGAAAGGACACGTGTCTCATTGCAGACTAGCAAGCAGCAGTGACAAGAAAAAAATATTCTCAACTTCTGTAAGTTCGCTAAACTCAGGCATGTTCCAGCTCACTTTTCTCATATTCCTGTAATCCCTCTAAACAGTTCTAGGTAAACAGCTGGATAGCTGCATACATCCTGCCCTTCTGTCCACCTCTGAGGTTGCTTAAGCTGTGATTCATTGCAACAGGACTACTTCATCCATCTTTCTGTCATTTCAAATTCTGAGCTGAACATGAAGGAAATTCCCAGTGGGAAGTTGATGACTAGCAGCAATGACCGGGTAGAGCTAGCTATCCTATATGTGATACAAGTTGATCAAGTTTCTTTTCCTTGAGCTGGTATCTTAAAATGTATATTACTATAAATGGTATATTGCTACTTAAGTTCCTGCCACAAATGCCATGAAAAAGTAGTAAATTTGTGCAATTTATCATCACTCTGTCAAACAGATATTGCAATCAGTAGGATCAGGCTCAGTGTATCTATGATTTCACACAGAACAAAACTAGCTCAGGAATATGGGGGGAAAATGCATGTTTGATCCTGATGCTTTCATGCTCACAGCTATACTCTCAGCAAGCTAAATTAGAGGTGCAAGACTATATTCCCATCCCCTAGCAGATATTTAAGAATATTAGTTTGTCTATATGTCATCAATCACTTGTACTCCTCTTAGGTGCTGAAGTCAACAGAGACCAGATGTGCTGGCAGGAGCTGTGCCCTGTCCTTTCCAGTAGGAACAGTGCTATTGCTTCCCAATGAGCTGAGCAAGGCCAAGGACCAAAGTTCTTGAGGTGGCTCATGGAAGGCATTGCTGGAGCCTCTCAGCTCATGCTCTCCTGGGCCCTGCCCAGCATTTGTATTTGGGGCCCTGCTGTGGTGCCTGGCTAGGATGGACTGAGAAATGTTATGTGGAAACATTGGACCTATTAACTCACTGCAGATACTGACAATAACAGGGTGCATATAATTTTTTTCATCACTGCCAGAAGCCCATGGCCCTTGCAGTACCCTGGGGTTCAGGGTCTGGGACCTGTGGGGCCTCAGCCTGGGCCTGATCTGGGAGGACACCCTGTGTGCCTGGAGATGAGCGACTCTCACCTCCCTGGGGTGAGCTGGGACTGTGCAGAACCATCTGTGGAAATGGTGTGAGCAGTTACCATCCTTGCTGAGTGACCAACTCCAGCCTTGAGTGTCCTTGTTTGGAGGATCTGAGAGAGTGGGTCTGTCAAGACACAAGCTAGACCATTGGATCCTCTATAGATATTTGACTTTCTTGAAACTGTCAATCAGAGATTTAAACTAAACATTGATACCATGGCGGACATCTGCAGCCAGCTCTGAGATATGTTTGTCCTCAGATGTCAAATATCAGCTTTAACAGCTCTCAAGTTGTTCAACAGCAGCAGAGGTCATCTAGATTTTCAGTGCTCTGACAGCTTGCCAGTCACCAGCACATCTTAGTGGATCTTGAATTATGAAGGTGTTTCACTTATTCTCTAGGAAATTGAGAGTTCCACATAGAATGACAGCTGCTACCACAGCCCCATACCAGACCATGACTACACATTCTCAATTTACAACAGAGAATTTCTCACAGTAGCACTGCTTTGATCTATGTCTTTTTCTTGGACACTGACATGTAATCAAGGAGTCTAGGAGTTTTCTCTCCTTCTTCCTCAGTGTTTTTCCTCCCACTCCTCTCCCCAAATTTATCCCAAGAGAACTCATTACTTCCCTGGTAGGAGAGAAAAAAATGTCTGTGCCAAGTCCCTTTATATTTTCTCATCCAAAATATTAAATCCCAGCTATCACTGCATAGATGTTTATTCAAGCCAGTTCCATGATCATTTACCCTGCTCTCAGCCAGCATCAGTGTGGGTGCTCTGCTTCAACCACTGTGTAGCTTTTACATTACAAGGCACTTGGCTTTTGATTCTTAATCATGAAGTGGTTTGGATTACAAAGGACCTTAAAGATCATCCAGTTCCAAGCCCCATCTCCCCATGGTCGGGGACAAGCTTCTACTAGACCAGACTGCTCAGACTTCCATCCAACCTGTCCTTGAACACTTCCAGGGATACACAACTGCTCTGGGAAACCTGTGCGAGTGTCTTGCTGCCCTCATAGATCCATGTAGATGATTCTTTTTTACTTCTTCCTTATAGCTAATCTCAACCTACGCTCCTTCAGCTTAAGGCAATTATCCTTTTTGTATCGCTGCATGCTCTTGGGAAAAGCCCATTCACAGCTTTCTTGTAGGCCCCCTTTAGGTACTAGAATGTTCTATAAAGTCTTCCAAGAACCTTATCTTCTCCAGGATGTACAATCCCAGCTCTCTCAGCCTGTGTACATAGGAAAGGTGCTCCAGTGCACTGATCATCTTTGTTTCTCATCTCTGGACTTGCTCCACGTCTTTCCTTCATTGGGGACCCCAAAGCTGGACACAGTGCTCCACAGGGTGTCTCTGGCAAGTGACCAGAGTAGAGGGAGAGAATCACATCCCCCAACCTCGTAGTCATGCTCCTTTTCCATCAATACCTCAAGTCCATCTTCTCAGAATTACTGTCAATCCATTCTTTGCCAAGCCTATGTCTGTGCTTGGGATTGCTCCAACCCAGGTGCAGGACTTTTCATTTGGCCTTGTTGAACTTCATGGGGTTAGTAAGGGCCCATCACTCAAGTTCCCACTGGATGGCTTCCCTTCCCTTCAGTACATCAAACACACCAATAGATTGGTGTCAGTAACTTTAGTTTGAAGCCCTCTTCACCAGTTTGGCAAGCCTATTACCATAGATGCTCTTCTCTTTCCCTGACAGGTGGACCCCATCAGCCCCCAGTGAACCAGATTTCTCAAAAGGAGTCCCATGGCATAACTAGCCTAACCTCTTGCTGTGGCACGAATCCTATAACCATCATTTGCCAAACTTGGCTGGCCATTTCAAACCCCTGATCAGAGAGAAATTTTACTTGCATATCTGTCTGTGCATACTTGAGTACCCATTCCACACACCACAGTAATGGTGATTACTGATGTATGCAATAGACAATAGTAGTAAATGAGCCCTGAGCTCTGAAAAGATAAAATAAATGTTCTGTAATTTTTGAGCAGGTATAACAGCATTCTGATGTGTTAGATGAACAGTTTTCTTTCATTTGGGAGTTTGGTTTGTTGGGTTATTTTTTTTTCAAATGAGAAAAATGTTGCTTTTACTCTGCAGATTCCAGCCCTCAATTGATAGCAGCTCCTCAGAAATCACTAAAGATACACAATGCACATACTAGATAAATAAAAGAGTTAAGGGGAAAAGTTTGGGAGTATTCATGAATTTGTGCAAATATGCTACCATTTCAGATCATTTAGAATTGGAAGTTTAAAATCCAGAATAAATAAGAGACTCTATAAATTTTCAGTATTTAAGTATTACAAAACTGTAATGCATGAAATACATTATTGCTCTCATGATAGGAAACAAACTGAGTCTAATGGTTTTTCTTCTATTTTCATTTTCGTGTCTTTCTGAAGTAACTGTTTAGAGGAATGGAACTGACTTCCCTGGCAGAGTAACAATTTGGGTTTAAGAGGAACATGGCTGGTTTTCTGAAAAGTTTTTGTTTTGCAAGCATGTGTCACAATCTGAACAAAGGAGAAGGAAATTGTACTTTCTTTCACGTCTCCATCTTTTGCTTGCAACTCACACTGTTCTAAGGTTTTTGAGCTGCCAAGCTGTTTTAGTGAAAATCTGTCATGTTGAAGTCTTAAAGCCAGACTTTAAAGGATCAAGTTATGAAAGAATACACTGTTTTTTCTTCCTAACAGTGCTGTAGTAAAACTGAGTATCATTGCCTCAGGGTAGTAGAAGTGTAATTCCTGAGGCATTCATATTTCATGTTAAGTACATACTGCCATGAGCTTTGTGATTCTACTCAGAAATAATTCCATTTATTTACAATCATCTGTGCTGCCCTTCAGGAAGATGGGAAGGAAATCATCTTTCAGGCAAATCTGCTAAAATTAGTGATGTAAAATTTTTAAAAACTTTTTATAATATTATGCACACTGATAATGAATATTAATTCATTTATATATATTTTAGTACTTTTATATTAAAAGGATATTTGGAAAACAATTATACTAAAAAGATTTATATTTGGAATGAAAAGCCTTGAAGTCTAGAAATGTGTGTTATCATAATATTATCTGGCAGGAATTTACATACTGTTTGGCTTCATGATATCAATCTTTTCAATGCCAATTTGCAATTACATAATTGATGGCATACAAGCAACTTTATGAAGGTGTTAATGATGCACAGCAGACCAAATAAGCTACTTCCATATGTCAGGAAACAGTTCTAATAACTTCCTCATACAAATCTTTGTTCCTAGGAGTAATTCTTTTAGACCTCTTCTGCAGAGAAAGGGGAAGTAGATACATGTTGATATGAAAACAGTGTTTCCATCATCATTCACAATGACATGTGATTTTGGATCATAACTTTATGTCTTGGACTTGATGCTTGACTTTTGGTGCATTCATCTTCGTGCCAAATAGAGTCATGTGCCTTAGTATCATCATTCTGCCTTTGGAAAAGGTATTAACTTCTCCTATGACATTTAGAAAAACTGCACTCAGCAACTTGCCTAGCTTGAACAATTTTCAGAAATCAGCTTTGATTCAGTGTTGAAATTATTTAACACACAGTGCAATATGGTATTGCTGAATAGAGAAATGGATTCATATGCTTTTCAATTAGCTCCAATCCTATTTCCTTCAGTTGGACAAAATAAATAAATTAGAAATTTCTGTGACCTATGACAAGGAAGCTCAAAGATTTCTTTTTGTTTTTCCTTGAGGCATAAGAGAATTTGAATGGGAGGCATTCTTGTACTATGTACACAGATTTCATTAAAGTAACTTGAGTGTATTACATATTTATATAGAATCCATTTGTTTCCAGAATTAACAGGCCCTGTCTGACTTTTATCTAGATGAATGCTTACATGTAAAGTGGTCACTGTAGAATAAGGCTTCTGGAAGTAAGTGGAAGTCAGGAAGCACCATTTTGGGACTATTGAATTTGAATTACATTATATCATAAGCATTTATAATCTGGTACTGCACTCACCAAATCTGGTATCATAATGAGATTTAAATTTCCATTTAAAATATGTAGACTCATTATGCAGATAGCTAATAAAGGATAATGTTCTTTGGAAGAAATGGTGTTTCCAAACTCCAGTATCCAAAAGAAAAGAAACACCTTTCTGATGCAGAGACTGATTCAGTGGGATACTCACCTGAGGCTCAGTAAATGCCATTCCACAGCTGTGCAGGTCAGACAATGGGAAACCACTGTCAAAGAATACAGCATGCAATGGTTTGAATTATCACTGTTTCAAAGTGTATGTCATCCTAGTCTTTTGATTATGTGCAGCCTTGCAAGGGAGAAATTCAGCAGAGTGATATTCTTTCCTTACACTTGAAGTTCAAGTTTCTTTATTACCAGTAGGCTCCTGTCTATGGGCTAAAATTTTATCCAGCTTCCATCTATGGAGGGGCTTTGGATGTCAAGAAAAAGCGACTATAGCAAACTGGTATAAGGAATCATAACAAGGGAAGTGTTACTGTAGACTTGACTGCTCTTGACTCTTCTGCTGAGCTTCTGACCCTATTCTTTGTAGGTAAATGAGATGGACCTTTGATCTGTTGCAGAACATTCACATTCTTGGTCTTGCATTAATTTTTTTAATATCAGAGCCAAACCTAGATTTATATATAACTTGATATTTAACACCAAAAAACCCCAAACAGTTAATTTGGGATGAATTTACTTGAAATATACAATTTGTTCAAAATGACAATGTAATAATGATCCATAGATCAGAATTACAAAATCATGATATTTGGAAAGGAACTCTTGCAACTGTCTAATCAAATTCTCTTGATGAAAGTAGGATCAGCTAAATCAAGTAGACCAAGACCACAGTCAGTTTTTTCAATATTCCCAAAAATGGTGACTCTACAGTCTCTCTGGATAACCTGTTTCAGTGTTTGACCCCCCTCACATTATTTTTTTATGCTTCTGTTTAAATGGAATTTCCTGTATTTAAGTTTCTGTCCATTGCCAGAAACTGATAGCCTCTTTTGCTATCACACAGTACCACAGAGGAAACACTGTCTCTGTCTTCTTTATTCATTACTATCAGAGGTTGGTCAGGCAAGGCAATTGTGCCACTCCACACTACACAGGGGCCCAAACTCTGTTACTCACTCTGTGCAGTTTCAGGTGCTTCAGTATAAGACTATAAAATGATAAGAGTGCGTCCAGAGGAGGAAGAAAATATGGTGAAATGTCTTGAGGGCAAGACTTACAAGGTGTGGCTGAAGTCACTTTTGTAGTTCAGTCTGGAGAAGAGGAGGCTGAGGTATGACCTCATCACAGTCTTCAACTTCTTCAAGGATGTCAGCAGATGGGAGGCTGCTGATCTCTCCTCTCTGGAGATCAGTGACAGGACATGAATAAATTGAACGAAGTTACATTAGGGAAAGCTCAGATTGGACACTTGGAAGTGTTTCTTCACAGGGAGTCACTGATAACTCAAGCATTTATTCACCTTTTGAGGTCCCTCTGGATGATAACACATCTGCATGATGTATCACCAGCTCCTCTTAGTTTTATGTCATTTGCAGAGGATCATTTGCATTCTGCCCCACTGTCCAGTTCTGTAATGAGGATGTTAAACAGTGTTAGACCCACTACAGACACTTGGGGTACTCCTCTAGTGACTGGACTCCATTGGACTGAATTCCAACAGGCCTACAGGTGTGCACAGATCAAAAATGTTTGAATCTGGCAGTTCAGCCAGTTTTCAGTCCACCTCTATGTCCATATAACTAATTCATATTGCCTCAATTTGCCTGTGAAGGCTTCACAGAAAACAAAACTAAAAGACTTTAGAAATTCAAAATATACAACATCCATTGCCCTCTCTTTGCCCACTAAGCTAGTAGTTTCATTGTAAGAGGCTACCACGCTATTAAAGCATTATCTCCCTTTCATAAATCCATCGTCACTACTCTTAATCTCCTTGTTCTTTGCATGTTTGGAAATGGCTTTGAAGAGGATTTGTTCCATGACTTTCCCAGGGATCAAGGACAGGCTGACTGACCTGTAGTGTCTCAAATCTAAATATTTGCACAGAACACAATAATTTCAGTTGAAACCAAAACATTTAGACACTGCCTGCTCTCCAGAGTAGACAGTCATAAAGAGAAGATAGATGAAAAGAGCATTTGAGAAAAAAGACAAAAAATTGACAAACACAGATATTGTAAATTATCCTTGTGATTCTAAAAATGGTGAGAAAGATGTCTCATTTTTTTGAGTTGGTAAATGTTAATGTTTTCTCAAGGGAGAATGACTTTTCTTTAAGTCTCATTAGCATTTAGACAGAGAGAAGGTGTTGAGTTCCATGGTTATTCAAGTTGAGTTTGGTTTTCAGAAGCAAACCATAACGCCTCTCCAGATTCAAACAGAAGCTGAAGTGAGACTCTATTTTGGACTAAAACGTACCTAAATAAGTGGAAGCATGTACTTAAGCTGACTGTTGGTTCATTTAGTTGCCGCTTGAATAAATATTAGAGATTGACTTAGCATTACAGGTATTTTCCTAAACTTTTATCTGTGAGGGATAAAACTAGAGATTAGAGGTTCATTCGCAATAACAAAGCTTTTCACTGTCTTACTTTACTGTATAGTATAAAATTAGCCTTCTGATACAATTAAGACAAATTTTTTTTTTTGCCTTCTGGAACAAGGAAGTAATTGTTTAATGACTTTTGTTGAAGAAGGAATGGAGTTGCTTAATGACCAGCTTGGAATATTGGAGTTTCTATATTTGAGGTGAGCATTTACATATAATCAAAGTTTATCATCTGGGTGGAGTTTGTGGTGTTTAATGGCAAAGTTCAATAACGGAATCTTCTTTGAATCTAGTCGGTCATTGGTGTTTGCACTCTCATATCATACCACCTTTCACATTCTCTCTCCAATTTCATTTACAGCATGTATTTGAATTCAAATTGATCATATTGGCCCTAGAGAGATGCTTTAAAAAATAAATTATATACTTTATCTTGATAATTTTGTGAGTTCTTTTGCTCTGCTAACTGAAACAGTACTAGGCCTGATTAAAAGGACACAATGAAAAAGTGTGGCTGAGGAAGAAAGAGGCATTACTAGTGTTCAACCCAAATAATATCAATTGATGCCAAATCCTGAGATGTGCTGATTTATAATACAATTTTTTTCACAGTCTGTATGCTCATAAAAATTTCTCACATTCCTGAGTATTTTCATAAAACACATTCATACTAATTAATCTTTATTAATAAGGCTTGTTTGAAAATTGATGTCTGAACTAACTTTAATCTCTCTGAATTAATCTAAGCAAATAGTGATGTTTCAAAAAAGTATATTGATACTTAAATCTTTGTTCATATAACACTATAGGCACACAAGCACTCAATTCTCTTACTTTAATCATCAAACTAGCCTTAAATCAAATATGAGTGGAGGATTTTAATTTTACTGCTTGTTCTGCAAGCATATATATTATGAATAAAATGCTATTGGGTACCTTTTCAAATAAAATATAGCAAAGTATATTCCATGGCAGAAGATAAATGATGGAAGAATTATACTAACTAATCCATACTAATAAATCCTTGTCTATTGTTTCCTTTAAAGGCTCTTGAATACATTGTGCAAACAAGGTAAAGATTCTAAAAATGATGCAGTGATCTCTTAAAGAAATGAAATAGGAAGATACTAAATTAGTTTTTTCAATCCCTGATTGTCCAGATAACTTGAACTAGAGAAATGGCATTGTCACCTACTGGATGCACAAAACGGAAGATTTATCCCAAGAAAGGATTTAATTTAATACTTAAAAAAAGCCTGTTATGTGAATAAATTTCGAAAATTGGGTGGAGGAAGGGATGCTAAGTGTTTTGTTTAATGCATAGTTAAGTCAGAATTTGCCAGCTTCAGCAAATTCTGGATACACTTGTGTTTGCATCTCTTCAGCGTGGTAATCTTATGAGTATATAATCAGCAAGTTGTTATTTGGTATGAGCATCATGTGGTTATACTGAAAGAGCTATTTTGTGGGAAAGAAAGCACATTTCACTTAGCTGCAATTTCCCTCTATCAACAAAACCCACAATGCAGCTTTGTGCAGCAATAACAAGTACAAAACAGTGGGATCTTACAGTCTGTCAAATTGTTGTTAATTACAGAATGTTGTTAAAGGAAAACATACTACGTGGAGCAGAGTAAGCATAACAAAGGGACATTTATAGGCCAATACAGCTGTCATTGAAATAAGCAGGAATTTTACTGTTAACTTCAATCCGAGTAGAATCAGCTCTTATAATTTAACTGTGAACATAAAGTGGCAAGTCTTTTGCAAGCCATCTCTCTTGCTGTCAACTGAAATAATATGATTCTGTATTAAGATATAGAAAATTCCTAGGCATGTGATGAATGCATGCCTTTTAGTGAAAGCACAAGTATGTTCTAGACATTCTTTCTGACTGCCTAAACATATTCTTCAAATTGGTGGCTCCTTGTCCCCAAACTGGTCCTGTTGTAAGGATGAGATCTCAGTCCACGTTACCAGAACATCTAACAGTCCGTGCCAATTGTTGAGTATACCATTTGATCTGAAAATACTGTTCTCAGAAAAGCAGTGTTGAGCACCTGCTCACTTATACAGAGATATCACATATAGAGAAAATTTAGGAAAAAGAATAGTAAAAAAACCAAACCATAAATATCTCATTGCAGCAGTTTTTAATATCTCAACAAATTGAAAGGTGTTAATTTATACCTGAAAACTTCATTCCATTCTCAGCTGTCAGCCAACAATTTCTCTCTCAAGTTGTTCATCCTCCAGCTGAAACTGTTCTGCATGTTGCAGAGAACTACTTGTTTTAGTTATGATGCTTATTTAAGCTCATGTTTTATTGACTATATTATATAATGCAAATGGAATATCAATAGTTACCTTTCAAGACATCATAACTGTCCTTGAAGCTTCAAAATAGAAATTGAGACATGTTTTCTCTCTTGTTTACCTGCTAACTTATTCAATGACTATATGCTGACCTTCATTATAGTGGAGGCTGCTGACAAAGTATTCTTAAACTTCTTCTGGAATAGATATCTCAGAAGATTAAATAGGAACCCTGAAATGCCAGGGTTTTTTCCTTTGTTTATGTCTTCTATCACCAAAGTAACCAAATTGCAGTCATAAATTTATGCCATGACATTTTACAAACTACACATACTTTAGAAGGATTTCAGTTGAAGTAATTTTTTTTTATTGTTCCTTTCTTTTTCAGTTGCATGAATTAAAATATAAACCATTTCATGGTTCTGTGATTCTGTGATAGAAATTTAAAACAGTATATAAAACACCATTTCTGATAGACTGCATTTCAGTACATTTTCATTTCTGTAAGGACCCCACATTACATAGTAAGGGAGCAAATAACTAGTTAAGTATATATGGTAAAAATTTTCTCATCTTTGTGATATTTTAGAAATAGAAGTGATTATTAACAAGGAAGATAAATTACAGAAAATTAATTAATAATTTTTTTATTTAATAGAAGATAAATTTAAAAGGAATTATTTTGTTAATAGAATTTTGTTCAAATTGTACTTTGAAGAGATAACCTAAACCTGGGACCAAGATCCGCATTAGGTAAATAAGTATTAATCTAAGCAAAAAAATCTTCCTAGGAAACATGCTGCTTTAGATCATAATGAAATGAAAAGAGAATAATTTTCCTTCATTTTACTGTAGAGCACCATTACCTCTAATTCTTACATCAGATTAGAAATAATAATTTTCATGAGAAAGAATATGTTCAAAGGAATTCTTCTTACTTCAATGCTCATATTTTTATATCAAGGAGGGAAGGATTACAGTGGATTAAGTGTATTGAACAAGACTGAAATAATTTCTCATAATTAGACGCTAAATTTCTGAGTTTATTTATTAAAAAGCCTTTATTAAAATATGAAGTATAGCTGTCATATGGGTATTGAGAAAATTGATTTCTTTTTGCAACCTAGAGGGACATATGCTTAAATTATGAAATTGTGTACTTCTTGGTGTTTTGTTTGCTCTGTTTTCTTATCTAGAACATGTTACTAAGATTAAAAAAATATACTCTTTCCTTTTTGAAATTTTATTCTACTTTTCAGAGTGCTGACATCCTTCATCATCTTATAAGACACCCTAATTTCTAACTTCTTCAGTTTAATTTTGCAGTTTTTTCTGCTGGAGGACAAACCTTTCTCCAGACACCACATATTACTCCGTGAATCCAACATGTGGGTTTCCAGAAACCTCCGACATAAGTCTGGCTAAAGTTGCTACATGAAATATTGCTGCCTACTTGGCAGCAATACCTCTGAAAATATCAAATGAACTTCTGTAAACAGAAAGACAGAAATAATGGAAAAATGGCTAAATGTCAAGAGAACAACCAGAAGATTGTGAGCACTGGGAATATTAAATGCACCCTGGACAGTGAATAAATAAGCAAATTACAGATGTAGAATTGTGCCTGGAAATACTCTACTGAAGTAACTTAAGAAATGTTTTTGGGAAAGGCTTGGGAAAAAATAAGGAGCATTATTTCTTCTCACAGTGAAAGCGTGTGTGTGTGTGTGTGTGTGTGTGTGAGTGTGTGCATGTGAAATAGTACTTCAGATTTTACACATGGATCTAGAGTTTTAATCTAAATATTTCTTTTGTTATGCAATGTTATCACCAACCAGACATGTAGGTGTAATCCTTTCAGTTTTGAGAAAGATCAAAATACTGTTGTCCCAGGGTTTATAGAGGTTTAACAAAAACATGATTGACATCTATGTAGCTAATACTGTAATCAAACAGATGAGTTCTCTATTGACCAGCAGCTTCTTAGATTAAATGTTCAGTCTACCTTTAAAGGATTTGGGCTCATGGGACTCCTTTATTACTCATCCTTCTATGCTAAATTTCAGGTGAATTCAAAGATCATAACTGTTTGCACAGATGGATAATTATGCTGCTTTGACTGTCTAATTGCTTATATCAGAAGTTCAGTAGGAAGCTTTTAAGTATGATCATGGGGATGATCACATGGTTCAACCTTTCTAAAAGGCCTCTTAAGAGGAAGATGACTGTCATCTGGTTTGAGCAGTAACCAGGCAATTAGAAAGAACTTTTGAACCAAAGGAAAGTCCCCAAAAAGGATGTATAAAAGAAGCAAAGAAATGGAAACAGTGAGACCTCAGAGTGAAAACAGCAGCCCTGAAAACAGTCAGCCCCTGGTTTTTCACTGTTGGCAGTCACCCTACCAGCATGCAGCCTGCCTGAAGGCTGATAGAGCAGCCCCTCTGTAAAGCACTGGGAGCAGCCTGCATGCAGCTAGAGCAGAGAGTGTGGGGAACAGCAAGCAGGGAACCTCAGTATGCCTGTGAGGACTCGTGGAGTCCTCCCTTTCTGGTGAGCAAATGGTAGTAAGCAGCAGGGAAACACACAGAGCAGGAACACACCCATCTGTGAGGGAGGAGAGTGTATTCAAGGAATCTGCCCTACCCCCAGCAAACAGGGCATTCTGGTAGCCCAAATGTAGCTTGATCAGTATTAGAGAATCATAGAATATCTTGGATCGGAATGGACCTTAAAGATCATCTGGCTTCAACCCCACTGCCACTGCAGAGACTCCTTCCTTCCACTAGACCAGGTACCTCAAAGCCCCATCCGACCTGGCATTGAGTACTTGCAGGAATGGGGCATCCACAACTTCCTTGTCAACCTATTCCAGTGCCTCTCCACCCTCACAGTAAATGGCTTTGCAAGAGATAATTACTGTGTGGGGTTAGATATCCAAATATGCCTAAAATTTGTAGCTGCATCAATATTTTGTAAGTTTCTAGATAAGATTGTCTAGGTATTGCATTATGTATATTCCTGCATGTATAGTTTAGTGATTGCCAGTTAACTATGTGTTGTTAATAAATCAACAAACCACTTCTGTCCTGAACTGAGCAGGTTTTTCTCTGATATACTGACAAGCTGTTACATTCTAACCACCAAATGTGATGATTACATCCAAGGTACTGCAGTGCACATTCTGATAGGTAAAATTTATTTCATTACTTATTTTTATGTGTGCAATTTTTCCTAAGTTTTCCTCAATAGAGATTCAATAACCAAAAGAGATATTTATATACCAGACCTGAAATTTAGGCCCAAATTCCCAAGGGCTATATTATAACCCCTAACAAACCTCAGTACAACTCTAATATTGAAATAAGGAAACACTATCCCTCCAGTGAAACATTATCAAGAGAGACACTGGTATGAAAGCTAAGCAATTATCATCGTTAAGAATCTTCAAACCCTACAATAAAAAATAAAGAAACCCAGAAGACTTGAATGTTTTTTCAGCTGTGAAGCCCCCAGCTACTACCAAAATAATACATTCTCTTTTATTCACATTTTCTATTGAAATTTTAACAGTACAAGATTTTGAGGATCAAATGGAACTGGAGACTCACTTCACTTTTTCATTACACTATCCAGCAGCACCTTCTTGTTTTAACGCGTTGAGAATGATTGGAGAAACAATGAAATTAATGAAATGAGAATGAATGAAATGAGAAATGAATGAAAGAGAAACAATTACCACATCAGAATACTCAGTTCAGTCTTCATGACTTCACTGCAATTAGTAAAAAGGTAAATTAATAATAATAATTTAATTTCCTTCACTAAATCTCATAACTCTTTTTGGAAATACATTACTAGTGTTGTCATTAGAGTTCACAGGTTTGTTTTCTCCAGAAAACTGCATAATTAAAAAACATCTGACAATCCAATACAAATTCATTCTATTAATAATTTTGCTGTTTATGTATTTTGCCATGAGAAACAAAAAATTCCTACGGAAAATATATAAAAGCCTGTGGAGAACCTGACAGAGATGCATTCAGATGATAACAGCAGGTGACTTTTACATGGATCCTTCGGCTTCTGCCCTGGGCTCTTTGACTCTCCTCAGGTAATGACACATTTCAGGGTTTTTCAAATGAGCACAATATGGGTTGCTCACTTAAGAGCTGGACTTGATCCTTGTACAACCCTTCCAACTCAGAATATTCTGTGAAATAATAAAAAAAAAACCCAACAAAAAAAACCAAAAAAATCTCCTTAAATTTCAGCTATGATAAAATAAGTTTTCCTTACCTTATATGCAAGTTGACAAACAGCAAAGTTTTAAATGTCTTCGTAAGAAAGACGTTGCTATGTACATTAAGTACAGGGTTCATACTCACTGTCTATAAAACTTTTGAAAAAATCTGATTAAGTGTTTGAAGGCCTTTTTTCTACTTGTTAACAAAGATATATTTCACTCTTCTTAGTTCTTTCTGGACATAAATGAAATTAGATAACTAAATCTAAAACCCATGTCCACCAGTACAGTAAATTTTCCAGTACCTTCCAATTCCAGTTATCATCATGCTTGGTTACATTTTTCTTTAGCAAAATACTTTAAAAAATATATAATTTTTAAAATAAATTTATATATATTTTCTTACAAATATAGATATTGATATAATACAAAGTGTATATATATATATAAACATATAAACATAATCTTCAGTTTTATCATAATAGTATGGACATGTGAAACATTATGAAGATAATAAGTATTGTCTTTAAGTCAATTGTGTCTTGTTGGAAGGACATCTAAACTTTAAAGTAGGATTGAGATAATCAATTTAATTTTCTGATCAAAATAGCTGTCATGAAAGCAAAGAAATGGGTTCAGTCAATAGCAGACAAGTAAATAAGTAATCTATTTATTGTTTTGGAGTAAAAGGCTTTTCAGGAATTCATTGGGACGTACCTTGCACTTGAAATTAACAGAATTACAGATTATTAAATATAATTTAAATAACAGTTTTGTTTACAGGATTTCTTCTCAGAGGTGTGTTTAAAATGCAAAATCATGAAACTACATTCTAGAGAAGATCCTTTTTTTTCTAACCCAGCTCATCCTGGCTCATCATTTTGACATTTTTAGTATCAAACTGTAGCAGGCAGTTGTAGGTCTGAGAGAGCTCAAGTGATAGGTAGGAATAAATAGAAAAGTTAAGTCTCAGGAAGCTATACCAATGGAAGTCAAATGGGATATGCTGACAGACCAGTATGATTTAAAAAATGAGATTTACCATAAATTCTGATCTCCTTTGGAGATCAGGTGCAGGGTCCTGCACTTGGAGAGAAATAACCTTGTGAATCCAGAGAAAATGGGAAACGACCTGCTGGAGAGCAGCTCTGCAAAAGGACCCAGGAGTCCTGATGGACAACAAGCTGTCCTTGAGCTAGCAGTGTGTCCTTGTGGCCAAGATGGCCAGTGGGATCCTGGGGTGCATTAGGAAGAGCATTGTTGCCAGCAGGTCAAGGGAGATGATCCTGCCCCTCTGCTCAGCCCTGGTGAGGCCACACCTGCAGTGCTGTGTCCAGTTCTGGACTACCCAGAACAAAAGAGTTCGGACACGGAGTTCCTGGAGCAGGTCCAGCAGATGGTAACAAAGATGATTAAGGGAGTGGATATGTCTCTTAAGAGGAAATTATAAGGGAGCTGGGCTTGCCTAGCCTGGAGAAAAAATAATTGAAATAACACCCAGTCATCCCTTCCACCCTTAATCTCCTAACTCTCTGATTCTGCAAAAAGAGTAAACTCATGTATTCATCTAAAAGCAGATTACATCTTATTCATTTAGCAAAAATAGGTTGAAAAAACCCAGTTCTCTCAGCCTTTCTTCACATGCTAGGCTGCCCAGTCCTTTGATCATTTTTGTAGCCCTTCTCTGGACCTTTCTCAGCCTGTCATCATCTTGTGCAGTGGGGACCAAAACTGAACACAGTATTCCAAGTGTGGCTTGACAAGCCAGGTGGAATAATGACTTTTTCATCTCTGTTGGTGATGTCTTTGATGAGGCAACTCAGAATCCCACTGGGTTTCTTTCCTGCAGCTGCACATTGATCACTCATAAAAAGTTTGTTGTCCACCAGGACTTCCAGGTTCCTCTCCACAGAGATGCTCCCCATCTGGGTAGATCACAGCCTGTATTTCACTCCTGGATGGTATTTTCATATATGCAAGACCTTACACTCGTCCTTGTTGAACTTCATAACGTTCTTGTTAGCCCACTTTTCCAGTCTATCCAGGTATTCCTGCAGCTGTGTCTCCCTTCTTCTCTCCATTTGATATCATTGAAAAACATCAGGACCCACTTGATCCCATCTTCCAAGCCAGTTGTGAAGATATTAAACAATTTTGGGCCCAACATCGACCTCTTGGATCCCATTAGTGACAGGTTGCCTGTTTGAAAAGGATCTGTTTGCCATTCCCCTCTGGGTTTGTCTGGACAGTCTGTTTCCCAACCACTGGTCTAAACAGCAATGCATCTATCATTCTCACCACATGAGAAAAAAAGGTTACTTTGTCAAAGAGGATGATCAGGTGTTTCAATCACAATTTGCCCTTGGTGAATCCATGCTGGTTTTTCCTGATCACCTGCTTCATCTGACTTGTGATAGACCCCCAGAATATTCATTCTGTAACTTTCCCAGGGACAGAAATAAGACTGATGGGCCCAAAATTTCCTGGATCCTCATTTAAGTCCTTTTTGTAGAGGTGACAGTATGCTTCTTTCAGTCTTCTTGGACACCCTCTGATCCCCACAGATTCTAAATTATTGTGGAGAATAACCTCAAAAGAATGTTAGCTAGCTCTCTTGGCACTCTTGGATGGACATTTTTAGGTCCCATTAATGTATAGGGCTCAAGCTCCTGTGACAGCTCACACATCAACACTTCCTTCATTGACAGTTCTGTGTTTGCATCAACCTGGATTTTTGTTCCCAAGGCTGGGAGCCCAGCAGTGTTGGTAAAGGCAGGGATGAAGAAAGCATTGGGAATCTCTGCCTTTTCAGTGTTGATGTGTCTAATTCACACCCTCTGTTTGATAGGTTCCTACAAATATTTGATGCAATATTTTTCTTACTGTGCATTGTGTTCTCTGTTTATTTTGTCACTGTAGTGGAAGAATCATCACATAAGTCAGTCTACTGAGAGAAATAACTCATTTGTCAGAATAGCAATGGTTCAATGGTTGGAGTGAGGACAGAAATATCTATGAGAATTGCAGGCATTAAAACAATAGAAGTCACAGTTCTGTAGTGAATCAATTACAGTAAAGACTCCTGAGGTATTACCTAAGCTCAGAAAGTACACAGTGAAGAAGTATTTAAAATACCCAGTATGAATATCAATTTCCTTAGGTACACAAAACCAGTTTTCTAAATTTATTCTGATTGTTCACATTCTGTATAGCAATAGTCATCTATTGGAACATAGATGGACATAAGGCCAACCTTTGCTCTCCAGTGTAGAAGGAGGACACTTTTCAAAAAGTAAAAATCCTGCTGGCAGAGATTATGATAGCAAGACACAAGACAAGTGATAGCAAAAATACTAGAAATGCTTATTTAAAATTTTCCAACTCCTGAGAAATTATATCAAAACAGCCTAATTGGTTGTTGAATTGTGCAGCTAAATTTTACCACTATCAGAGAAGTCTGAGGGGCTTTTGCCCCACTTTATACACAACAAACAAATCACAGTTTATCAGACTTATTATATATACTCCTTCAGAAAGAGCCATTTATAGAAATATTGAGAGTGACCTCTTCTTTGTGTGGAGGTCCTGAATCACATAAACCAGATATTGCTGAAGTCCGAGAGCAGTGTAATTTCATTCTGCTCCCTACCCTGTGAAATATAGAACCACTGGTGTCATGAAATCGAAGAAGTATAAAAATGAAAGTTCTTACTGATAGAAGCATGTGCAGTCTATATTAAATTAAGAAGGATGGAAACAGATCTGTGACTTTTGAAGTACATGAAAAACTACAGCACCACCAAAGCCACCAGCAGGTCAAGGGTGTAAATGGAAATAACTACTTTAGGGACAGGCTGTTCAGGACCCATATTGAAAACCTATGTGTCGCATATTTTCACAAAATCAATTTATTTCCAGCAACTTGGGAGCTTTAGGGTTTATGAAATATAGTTATTGCCCAACTGTCAGCAAAGAACAAGTTTTCTAAAAGCAGAAAATCTATTGAAGGCTATGGCCCTTCAAGATAAACAAAGAAAGAAATAAGCAAAATTCAAAACTATTTCCTTCCATACAAGTCTAATGTCTGTTTTGTGATATTTACCTCTTGAAAAGAAATGGTTATATTTTTTTATATGTGCATATGTATTTATAAATATGTGCATAAGGAACGTATACTTTAAAAAGCACACACATTTCTGTGGTCATACAGAGTGAAATATTGGTATGGTTTAATGAAAAATATTGTAGTTATTGTTCACAAATGAACAATAAAGAAGAGTCTTTTAAGGGAAGAGTCTTACATGATTGATAATATTTTGCAGAAGTCTAGTTGCACCTAATACGTTTTGATATTTTATATTTATTTCAAATTAATTAATAATAAATTCAAATTTATTTGCAAAAAAATTACAATTAAAAATAGTTTAAACAAAATCACTTTTAAGAAGGATATGTTAAGTGTTGCACAGTTAAAATTGCATACAAATTTGGCAAATTATATTGCACAATGTATATTGTTATGGAGGCACAGTCAACAGTTAAGTGCTACTGAGTCACTTCATTGAAAGGATGCAAAGATAAATTAATGATTAGAGCAAAGAGGTCTCTCACTATTTCTTAACACCTGCTTTATTTCAAAAGACTGAATCAGATAGGAAATATTTGCTATAATTTGCACAGATTTTGTTTTACTAAACTTGCTAATCTCCCTATTTAGCATTTTTACAGTCCCATGCTAAAATGTAATTTAAGTTTTTACCTTGAGACAAAATTCACTGCTCAAATCAGTGCAATTTGCACACTCAGTGAAAAAATAATGAAAAAAAATTGGGAGTATGCTCACTCTTACTCTCCAAAGCCCAGTTAGAATGCTATTACTTCACCACATACATCTACTCTCTTGCAGTGTATTTTTTTTTTTTAATAGGGAGAGATCAAGGGATAGTCTTGCTGCAGCCTGGTAACGCAAAGGTCTGTATAATTAGAACCTTCAGAAGGAAGAAGTTGCCAAACAACTCTTTGCCTTTGATGGTCTCTTAGGGCTGTCTGCAGAAAATGGAAATAGCTTTTAGCTGCAAGATTTGGGGCACAGTGCAGCAGCTGAATTGAAGGTCTCAAAAATAGCTTATAAAGCCCTCTTTATGCCTGCCCCTTGTCTGCCTTGCTTGCTTCCTCTTAACTGTTCAAAACATTTAGCAGTTAAAGAAGGCAGTCAATAAGTGCAGACATAAAGACTCAGAGGCAGTAGAAGTGTTCTTATGTACTGGCAGAGACTGGGATGGTTTTATTTGCTCTTGAATGGTGCTTCACATCAGGCAAATCAGAGAATCTAATAATAGTTTTATTCCAGACTATGATATATTCTATTCAGGCATTATATTTTCAAGGAAAAGTGTCAGGAAACCCTATTTATTGCCATTTTTATCATAGTGTATACCCAGTTTCCACTGTTGTCCAGAGTGGGACAGGAAATTGAAAACAGGGACAAGCAATGTCTTGCAGCAAGATTATACATCTGCAAGTGCCAGGGAAGCAGAGAACTTACTTGTTTCTGCAGTGTACATTCGTACTGCTTTCTGAAATAGTTTCTCTAAACCTTAATCTTTCCTGAATTACACAAAATATGTATTTCTATAGGTGTCGTGCTTGGGAAATCCAATTAATATGTAATATTAATGAATATTTGTATGTATTCAACTACGTGCATGCAAACACACATACATGTGCTAGCACTTTTTAAAACCTTTCCTATACATAATATTGACCTGAGTATTAAATCATAAATGAGATTCATTTCATCTTAGCTACTATCAAAATAATGCAATTAGTATCCTCACCTGCAATTAAGTCCAAGGAAACTGACAATTAAAAAGAGTTGCAAGGTTAACCAGATTACTATGCTTGTATCAGGAGTATTTTCTCCTTGAAAGCTTGTGTTCAGAGAGTTATGAGTGTTTTCTACTTCCTGCATCTATTTGGTAATGTTTTGCTCATTATGTAATCAATATAGTTATCATTGTCAAGATTTATTGTTTCTAATACTCCACTGAAGAAACAGTTATACAATGAAAATATTTGTCTATCATATTGATACTGCAGAAATCTTCAATAAAATTAATAGAACATATTTTCTTATAAACTAGAAGAAAAATAAGTACCTGACATTCAGACAGGACAGTCAAAAGTGTATTTTCATAAGTATTATAAATTTTATGCAATTTGATCTTTCCATCATAATAAAAAAATTGATCTTTCTTCCCATTTAAATGTCTTGAAAGAATAATCTCAATGAAAATGTTTCTTTCTATAATTTTAGTTTTTATACTATCACACAAATAATTGCAAGATAATTTTCTAAACTACATGCATTTCTTTAAATAGGAAATAAAAATAGCCTCTTTCAACTCAAAAATTTCATTAGATATAAAAAAATGAAATAGTGTCAGTTTTTAAAGAGCTGAAGAACAGTAAAGGCCAAGACTCACTGCTGAACATTTATAGGAAATAAAGTTTGTTATACCAGATGTCATCTGCTTCTAGAAGTGTTTGAGAGCAGAAATAGGTAAGAGTTATTTTTTTCAAAAGAGAAAAAAAGAGGAAAACATGGAAATGTGGCATACAATAACAGGAGGTATCAATTGTACATAAGCCAATAACAATACAGATTTATTCAAATACCAGTTAAAAGAATTGGATCTAAAAGAACACAAAACTTTCAAATAATTCCCCATTTGATAGAAGATGCATGCATCTTTCTATTTTAAAACAAAGAAAATAGAAAACCCAAGCCCCAAATCTCTATGCAATATTTGCTTTCTTTGTGAAATTCATATTGATTTTCTCTTGCTTTTGTTTGTCTTTGTATTTTGCAATTGCATCTCGGATTTCTACTTATTATTATGGGAAGAAGTAAATCTCACAGAATCTTACGGTCCTATTGTTTACCGCAACAGCTAATCATCCTTTTCTGGGAAATGCACTACTGAGGTTCCTTGCTGTGAAATCTCTATTCAGTTCCTGACCAACAGATTTGAATGTTTCTTTATGACAAAGAAACTACACCTCCCACAAGGCAATGGGAAATAAAATACAAAATAGAGTTTAGTTTTGTGATTTAATAATAGAAACAAAAATGTCTTGGTTCCATTCAAAGCAAAGTATGCTTGGATAGGTCAGACCACTGCACAATAAAATAGCTCTTTTTTAATTATATCCAAATAATTTTATCATAATTAAAAATGTTTTTAACATAAATTTTTAATTACAATTTGGTTTGAAATATGCTTAAGACAGCATTCAGGTGGCATTAGAGAGCCTGACCAGGCAGGTTTCAAGGCATAATGAGAATCTGAAATACTGTATTAGATGTCCCTTAGCCCTAGCAACCTTAAAGAATAAACTAAGAATGAAAGGCATGACGGTACCCACCCAAAGTTTTTTTATCCATCATCATTGAAAAGAACAACAAAATTACATTTTGTGACTGGCTGATGAAATAGGTATCACAGATCATAGAGATGGGTTAGTAACTGTCAAAGTCAGAGGATATTGGATTCTCTATTGTCACATAAACACAAAATAAATTATTTTTGAAAAATCGCCTAGAGCATTTTAAAGAGTTCATGACCATTTAGACACATATTTAGGGGTCACTGTTTCTTTTGAAATAAAGTTTGACCATATCAATTACTTGATCCTTTTTTCTTTCTGATTTTGATGAATTTTCTTCAGTGACTGCTGCTTACTTATTTCCACAGTTCCACAAGCTCTACATAGATAAAGATGGTGGAAGCGGTGGTTTAGTAATAAAGTAGTTAGTGTCATGATCTGACAGCACAATACCTGTCTAATGTGAGCAAGCTGTCACTTTTTTTGATGCCAAGTTTGTCTTACTAGCTTCAAACATCTTTCTTGGTGTTCAAAATTACTTCTGAGAAATTTTGGTAGCAAATATCATTTTAATTTGTCACATATTTCTTGTCTTCCAGTCAAAAAAGACAGACAGAACCTACTTTGTACATATACTTGAGAACTCCATTGACATTCTGGCAATATGTAAAAATGATGGCTTTAATTCAGGCTTTAAAGAAAAATCAATTTTCCACTGACACATGACACAGTCTGAGTACATATTTGGCTCATGCAATGACAGAGTTGACCTGAAGTCTAAGTGTATTTACTGGGTTTTGCTGCAATAAATTTTTTCACAGTAGCTGATATGAAGATGCGTTTTGGATTTGAATAGAAAACAGTGTTGATAATATAGGGATGTTTTAATTTCTTCTGAGCCAGCCTCTTTCTTCCCCTCAGCACCCGACCAGTGAGGAGCCTTGGAGAGCACAGGGAGCTGGGAGGGGACACAGCAGGGACAGCTGGTACCAACTAACCAAAGCGATATTCCATCACTCATGACATCATGCTCAGCATATAAAACTAGGGGATTATATTTTTAAAACCACAAGTTTTTTTTTTCTCATTTTTGCCCTTCCAATTCTACCCTTGATCCCACCAAAGTGGAAGTAGGCGAGTGGCTGTGTGGTATGTATTGGCCAGCCTGGGTTAAAACACAACAGAAAAAAGAACTGTATTGAATCTAGCCAGGAGGCTGTTAACTTTCTTCAAGGCAGCCTGTATGATGCTGTGTTTTGAATTTGTGACTAAACCAGTGTTGACAGCACACAAGTGTTTTGTTGGTGAATAGGACTCACACAGAACCCAGGCCTTCTCTGTCTCCCACTCTGCTCTCACAGTGAGTAGGCTAAAGGTGGGCAAGAGACACAGCTGGGAAAACTGACCAGAATTGAAAAAAGGGATATTTCATGCCATATGATACCATATCCAGCAAAAAAAGCTGGGTGGTATTCTTTCCAAAGTAACTTGCTTGTTGGGTGGCTGTGCATGTCTGCTTTTTGGACAGAGCAAAAGATTGTCTTTGTGGCACTTGCCATTGAAAAATCCCACCCCTCCTCTGCCCCCCTCCCTCCCACTTTTCCTTCATTTAGTGAACTTCTTTTGTCTTGACCCACAAATTTTTCTCTCTTTTCTTCTTCTGGTTCCTCTCAGGGTGAGGAGGAGTAAGCAGCTGGGTGGGTGCTTAATTATCGACTGGGATTAACCCACCACAGGAACAAAACCCTTCCTGTCAAACCCCATTTCACATAAATTTATAAGAAAGGTTGTTTGTGTTGTAATATTAAGACAATAGAATGTTCAAATTACATATTAACATCATCACATTCCAGACATTAATTAAAGCTTCAAATGGACAATACCTTACACTAAAATTCTGGTCCAAGCCGTAAATAAGACCAATAATAGCATACTATAGTAACAAGAAACCTATCGCAGTTTGAAATAGAATAGACCTACAACTATCTGTTTCTTCCTCTTTCAAAATTGGTGTTTTTTCCTTACTTTCTAAAAAATACAATTTCCTGATCTTTTCTGACTCAGTACTATTTTCACTGATGTACTTCTGTACACAAATATGGAAACTGTATCATTGAAATAGAAGGCAGGAATGAAATGTTAATACTTTCTTTGCAACCGACAATTTATTCCTGCCATGTGTTTCAATGGGAAGACTAAATGTCAAATATTGGCAATTACACAATGAATACATGACATTTTATATATTTGATAGTTAAAGAAGGAAAAAAATATTCACTGAAATTATATTTTCATTGAAATTCTTGTACAAGTAAGAACATAATTAGTCTCAGTTCAAGTAAACTTTCACATACTCAATACTTTAACTATCCTAGTACAAACTTAAATACATTGTGTGACATCTGAGAAAGAATGAGTTCCATGACTGAAGGGAACGGAAATGGGAATTTTAATTTTTCCACATGGATTTTTAGTGCTCGAGGAACTTGATTGACAACACTGGCAACTAAAATCCCTAGTAATATCTATGGAATATATATTGTTAATTCAGCTAATCTATAGAGTTTACAGCTATGGATCTCATATTTATATTCAATTTAGATAATTTTTTCCATGTTCTTATACTTAGTACCAAGAATTCTCTGTCTCTATCTAATGTTCTAATTCAGATAATCAAGTAATTTTCATTTGGAGATAAGCAATGTGATAAATTGCCTTTTTACACTTGTCAAACACATATGATCACCTTTGACACTTAGTCATCAAGTTATCTGCCACTTCTAAGAAACCTTAAGCAGCTGCTCCAGTCAAGAGTCTCGAGAATAAAAACTGAATAGATGTGTCTTTTTGACTTTTCCCAAACAGCTGTACTCTCCTTCATATGTGCAGTAAAAAAGTTCTATGACTATGGTAAGAAATGTTCACGTTTGTACCAACAACAGATTTAAGTCACAGTATTTTTCTCAAAAACAAGTATTTGTACATTAGACAAAGGTGCATTCCATCTATCCAGCACAATGCACTCAGCATTTTTACAGTGCCCTGGAGAGCCTGCAGTTATTGTGTTTCAAATCCATTGTGCTGGTTATGTAAGACCATATCTTCTTTGCTTGTTTGTTTTTTCTTTTTATTACCTTGCTGATAATAAGGGTTGAATTATGGCGCTAATGTCTTGGTTCTTCAGAAAGCCAATAAAACCTCTTGTAGTATAATCAGATTTCAGAAATTATGCTTTCATAAGTGGAAACTTGGAGAATTTTTTATCAGTGCTGTTTTTAAAAAGATTTTCTTAAATCCAGGTGAAAATTTCTCATATTAAACTATCTGTTGTTACATGGCTGCACATAAATAATATTGGGAGTCTTGGGAAGACTTACATAATTTACATGAGATTGTTGTCTTTGAATAGGAAAATCAAGTTTAACTCATGGCAATAAATTTTCATTATTCATATGTCACTGTAATGTACTTTCTATCTATCCCACAGAAAAGCCTAATTCAAAATCACCTTTTCACACATCCGCAGCTTTGGAACTTGGAATCTTCATCTAATTATAACTGGTAAAAAATAAGTATCCTTTTCACATAAAAGTATTACTTTTTGCATGATGAGGGGAAGGCATTTATACATTCCTTCAAAAATATTACTGGATTTAATTTTGTTTCTTCTGACACATTCTTTGATAACAGCATTTTGACCATTTTGTTTAAATTTAACTTCTTGGAGAATTAAGACTTCATGCAGATTGTAATGTTTAAAACTCATCTGGCATATTTTATTTATAGAGGATATATGAAATAAATATTTGAAATATGATCAGAAATGTAATTCCACATTTTAATTTTGATCTCCTTGAAAAAAAATTAATATTTACTATGAACTAACTGGATGACTGAGGTAAAATGATTGATGACTTCATATGTCTTTCGCTCTATTCTAAAAACACTTCTACAACATATAATAAATTTTAGACAGGAATTCAGTGTGGAACACCATCCCTTGCATTTTAACTTAGTGACCCATCAAAGAACTCATGAAAACTTTTATTAGTATTCTAATTATGATTTTGTAAAAGTGATGGACACAAAACTGCTGGGTAATGCTGAGCATTGAAATTTCATCAGTGATATTATAATGATGGAGAGTACTATTATGTAAGTGGAAAGATTTTGTTTTTGTGGAATGAATTGGAAGTGTGTGTTGAATCCTGGAAACATATAATAGCATCTTAAGATGTTTTATTTCCAAACCTCCTGCTGTAGGTAAACACCTTCCACTGGACCAAGGTGCTGAGGGGCCCATCCAATATGGTATTAAACACTGCCAGTGGTAGGGCACCCACAGCTTCTCTGGGCAACCTGCTCCTATGCATCACCACCCACACAGTAAAGAATTTCTCCCTAACATCTAATCTAAACCTACGTTCTTTTACTCAGAAGCTATTCCCCCTTGTCCTGTTTACTAATCTTATGTAAACAGTCTCTCTCCACTTGCAGGCTTCCTTCAGGTACTGACAGCCACAATAAGGTCACAAGACAGACTTTTCCAGACTGAACAATCCCAATTCTTTCAGCATTTCCTGATAGGACAGGTGGTCTATTCCTCTGTTCAACTTGGTGAGTTCTCTGGACTCATTCCAGCAGGTCCATGTCCTTCCTGTGATGGGGACCCAGTGGATGCAGTGTTCCAGGTGAGGTCTCATGAGGACAGAGTAGAGGAGCAGAATCCCCTCCCTCGCCTTGCTGGCCACACTGCTCTGGCTGCAGCCCTGGACAAATTTGCTTTCTGGGCTGCAAGTGTATATTATCTGATCACATCCAGCCTTTTAGCCACCAGCACATCCAGGTCCTTCTTGGCTGGGCTGCTCTCCACTTCATTAACATATATAAGTGTGCTGTTGACACAAGATAGATTAGTCAGTGGTCATGACTGTCAAGAGTTTCAGATTAAGAGTATCCAATGTCAGGCATTTGAATTATAACATGAAACTGCATTATGTACTCCATTTAATCTAAAATAATTCCAAAGTTTAGGCTCCATGTTAGTCTAAATTTATCTGAAATAGTTCAGAGAAGATTAGATGAATATTTGATGTGCCTTGAATTCCTGTTATAAAATAGTTTCAGGTTGCACATACACACTCAGCTTTGTTTCAGTCTTCCCATTCAAAGATATTGTCAGTAAAAACTAGGACATTCTGCTTGGTTTGTGACCCAATCTATGGAATTCCTGTACACTACTGTCACAATATGGATGAAAATACAATTCACTTCACTGAGTCTGGTTCCTGCTTTTTGTTCCTAATATTTCCCATAGCCCAGTTGCATTCCTGTTTATACATGAATAAATGTATTTAATATAGTGAGTCCTGCTTCTCAATATGTTGAGAAGCATGTTTTACAAATCATTTAAATCTTCTCAGACTAGCATTTCACACTACAGGAGTGTAAATGCTACAATTTTTATGTGATGAACAAATTATTTATGGAACATTACGTGTGTACCCTCAACTTAATCCAGCATGATTCTCTACTTCATTGTATACTTGGGAAGAGAAGGAAGAGGCTATAAACAATAAGGGGATAGTCAGGGAGAGAGACTGGGATACACTTCAGAGACTGGGATAGTGGGAAATGTGGTTTGATACAAATAGGATTATACTACAAAGTTAGAGAAGTCAGGTCTATTAATATGCTAATTCCCAGCAAAACCTCATTTTCAAAAACAAGATAAATGTTCAAAATTATTTTTTTCCTAGGAAAACTATACACCTTCTAGCAAGCATTTTTTAAATCTTATAATGCTTTACTTTTGTCAAAAATATTTTCTTTTATGAAGAAAATCTTGCTTAATGGACTCAATACCATTGTGAATATTTCCACTAATTGTGGGATATTTTCTGTTAACTGTCAATTAACAAATTTGTGATATATAGCTATATAGGCTGTTAAGGTCTTTTTTGTAGTATGTATGGGCATGTCTTTTTTAATTATTTAATCTTCAAACAGATCATATAACTGAGATCATATAATATACTGGCAGGAAATGCATGGTCTATTCATACCAGAAAAAAAAATATAGACACTGTTGGAAATATTCTATGCCTTTAAATAGCTAAAGTCTTTATAAATAAGTTTTCATAAATATTGTATAAAATAATTAATTTATTATAGGCTTGTCCATTCTCACAGCCCTTTTTTCATTACTGAAATAAAATTACCTGCTTTTATTTTTATTTGTATTTGATCCTGATCACTTAAAAAAAAATATTTTGTTGCCTTATAGATGTTTGATACACTCGTCACTCAATTCTTCTATGTTCAAAAGAACGATAGTCTATTATGTAAATCCCCTTTCAAGGGAGAGACATGAAGGTGTTATAAAACTTTTACATAAATCAAGATTTTTTTCCTATTTTTCAGTTTCTTCCTAGAAAATATTATTACATATTTATATTTCAGATGAATTCCTAACTGCTTTTAGTTGTGACAAAGTTGAAAAATATAGTACTCATACCTTTTGGGCTACTCTGGTTTACTTTCCTTTCTTTCTCCTATACGCTTGTCAGAGACTGAAATGTTATGTTTCACGGCTTAACCATTCTTATGAAGAACTTTGGGCCTTTATGGCAAAACTTTTTAAAGAAGCTACAGCCACTGAAAGCCTCCTCTCCCTGAAGATGCCTCCCTAAGGGGAACTTTGGACTGTAAGTTAAGCTACCTAAGGGAATACAAGATAGGACACTATTGTTCAATCATCTCAGATCCAGGAAAAAAACTAACAAGGCTGAGGGAGAAGAATGCCAAACAAAAAAGTCAAATCCAGTAACTAAGCTGAAAATAACCTCTGACTGGGTTTGAGGTGGGGAAGGCCACAGCCCACAGACCCCTTTGCTGAGGGCATGTTTACACAGACTCTCCCAAACAGAGTGTGGAGGAGGACGTTTTGGGTGTGTGGCATAACCTCTGGTCAGAGGCAGTGAACAGTAAGGAGGAGTGAATCCTCCCTTACACAAACTGGCTCAGTTGTAAGTGCCCCCACCCTGAGAAGGCCACATCCATGGGACATTCACCTGAGAGGCAGCTGAGATGTGCCCCAATCCATCAATGAACCCCCAAGGCTCTCCCTGGAGGCCTTGCAACACAGGACTGCACATGATGCAAAGTGGTGCAACAGATCCAGGCTCTGCTGCAAGAGACAGTGCCAAACTTGCCTCCTCCAGGGGATGTACCAGGGCATTCCCACATGGCCTGAATGTATACTAATCTGTTGGATTCTGTGTTTTTCATGGGACCTTTACCGCCAAAAAGAACACTTAGAGAGGATCAACAGGACATCATTGGGATCCATGTAGTGGTGATATTTTCTTTTATCTGGCTCTGTCCCTGTCTTTCTGTTCCCCCACCTCTTTTCTATTTCTTTTTTCTTCCCTTTCCTCTCTCTCTCATTTTTACCATTAAATAAAATCCATACTATTGACCCTGGCATATGGTCTCATTTGTCTCTTAATTTGGACAGAGACATTTCTAATATTTTTAATAACCAAACTGGAACGATGCTTCCCTACTATTTTTTTCTCCCTGTTAAAAATCATGAATAGCCATAAAAATATTTGACATATTAGCCTAATGAAATAATAGAATATTTTTTATTAAGAGTGGCATTCTTTCTTGCCTCATCCTGGAGCCTTCAAAATCTCCCCTGAGTAAGCTTCATTCTTCTTCAGAGTAAAATGAACCTTCAGTTTCCAGAAAGATAATCACAGAAATACAAGACTAAGGTAAATAATGTAAATAAATGTAATGACTGTCTACTGCAAGTTGTTACTGATCTTATTTCAAAAATTCTATTGCTTCCACATACTTTTTTTTTCCCTATATGATTAGATGGTTTGCTCTTGGCATTCACTCCACATCTCCTGTACTCTAAAAATATATATCACAGTTTTCAGGAGTTGAATGACTTGGAGCTTTTCTTTGTCATTTAAGGTAAAGTATCTTCACACAGTTTATTAGCTTGTTGGGGTTTCTGAGCTCTGTAGTATATTCTGGGCCCAAGATTACTTCCAGTAGAAGACTATCTCTTTCATTTGTGACAGTATCAGCCTGTTAGCAAGACATACAGTAGCATAAAATACCCTAGGATGCCTATTAGCCCTCAGAGTTAAGACATAAAGTTGACATGTGTTAATTTGGCCTGCCAGTTTGCATCAGTTGGTAATGAATGGATGTGATATATTGTGGTGACATGAAGACAAGCATTGGAGTTTTCTATCAATAGACACTTAATCTGCTTTCTTAACAGTTTAACTGAACAGACCTCCTTCGCTTTTCTCATCTAGAACATGATAACATGAGTGTTAACATCACTCAATAAAAAAAATGCCATCACAAATCAGAAGATATGGGACAGAGGAGAACATTTCTTTTTTTCAGTTCGTGGGGGCCATTCTGTCCAGGGACTTCCTAGAAAACAAAACAGGGATGAACATGACTTCTTTATTGTCTCCCTCATATTTTAGATCACTGCTTCTGAAGATATATACTGTCTTGAGATGTGCTCTGTAAAATACAGTCACAGATGGTTACAAGTACATCTCTTGTTTTATACATGGCATCTAATTTCTTTGACACCTTTTCAACATTATTATAGAGATGCATGTAAATATGATTATATTTGTAAGTGCCTTCTTAGATTTCATTTACTGCAATATTTTGACAAAGAGTAGATTGAGCATCTTGTGAGATCTGTTTGTTTATTTTCCACTGAATGGCTTTTCTAGCCCAGAATCCACTAAAACCTAACATAATTTTGCTCTGAGCACAAAATTTTCATGAATTCCAGCTAAACCCAGGCCTCTGTCATTCAGGACATTGTCTCTAGACTTTTTGTCCCCTTGATGCAATTGTAAAAACCCATCATATTACCACTAAGGGCTTTGACTGCAAATAATTTTATCTGTTTTATGACCTTAATTTGCTTTCCACTTGCAAGATTTAATGGACCATACACTCCTATTTTCTTGTCTTTTATTATTTTTCATATCCACCCTCACTCTCTTCTGACATCTACTTGTTTCAATGCCTCCTTTTTCCTAGCTATCCCTTTTATTCTTCTGCAGACTATTCCTTCACTTTTGTTCCTACCCTAAAGTGTTTTATATTATACTTATGTGAATTCAGTAAATTCTCTGCATATAATCCAGAAAATAGAAGTTAATTATTCTCAGCTACATAGTTTTCATGCCTCAATTTCCTTACAGTAAGGAACTGGGGAATAGATGATCAAATAATCACATCCACTGCCTGTTCAAATACAGCTGGACTTGTAGGCATGACAGAATTAAACAGTTTGTGAATCTCCCAAAGGTTAATTCTTTGAGCAGTGATAATATAACAAATATTTCCTCCCCATCCAAAAAATTATTCCATGAATTCTGATGATTTACAGATCTATATCTGTATTAGCAAGAGACACTGAAGCTATGTGGCATATACTGAAGTATTCAATGAAATAAAAATTGGCTTGTGTATTTACTCAAACAGACTGAATGTATTTATATTTCTGTATTACCATCCGTATAGTATTAATAGTATAAACCATATTAAATATTACATGATTTTGAAAATTAGACTACATTTAATACCTAAATATGTGCAAAAGATTGTAAAGGAAATCTTATAATGTGGAGTATAAGTACTCAGCTTTAAGTACCTTTAAAAAGCTAATTCATGTTTTCTAAATAGGTTAGGTCTCTTGAATTAGGTAGAAAACAATGGGCAAGAAATTATCCTGTTCTGAATCTATCTTCCATATTTGATACATATGCAAGATGTATCTCCATTTTAATTGAAATATTTCTCACCAAGTTATAAAGGTGAGCTCGGTGATATTATCAGCTGGGAATACATACTTATGAAGGTATATGACTGTTTACCTCTTTTAGTTTCCAGACACTTTTGTGGCTAAGTGGATTCTTCCAGGAAGGAAACACTTGGTCTCTAGTATGCTGTTTCTTATTACTGTCTGATTTAGCCTCTGTGACAGAGAGTTTTCTATGGGGGTGATCAAATTGTAAAACATTGTAATTGATGTGAACATAAATGAATAAAGCAACATGACTGCAAAAATCATGAATGGAAGAATTGGGGGGAGTGATATGCACTTTTTTTTTTATTTTAGCTAGGGAATTTCAAGTTATTTCTTCTAATATTTACAACATATTCAAATTTTCCAAAAATTTTAAGCATGAATTGCATTTTGATTCAAGCAACAAATATCTACGATTCCGGATCTACTGTAATCTTCAGTATCAGTATTTCCGTAATGTTCTGAGAACATTCTACTAAATTACTGCCACTCTTCTCCTTCCCTGTCATGATTTTTCCACAGAACTTTGATGGTCTTTTCCATGTAAAGAACGCCAGGAAGGACTACAGACTATTTCCTAGTGCAAGTCGTAGATTGTCAGCAAAGAAATTAATCCTAGAGTCCTGGAAGGAATGTCAAGATATTGTCTTGCTCATCCAACTGTCTCAAGGAATGAACAACTGCAAACTAGTGAATTCTGAAAGATATTTGTGTAGCTTGTTCCTACTTGAAAGGATTTTCCAAATGTCTAACCTAAATATCCTCCCTGCACATCTGCCATGCATACAGAGAAAATATTTTGGAGATCTTAAAACTGTTCACATTCCCTTGGTCCCTCAAATATTCAGTCTTGGATATATTTTTCCGACTTCTGGATAAACTGAACACATTTCATTTCATTAATACTTCTCATTATTTAAACTTGCTGTCCACTGGAGTTTGCCAAAGCAACCGTTGTGTATTCTAAAATCTGAAACCATCTAGAAGCTTATATTTCTAGTTTATGCTTTACAGTGTGCTCAACTTCTGAAAAATATCACGAACCTTGAGGTTCAGTATGGGGTTCATGGCTGCTACCTAACTAGATAATATTTCTTCTATATTTAGGCAGCTGATTAAACCTACTAACACGTAGAATTTTGTACTTTTCCCTCTTGAATGCTATCTTGAGTTTTTCAGTTCATTGGTTTAATTTTTCAAAATAATTTTCAATTCTAATCTTGTCCTTCAATATACTTGCTGTCTCTCCTAGCTTGGTATTGTTTGCAAATTTAACTGGCATACCCTCGTTTGTCAATTTCTCCTTGCAGCTCCAGTCCTGTGGAACCCATGCCTTATGTCTGAAATTATGAAGTAAAGACTACAAATATTTCTAAAATATCTCCTATGGCAAATTATATTCCTACCACAATATTGATGCATATTAAGGTCAAAGATGAGTAATATAAAGGAACCACTTATGCACTTAAATTATGTTTCAACTTTACAGAGAGGGCTTTTATAAATACTGAATAATGCTAGAAATTTATATTACAACGTTATACCAGTATTATAAGTAAAAATATTAAATTATCTTGTATATTTATAAATTTCTTCTGAATTACGTTGGAGCATTCTAAACAAACAATTCTAAAAAATATGTCTTTATCATTGCTGCAAAGTGAGTGGTGTGTGTTTCAGGTATAATTATCTATTAGCTGGTTCAAGAAGGACATTCACTGTTTACTTGAGGGTCATATTCCCCATAACAGTGGGAATGTAAAATGAATAAAAAAATGTAAACTTCTTTATTGATGGGAATGCCAAAGACATTTTTAAAATAAACAAATTATATTCATCAAGAAACTTGAAAGTATATAATTTTTCAATTGTTTGTTTATATCATACATAATCATACTAATGTTCCATTGTTATGGTTTAATTTAGTCTCAGTTTTTCCTTTTAATTTTTTGTTTTCACATGCTGTTTATTGAAGTTCTTACATGACCTCTGTACACTTCTAAAATTGCCAGTATGAGCACATGTATCATAAATATTTCTAGCGTGATATCACCTGTCTGAGATTAGGCACCCTCACAGAATTTACAGTAAGTTAAATAATGGAGTAATCTGATTTTAAGAAAGGTGTTTTTTCTTCCCCATCAATTAGTGTGGTGTTTCTTTAAAGTATAAGGTATCAAAGTACTTTCTAATTTTATCTAAAGGAACTGTGGACATTATCATCCATATAAATGTCTAATCCTTTGTAGCGGGTTTAGTTTGATTTGCCTGCCAATGCACCAAATAATGTCGGGGTTTAGGTTCACCCATTTGAAATTGCTCAATCAAGAGCAAAGCAGCCTTAAGCTTAAAATTAATAAAACTTTATTAGCTAACACTAAAAGGGAAAAAAAAAACCCTACAAGAATTAGAATGAAACCTTCAGAACACTCCTCCTCCCTGCTCACCCCTTCCTTCTTTCATACTTACAACGTACAGAAAACAACACTTAGAAATCTCAGTCAGTTTTCCACCTCTAAAACAGTCTTCCTTCAGTTCACTTAGGGAGGGAACCACCTCTCGTTTGCTATCGAAAAAATTCCCCCACAAGAAAACAGTTCTCTTGTAGTGTCAATCTTCATTAACAACTGCTGCCTGGAAAATCCACATTCATGAAGCTCCTCCCAATGTTCACCGTCTCTTTTACGGCTGTGCTTCTGGGCCACATTGACATATGGGGTTTATGTTTAAAAACAGACTGTTCAAAGCAGAGGCTCTCTTTACCTATCTTTGAGATTATGTTCATTCCATGGAACAGAGATTCTCTTCTCTNAACAGAGGGCAGCAGTCAGGCCAGAGCAGTCAGGTGAGGAATTGCAGCTGTGCTGGAGCTGTGCCAGGATCTCCAGGGGCCGGCTGTGGTTTCAGTTCCAGCTGTGGGTCACTCTCTGCCCGGACTGTGGGGCTGAAGAAGGCAGCTCAGATCTCACCAGTTTCCCTTCTCCCTGCCTGGAGCTGGAGCTGGGCCAGCCCCTCCCCATCGAGCTGTGGCCGTGGCTGCTCCCAGGGCTCAGCAGGGCTCCTGTTGGCAGCTGCTGTGGCTGCCGGGGCAGGGCAAGGGGGGGAAGGAACTCGGCCTGGCCCAGCCTGGCCATGAGAAGAAGTCAGGCTGGTTCTCTTACCTCTCCTCCACCAAAAACTAAAAGAGAGAGATTTCCGAAATCTGACCCAAAAATGTGTATTCACTAAGGTGTATCAGCCCTTTTAATTGGTTTACTCACGTGTCAGTACCACAAAACTATCCAATCAAGTTAAATCAGGACATCCTTTTTTTCAAATCCTCACAAAATTTTGGCTTCAACTATCTCAGGGGTGATCCATTGCACAGCATGTTATGTATTTCCTATTTTTCATATCTCGTGACAGAACACCGCTGACTAATGTAGATGATACTTTAGAGCCAAGGAAAACATTCTTCTCTATTTTATCCTACTTATCTTATTACTTGTTTCTTGAGCCATATCTGTTTTCATCCAAAGATACTCTGCTGCTTAAGTGAAGTCTTATGTGAATCAGACACTGAGAAACAACCCACTGCTCCACAACATAGGTTCCCCTTTCTTCTGGTGTCTTTCTAGTACAATTCAGGTCCTGGTCTGTGCCTAGTTTGTTGTTCCATTAGAAGGATCTTTAATAAAAAAAATACAATAATGCAACAATAATGACATTCCTATCCAGAGTACATAACAGGAAGGAATGTTACCCATTATTACAAAAACTCACATACTGGAAGAAACATTGGGAAAATGATGATAATAGAGAAACATGTAAATTTTTCTAAACATATAATTGATCCTAGTAAAAATGGTCTGTTTTTATTTGAAGTCGTGGAAACAAGAAATAAAAGTCATAATGAATGTGCATGAACTTTAATCCAAATCTGTGAACTACTTGCTGAAAGAAAGGAAAGAAACTGAGTATATTAAATTCAGCATGGTGTCTGAACTGCTGATAAGTACAATGAACAGCCAGAGTCTACAGAAGGGTCATTATCAATGACCTATGCAAATTAACAGACATCCCTTGGGAGGGGAGACAAAGTAATCAGTTGATTGCCATAGAATCTGGGTGACTACTCTTTCCATCTTCAGTGAAAAAGGACAAAATTAAGTACCCAGTCAGTAGGCCTGACATTTCTGACAGGAAAGTGGCATTCTGAGTAGCAAAAGACCCCAATCAGGTCTATCAAGGTAACTACCTGACACCTCTTTCAGAAATCACTCACACTAAAAAAATCCACAAAATGGCAGCATTTGTTATGAGCATCCAGAAAGATACTTGGAAGAATAATTTTCCTTGCTGTGTGCTGTTTTCTCTACCCCTCAAATTACTTGAAGCAATCTAGTCTACCTTTTAGTCCAGCATTAAAAACAACAAATCTTGCCATCATTTTATTTACTTCTTACGTGTGGAATTCTATATGAAGTTATTTCAGTATTTCTGCAGAAAAAGCAATTTTCCTTGTATTTCTCTCCCTTTCAACAGAAACTTGTTATGGCTACTTTTATTTCCAAGTAGTCATACTCAGTAGCAGAATTTATTGTAACTGAAGTCTTCTACACTTACATTGCTGAGGTTGCATTCCAAAGACACATTTATCCCATTTCTTTCTACCAGTATCTCTAAAATTCAGTAGTATACTATAGTATGCTAATTGAATTGACACTCATTTCAAGATTAACTACTGTGTTTAAAACACTAGAAAAAGTAATGAAAAATTTAATGTAGCTTAAAATTTTGAATAGATTTCTGTACATTGTTTTAAGCTGCACTGCACTAAAGAGATTTACAGGAATGGCTTCCATCTATAATGGTACATTTTTAATATAATTTTTGGTGTTTCTAACCCCTGCATAATTTAATTTTTTCAATTTTCTTTTAAGGAAATGAGATGGACTTCATGCCACAGAGTTTTCCAAAATGAGGATCTATGATGAAAATCTTCTACCCTCCATCACAATCCTCTGAAAAATTCTAGATAAGAGCTCCTAGAATTGCTTTTTAAAAAATATTTTACACTTTCTTCAAGTTATGTCATATCAGAGAATAACAAAAGAGATGGGTAAGTCTTGAAATTGTCAAGTCTTGAAATTACGTGCAATTTTAATAACTTCATCTGTCCTATAGTTGACATTATACTGTACTTTGTATTCTCAGGTATGCTCTGCAAAGAGCTGCAAAGGAATCCCAGGTCTTTGTTGGTTACACATCACAAGAAATCTGTTTTCATTACTGTAAACTAACTAATGAACAAAACCCAAAGTCTCAGAAGTTCCTTCAGTGCCCCAAGGATGAACAATTATGGAGAGCAACCAATGTTAGGTACTCATAGTAAGTCATGAAGTAGCATAAAAACTAAGTTGTAAGTGCCAGGGAAAGGAAGAGGGCTAAAATACTCTGATAATTAAAGATGGAAGGAGGGAAACCAACAACAAATAGGCAGTAAGCTATGATGTTATTTCAGGTTTCAAGCTCTGACTTTCATCTATTGCCCTGTCTGGAATGTCTTACAGTAACAGAAAACATGAACCAATTTATTTGCAAGAACATAATAATGGCTTGGGATCAATAATTAAAAGAAAAAAAAAAAAAAAAAAAAAAGTGTTTTAAAAAAAAAAAAAAAAAAAAAAAAAAAAAAAAAAAAAAGAACTTCACAACAGCTATAAGGAAAGAAAAAAACCAAAACAGGAACAAATCACATGTATCCCCAAAGATCTTGGGCTTATTTAGAGGACGATGACCTGTATCAAGTGAAACACAGATCCACCTCCTCCAATCAGCTTCTTCAAGGTGGTTTCTTCTTCATGAGACAGAAACTTCCAAAGATGGTGTTTTGGTTTCCTCAAAACTACAAGTGGTGCACCATCTGCCTTGTTAACATCCTTACTGATTCAGAACATTTCTGTATGGGATGAGCTATTTAAACAGATTTAAGTCCTGACTACAAGTTTTATGCTTAATATTTCTAATGATGAGATAAGTGACAGTGTGTGAAAGTTACAGGACTTTTTTCTTCCACAATTAGATGGCATCTACAGAGCACAAATGAATATGACCTCATAGCTGTGATTTCTCTCCCTTCTACAGATAAGCACATAGAGTTGTCTGTCGCTGAATTATAATGATACAAAATTATCCAAAATGGGAGTAATTTTTTTCAGTTTGAGTCATCATCTTGGTGATATTTTTCTTAAACATAGACTGAAATTAGGCTCTCAAAGATCTTAGTGTAACCGTGCATCTGTTCTTAAACTTTTCACATCTCTTGCTACTTTCATTAACTAGATTTCTTTTTTCCCAGTTAATCAATTGAAGTTATTCTGTTAATTTCCTACCACATATTTCAGAATATATCATAGTATAAAATACAAGTTATAGATATAAAATTGATTTTAAAACATTTTTGAAGTACACAAGGTGCTTTTAAATGGAAATATTGATTTGCATCTATTTTATATAGATTACAAAAATAGAGGCATGTACTTCTTGTTGTTCCTTTGGCCTTTATTGCTGCTGAGAATGAAATGTAGAGACTTTCCATTTAGCCTGAATCATCAGGTGCAGAAGCGAGCCTTAATATGACTGCTTCTACAACTCAAGTAAAATGCTATTGACAGTGGCAGCCTATATCGTTTTCCTAGGATGGCTTGGGGAAGAAGTAACCTTTTGTCTACCAAAGTAAAGGATCTATGTTTTGTTGAGTTCCTCAGCCTCAGTATTTCCACAGCTACATTCTCAAGTCTTTAGGCACCATTTATGTTTGAAATGAGAAATCAAAACTCACCAGAGCACAGTTGAGAGTGGGAGTATTCAGGTCATCAGCCTGGTGATTAAGGTGCTCACACGGGAGGCAAGGAGGAGAGGCTGGTTCCAGACCCAGCTCCACTGTCTCTGACTAAGCCCAGTACACATGTGTTCTCCTTGACACTGAGAGAAACTGGCAAGATATGTGCTATGTTCATACTATTAAATGCTCTCAGTCTTATTCAGATCACCTTGGCATCTTCTATCTCAAATGGTGCCTTAAGTTGTCTTGGGTCAAGCCTTGGTCAAGTTTGCTTCATCAATTTATCAGAACAGATGATAGACTACAGCAACCAGAAATTTTTTCTGACACTGTCTCATTTATTGGTATTAATTAAGACATAGTATTTAAATATTTAATCCAATGATTGTTTCAGGTAAAATTAATAAAAATTCATTTAATTAAATCACATCCATACAGCTGTTACAGATCCTATTATAGAGGGGAAGCAGGCAAGTACATGCTTAAATAAAAATTCCACTAAGACAAGAAAGAAAATTATGATTACATTAAGGTTTCAATTAAGATTACATTAGATTCAAAATATTTCATCACCTAAAGTACTATAACTGATAATCAAAACAAGTTATAACCCTAAAAGAGATTATTACAACGTAGTCTCAACTTGGGAAACGTAAAGAGGATTACTTCTCTCAGTTTATGAATGTCATGAGGTTTAACAAGATTAAATGCGATGTGTGGCAGTCGGCAAACCCTGGTATAAACACAGGCCAAGGGATGAAGGGATTGAGAGAAGTTGAGCTTAGAAGGATTTTGGGGTGCTGCTGGATGAGAAACTGGACACAACACAGCAATGTGCATTTCCAACCTTGGAAAGCCAAAAGAGTCCTGGGCTGCAGGGCCAGTGGGGCAAGGGAGGGGATTCTGTCCCTCTGCTCTCTTCTGGTCGGACCCCACATGAAACACTGCACCCAGCTCTGGGAGCCCCACCACAGGAAGGACATGGACCTGTTGGAATGAGCCCAGAGGAGGGACATCAAGTTGAATAGAGGGATAGAGCATTTCTCCTACAAGGAAAGCTGAGAGAATGGGGATTATTCAGTCTGGAAAAGGAAAGTCTGTGGGCTGACCTTATTGGGCCTTCCAGTACCTGAAGGGAACTTATAAGACAGATGAAGAAAGACTTTTTACAAAGGCATGTAGTGACAGGACAAGGGGGAACAGCTTCAATTTAAAAGGTAGATTTTGATTAGATGTTAGGAAGAAATTCTTTACTGTAGGAGTTGTGTTGCAACACAGAGAAGTTGTGGGTGCCTCATCCCTGAAGTGTTCAATGTCAGGTTGGATATAGTTTAGTGCAGTTTGGTCTAGTGGAAGACATCCCTGACCACGGCAGATGGGTTGAATCTAAACGATAGTTATGATTCAAACCCAAATCATTATGTGATTCTATGATTTTATATCCCAGACAGCTTTATAACTAATGCAGCTTACTGACTATGGTAATCACAAGTAAAAATATTTGCAAATTGCTAGCATTGTTTCCTTTTCTGAGTTTCATTATTCTAGTTTGCTCAAGGCAGCAATTGTATCTCCTTTATTTTGAAAGAAGCCAAGCTGCCCTATGCTCCTTTAGAGTGACAGCAAACTTTTGTTTATTTTCTTTCCACTCACACAGGTATATAGGTTATTATCTCACCCTGAACCCAAGTGTGACTGTTAATTTTATGTGACAGAAATCTTTTAAAAAACACTATGCTTAACCCATAAATTTAGCTACTGACATTGTAGTGATTGACACTTAGTGTTTGTCTTGCAATACTGGATGGCCCACATCTATACCCGAACATATCCAGCACAGAAAGAGAAAAATCAGTGTAACTGGAGATTCAATCAGAAAACAAGTTAGTTTTCAGGATCTTTAACTCCCAAAGTTATTATTTACTAGATGTTGAAGGCTTAAAATACAGGTGATTTCTTCCATCAGTATTTAGATGGACAAAACACCCGATTTAAGTATTTCACTTGCTGTCTCAACACCACTTTTGAGAAGAAAGGGTGGATAGGTGCAGGTGGCTTTATGACAGGGTAAAAAAAGGAGAAAAGAAAATCCAGTAACTTTCACCACTGCTGTTTTGCAGGGATTATTCCTGTTTTTTTCTGCTTCATTAATAATAATCTTGCAAGAATTTGTGACAAATCAGATTAGTTGAAATATTAAATTAGAAACAAGTCATCCTCTTAACATATCATCTAAATTTTTAATAATAAGAATCATCAGCTTTTGATACCACTGCAAAATATCTCTGCTCAGAATTCTCTGCTGATACTTTATTTCTTGTATATGACAGTTGGCTACCTCCTATACAATATAGTAAATACATACCATATATCTATACCAAATTCCACAGATGTGCACTTTTTATGGTGGTTTTGGGGTGGAGTTTTTTTGTTTGTTTGTTTGTTTGTTTTGATTGTTTTTGGTTTTTTGTTTTCTGGGTTTTTTATTTTTTCTTTCTAGTTTTTGGCACTTTTTCCTCCTAGTGTGATGTAGTGCAAAGTAATACATCTCCAAAAAACCTAATTTATTACATTTGATCAGTTTCTTTTATAACCTAAAAGGTCCATGTCAAAGGAGAAAATCAATTGGGGAAAATTTTTTTAACATAACATTAAAAGTCTGAAAGTAATAACATTTCTATATTTTTTTAAGACCACCTAGAATCAGCTTTTTTTTTTACTGTTCTGCATGCAATGTATATTAGACAGACAGGATAACTGACCTTTCCTTTTCTTTTTTTCTTTTAAAATGCCCTCAAATTTCTCATGAACCTTGTTGTATGATCACTGAATCGAACATTCTAGTTAGATTAATTAGATTCAATTAATTAGTTAGTAGTCCCTGTGGAGATGTTTACCTCAAAATTTTGTAATCCTGACCAATCTCAGATGCATCTATGTTTTATATTTTGTTCCCAAAAGACAGGATATCATTCTATTCTATCTATCCAATACTCCAATCTGCTTTGAAAATATGGAATTACTGATAATGATTGCTAAATAAATTTCTTAATCATTAAGGAACATTTCATGGCAGCAGCTTTCTTTCATGCTTCAAGATTATCAGATGTGTCCTTTCTAGCTTTTCCTACTGTAAAAGACAGGCTTCATCTCTCTGATTTGCTGTTTCTTTTTTTCTGAATTCCTTATTTAGAGAATAAAAAGAAAAAAACTTGAAAGGATTATCTAGACAGTACTGAAAAGACCATTTTACTTGTTTAACTACATTTACTTTTCTACAAAGAATCCCTTTATCCATGTACTTTGCTTTTTTTTTTCCTCCTAGAATCGAGCATTAGGAAGTCAGCTTTGCTTTTTCACAGTTTTATTTGAACTTAGCATACTACTACAGGTTTCAAGAGCATTACCTTATGAGTTCAGAGCCTTTAGTTGCAGCAGTTTTCATAGTAAAACCTGACTTATTAATTTCACAACTCACACTTACTTTTATTGTGAAAAACATGAAAATTAAATTACTTTATTTGTATTGAAAATTAATAGTTTTATGATACACAAACAGCCTTCTCCTTGTTCAGATCAGCCTCGGAAATATGACAACTTTTTTGGTAAAGTATTGCTATTTCCAACGGATTTATGCCTGAAACTTATCCACATACTCCCCAATAAGAGATTATTAAAAGAAAAAAAAAATCCTTTTTTGCCAGAAATATTTCAATGTAGTTATCTTTGAACACTTGAAATTTCTCCTTATTTTCAGTAGAACAAAAAAATTCTTATACACAAGTATACATGTGCTTCTTAGAGGCTTCATATACGCCTGCATTTTAGTGTTGTGAATAGGGATACTCTGTGTAATGTAAAATAAAGATAAGGTTTTAATCACTGTTATTAATAAATATATTTAATGTTTAAAGTGGTGTTGTAACCTAAATATATGTGCAATAAATCAAAATTTCATCCACTACTAAAATATACATAAAGGAGCAATCAAATCAAGGGTTTTCATAACTTTGCTTTCATATCCTTCAGGTTGGATAAGATATGAAAATTTTTAAGTTAATTAAACGAATGTTTAAATTTCTTTTCTTTCTTTTATAAGATAATGTATTGTTCTTTCTGTTCAATATGCTCCACAAGGATTAAATGTTTCTTTTTTTAAAACTAAAAGTAATAGACAATAAGTCATCACTCAAATACTACAGAATTCCATAATCTCTATTTAATGAGCTTAATCTTTTAAAATATCTTTATCTAGACCTGGTTATCACTCTGATTTGATCACAGATGTATCACCTTCATCCTACTAGTATGTGTGTGATCAAACTAGTAGTTCTATGAAGAGGTAGTTCTCATTGAGTAAATCAATGGACTAGAAAAAAGTCATTATACAAACATGTGACCTTATGAAAGTAAAAAGTAAGGCAGTGAGGAAAATAGTGAAAGTAAGCTTGAAAATTTTTTTGAAATCTTTATAAAAAAGGAGTAAGAAGTGGCACAAAGAGGTATATTGAAGATAAACTTTTGTAGGATCATTTTTTTATTCATTATTCAATCCTGTGTCCTGGTTTTGTTTGATCATTGAACTGAGTAAAAGAACTACAGCTCTCAGCTTAGTTTGGTCTATTTAACTATGACAGCATGTGCTAGACCAAGATTTAAAGAATCTCTTACAAATTAGTACAAGTGAGACTCTTTCCTGTCAAGTGAGTCAGAATTCCAAAATATGAGAGGTCCAGTATATACTGTTTAAAATAAAAGAATATGTGTCATTAGTTCTGCTAATTACTTCACCTGAATATTTTTATAACCATACATTTTTTATAAAATCTATTAGTTGGGCTTGAGATGTATCATTGTACAGAAATCATATACATTATTTAATCAAGCAATGACTTATATTCTTGATTTTTTTCAAAGATATATTTAAAAATATATTACAAGACACAATGTTATTCTTTTCCCTTCTCTTTTTAAACTATAAAAAGATCTACAGGGAAACAAAAAAAACAAAAAAAAAATTACTAGAGAATTCCTATTCCTATGATAGAGTAATGAAAGCATTTTCAAAAGTACAGAGAAGAAATGTATGTGTAATTTACAAAAGCTTGAGTAGAACTTGTATGTGAAGCTTAATGTGTTATTTGTCTCACTTTAAATACAAAGCAATATAGACTACACTTGGTAAGCCAGACGTTTGACAAAAAACTACAAGTAATAAAAATCAGTGCAAGTTCTTGGGCTCCATGAAAACTAGTTATAATTAAAGCCAAATCTTGGAAGTCAGCAAGTACCTTTTTAGAGCAATGAACACTAATAAGACATGTAAATGTACACATTCACAGACTTCTCTATTCCTGTGCTCATTGGGTTTGAGCATTTTGCACAAGTCCCTCAGTACCCTACTCAAGTGCAGTCTTGGTAGCAGCGCTGCAGCTGTCAAATGCAAGAGTTAGATGACACCTGCTATTCTGTGTTAAATGCCATGAGAACATGTGCTGATATTTACAATTGTAGACTCCTTTCTTAAAACTATTGGGGGGAAAAAAAGTTGAAAAATAAAAAAAGGCAGAAAATTAATTCAGTATTGCTGTAAAAATTGTATCTTTTCCCTTAAAAATCATATTAGAACAAATTTGCTTTTCCTTTCCCTAGAAAAAAGTGTTACAGACCAGTATTAATCAAATGCACAAAGGAATTCTAAAACTAGAATTCATTCTCAAAGAAAAGCACAAGACTTTTTTATCCACCAGCATGAGACAAATGGAGCTCTGGTAGATTGATAGAGCCTCAGCAAAGGAGTAGATGTGTGAAGTTCTCTCATTTGTCTCACTTGATATTGTGCTGTGTAGCTATAATCAAGCTTTTCATCCAATTTGAGTCAACCAGGATCATAGAATCACAGAATGCCCTGGGTTGGAAAGGGCCTCAAAGATAATTTAGTTCCAAAACCCCTGCCATGGGCAGGGACACCTTCCACTAGACCGAGTTGCTCAGATTTCTGTCCAACTAGATATAGGAGGAAAAGAGATCACCAAGGATCATCTGTGAGCAGGATGGGCAACTTAGGATAGAAAAATGGATGCATCATGATCCCCAGTCCTTATGGGGTCCAAAAGCTCATGACAATGTACAAGCAAAATTAAGTTAAGGGCATCTGAGGAATGAGACCAGAAGAAAAGAGTAAGAACAACAGTATCCTGAGCTTTTAGGAAAACAGGGATAAAACCAATTGAGGTTCCAAATGGTTATTCAAAAATGTAGGAGGAGAATTGAGATGTCAGACTTGAAAATACTCCTATAAAATGATGAATGTCTAGAAGAAGGGTGTTTTCAGTGCTGATGAAATATATCATTTAGAAATGAAACAGCATGCATCGTTAGTTGTAGAACAAAGAGGGTCAGTAGTCATATGTGAGACAGGAGAAATATCTTGAAATTACTGACTGCAGATGCCTCTCTTTCTATAAAATTAGCTACCTATACTTATATGCACAGTCATACAATCTGAAGTTCTAACCGCTTTCCTACATTTTGAACACTTTATTGCCAATATTGCAGATTAATATAACTCAACCACAGCGCACTCCAGACTTTTGAAATTAAGGAGTAATGGTAATATGCTATGGTATTTTATTTTCAATCAAATTCACAGGTTTTCTTTTTAGCTTGAGTATTCCTTGAAGCTTATTTTAAAGTGGAACAACAGTGTGCTATACAACTTCTTGATCATCCTACAGCGATGATGCTTGCTTTAGTTGAATTTCTCAGCCGAGTATATTTTCTTAGCTTTCCCTCAAAGAAAAAAATATCTCTGATCTACAGATAATTGACTCAATGAGCTGATGAAATCTTACTGGAGGTTTACTTACACATTAACTTTCATGTGTGATTTTTTAAAAAAAGCTTCAGAATACATATGACACTAGCCAATATTTTAAAGTCAAAAATTATAGCAATAGTCATCATCCTGAATGACATAATTCTCCCAATGAAGGACTCCAGATTCTAATCACTCAGAGGAGCAAACTCTTCCACTAACATTAGTGTGAAACCAATGACTCCATGACCTAGGGGAGAAAAGGTGATTATAACACTAGGAAACATGCTAGAAACTAGGAAGTGGATTATAATTTTAATTGTATTATTGTTATTATTATGACTTTTTCTGAATGTAACTACTCTACCAGCATTATTATTAATCTTTTTATTTTTTTCCTGCAATAATTATAGCTAGACTATTCAGATTCTGTTAACAGTAAATTGTTGACTTAAGTTGTATATCTATAAACTGTGCCTACATTTTTGCCTCTAAACAGTACTTTGAATGCAGCCATAATACCTTTGCAATGAAGTTCTAAAATTTCACAAGGAAAAAGAAGTCTCTTAAATTCTTCATTCTACTGGAGGACTATGCAGTAATATTCTGAGTGGAATATTGGCATTGTTTGCATTAAAAGGTATAGGAATAAATGAAGTGTATAAATCTGTAATTGATCACTTATCTTATACATAAGACTTCCTGGAGATTTTGAAATGTTGAGATGTGAATTTGTGGCTACTTGCATTTTCCCTGTCCCCTTTTCCCTCATAAAAAACTGCAGTTCTAGATTATTACATGATATTGCTGTAGTCATTTGCATTACTATTTCAATGGAGCTTCTGGATATGTTTTATTTTTTGTTTGGTTGCCAAATCACAAAATTATAAAGAAAGGTCGGTTAATTAATATTTCACTCAGCTGTAGTAACACTTTTTTTTTAACCTGATATTGAGGGTATTTATCAAGCTCCCATGCTCACTATATGTCTCTCATCATGTATTTTCAGTGCCAAGCTTCTTCTTAGGGTCAAGAGCCTCTGTAGACAACTTCAAATATTTTTATAAAACACTTAGTACTCTTAGTATTTTTCAGTTTTGATGTTTTAGATTATTAGGATGTTAGTCAATCTGTTTTCGAAATATGAAACCTTTCACCTTTTTTGAAATATGTTCTAGTTTGTAAAGCTAACTAAACCAGCATAAATTAATTTTCCAAAGAAATAGAGACAAATGGTGTAAGACAATATTTGCATTCCAGGGTTTCTTGATCTTGCCAGATGAACAACATCACACACAGAAAAAAAGAAAATGAGCACAATAGTTCTACAATTTGCCATGAAAGTTATTTCTTCCAGTGAAAAAACAAGGCCAAAAAGGAATTCAGCATTATGTTAATATCTGTACACAGAGACACAGAAGAGGGAGAGGATAAATTGAGGCCAATCACAGAGTAAATGTAGCATTTGTGAATGTATGACCATTGCTTTCAGAAGAGGAATACTGGATGCTTTTCAAATTCACCAGATTTTAAAACCAGAAAAGTACAATAAGCAATCCATCTTTACCTTGCTTTTATTATATCAGTAGGATATGAATTAGCATAAATCTTTAATGAGGATGCTACCAGAGGAAAACTTATAGCTTGTAGTACAGGGACTTGCTAGCCCAAGGAGAGAATGAGCAATGTGTTGTGTCTGGGAAGCCGTATGGGTTTAGTCTAAAGTGGCACACTTTCATTTTTCTTCACTGTTTAGGAGACAGAGCAGCACATCTTAAATCCTGAACCTGTAGATAATAGAATGCACTTCTACATATGCATAAGTCTACATGTATATGGCTTGTTCCGGGATGAAAGTTCCTCTTTCTCTAAGACTGCTCCAAGTGGAGTTTTCTTACTGAGCTTGAATCTTCATGGGTATTTAATATAGCAGGCTAACAGATCCTCTTTAGCTGGGCAAATAAAAGATGAAAAAACCTCTGAGAACCGCAAACAATATTCAACAATGCTTCCTGAGGAAAATATGCATTCTCTGGAGTTCTTCTCCTGCCTGCTCTGTTTCAAGTGTCTGTAGCAGTTTATAATATCATGTATCTTTGTGAAAAAGAAAAAAAAAATGTTATTTACAGTGATTAATGTTAGCCACACAAAACAAGATCAATCAGCTTGCCATTTTACATAACACCCATATCACACAGCTCTATCTCACAAATGCACGGCAGCTGTTGTGTAGGTTAGTTAAGGCTGATTTAGATATGCAGTTACGCAGTAATCTCTAATTCATCTCAAATATTTTGATTTAATCCCTGATCAAATATGGATTTTTTTTAAAAATACATATTTTCAGTCTTAAACAGAGACCATACTTTTGGTTTATTTTCTTTTGCACTGAGATGATATATTTAGGTGCCACAATCACAGCTGCTAGAAGCCACAGAAATATATATGTCTCTGATCACCACTTTCCTCTTTATTTTTTTTTTTTCTTTGCCCCTGCTTAATAGTTTTCTTGATATTATTTTTTTTTCCTGATGCATTGCAAATTTCCTACCAAGGCTCGGACAGTTCAGCAAAGACATCTGAGTTAGAGAGAAGTATTCAGGACTGCCAAGAATTATGAATGTCTCCACAAGCAAACGACAAGACTGTTTGGGATGACATTCTTTTGATAAATGATCACGAAAGAAACTCTGTTTTCATCTTGCCTCCCTAACAAGAACATGCAGAACATCACATGATTTGCTGTTCTCATGTTTGCAGGTGATATTCTGTAAGTGGACTATGGTAGAAGCTACAACTTTGCATGAGTGTTTTTTTATCATTTTTTAGATACATGCGGTATTTTTATTCTGTATTGTATATAAAGGCATTATGAAAATTAAAAAAAAAATTATTTCAGCACATCATAACCAAACACAAGGTAGCTTATTTTGGACTAATGATTTATTTACTGTAACAGTTTATATTCATGAAACCTGATTCTTTTGGAGTGTTTTTATACAGCTATGTTGATTTTATATATCTATATGTTGTAAAAAAAGCAGCTACACCTCTTGATGTGTACTGCTACTATAATATCATCATGACAACTGTAGTTCTGTAAGCTGTTGAAGTGGAGATTGCTAACTTGAATATTTAATGAAATCTGAAGTCTCGATATTGTCCTCTAAGTAGCAAATATAAAGTAGTGATTTTGATATGCTGTTTATATTGTATGAAATGTTCTTGTCTGAGTATTGATATTAAATGAATATGTAAGCTAATATAAAAACAGCTTTTTTTTTTTTTTTTTTTTGGTGATTTTGTCAGGCAGTGATAACTCCTGGGGTTTGTATCACATTAATCCCATGGGTGTTTTTTACCCAAGAGTGCTGTAAAAATGAATAATATTACCATGAAACATACGTAATGTTAGGTTAGGAAGGGCATGGACCTACCAAAGTGAGTCCAGAGGAAAGCCACAAAGATGATCAGAGGGCTGGAGCTCCTCTCCTATCAAGAGAGAGCTGGGTTCGTTCAGCCAAGAGAAGAGTCAAAGTAGTTATTGATTTATTCATTCTGCATATTATACACAAACTAGTCCAAACATGCATCATGAAAAATAAATTTTAAATATATTTTTACTTTTAAAAATTTATCCAGAAATGTACACATGCTTCAGTTTCTTCTTTATTCCATTTATCAAAATAATTATTCACATTCTTTCATTCCTCTCTCAAGAGACAGTCATTACTACATATCTATGATAACTTGCCTGGGATAAGTGCTAAAGTCTTCTGAAATATTACAAGAGTAAAACATGTAAGTGAAAATATGTTCTGAATCTACATAGTTTGCCATATTTAGGATTTTAGCTATTACTTGAAAACTTAAACCAAAAATTACACTGAAGAAACTTTTTTCCTGACTGTATTTCATCTTGCTTCACATATTTTAAAATAATTATTTCTTCCTGATTATTATTATTATCATTATCATTATGTCTGAATGTAAAAAGTCCAAAGTCTGATTATTATTATCATGATCATTATCACTTCTATCTGAATGTAAAAAGTCCAAAGTCTTATGTTCCCAGATTTAATCTATGCCTATAGAAATTAATTCTTAATCTGTATGAACCAAAGATTATTTGTATATTTCTAACTAGATTGTGGTGCTCCTTGTCAAGCTAATGTTTTCCTGTGAAATGCAAGATAAGAAACTGTGGCATTGACTTCAGTATGCTCTCAAAAAGACAATAAAATATTTACAAGAGAAAGAACCCTGACTGCAACATTTTCATTATAACTTCTACCTAGATTTCTATCCAGATTAGTGTTTCAGATATACGTCACACCTTTTTTTTACAGTTCAGGTACAGTTCTGCAAGCAGAACACAGTAGCTTCATATTTCAGTTCATTATTTAAGTCAAACCCCATGGTAACTCACAAAGTAGGTTTCAATTTATTTTATTCAGTTGATTTCACCTGTCTGGGGAATTCTCTTTGGAATTTAAAACAAGCCCAGAGGGCTATCTTACTGAAAGATAATAACAAAAAGAGAAAAAGCAGAAAGTTCATGTGCTGAGCAACCATCATTTACCCTTTCAGCACATAACAATATAGTAAGGAAATACAACAAAATGTTTCCAAGTAGCAGCAGAGAATTGATAAAATTTTAGAGAAATATATTACTATTTTAGACTTCTTAAGTTGCCAACATTTTTTATGGCCTAATTCTTTTTGACAAACTCTCCATTAAATGGGAGAGTAGGCAGAGGTGCTATTTCAATAGTTAAAAGACTTTTCTGATCTCACAGGATGTTAAAACCATGTCCTGAGAGAAATTTCCTTGACTTATCTATCTTTTCTGGTCATTTTACCATCTCACAGAGTCCTCTGGCAATTGCAGCAACTGATGCATGAAAAGCTCATACTCAAAATGTCTTTAGTACATTTTGTTTTCTTGACTTCTAATTTACCTCAAAGCAAAGAGAAGCAGCAAGACTAGGAAGCTCTCTAGTTCTATAAAACTGTGTGTTGTAGAATAACCAGGTTTCCTGGAACCCCATTTAAAAGCATCTAACACAATGGTCCTAGAACGTCATTTACTCAGTCTGCTTTGAAAAGTAACAGAAAGCTCTGAAAGTCCTCTCAAAGCACCATGAAAAACATAGCACATCATCTTCACATCAATACCTGTAGCACTGATGTTTCTTCAAACATATATTTCAATAAAGAATATTAATTTTCTGATTTTTTTTTTTTATCTGGATGTAGTGCATTTCTCAATTTAATTCTAAAATTTAATATTCTAATACTGTATTCTATAAATATAATAAAAAGAGTTCTGCTCTTATATTTATTAAACATCTTTATTAACATTAGTGTCATAGGCTATCCATACAGGTATAGTTACAATTACATGTATTTTTTTACAATACAATTATTTGTATTATTTGCTTGTAAACAAGCAAACAAAGCTATTTTTGTAGTATTTATAAAATTCTTTATAAGTTTGCTTAATATTCCGGAAAGTATATCAATGTCATCTCATTCTTTCTGGAAATTATAATTAAAATTACGATGGGAGTTTAGATAGCAACTGCTTAAATAGGAAAATAATTTAGTCGCAACTGTTTTTTCTCAAAACCAAAAAACATCCAGAGTGTTTGAATTGCTAAGTCTATAAAAGAAAAGAATAACAGAAGTTCTTAATGTTTCATCATTGGAGACAAATTTGTTACTTGACTAAACAAAAAAATTAATTTCTCAGATGGAGATTCTCAGCATTTCTAATTCTTAGTAGGACTGCTGCCCAAAACATGTTTTTGAACAAAATTTATGGTAGTTTATTTCTGTAGTGTTTTGTGAGCAGGAAAGTATATTTTAGAAGTTGCTAAGAGCTAATTAATTTAAATATTAGTTACAATAGCAGGTAACCAAATTATAAATAATTATTTACTTTTCTACCTATTCTTTTGAATATACCTGGATTTTTATTTAAAATGAAGGAACGAAAGCTCAATAGATGTAATGTACACTAAATCATGAATGTGTTCACATGAAGTCTTTGAAGCTGATTAACAGAACTGTGACAGTAGAATTACAGTCATGATTTATTGAAACCAAAAAGCTGGGTTTTTACCAGTGACAACTGGTCTCTTCAATAAAATAAACAAAGTTTTACAGAGCCAAAAGATGGGAAAAATTTCAGAGAGATACCAAAACGTGTCAAAAAGTTAAACAATAAAAATGCTTTTATCTGTCAAGCCTCATTAGAAAGGACTAGATTTGCTGTAGTGTTTTGCATATGGTATGTCACTGGTATTGGGTATGCTCAGCAATCTTAAAATGATAATAAGAGGAAAAATCTTTCTATACAAAAAAAACCTAACCTTGTTCTTGTAGACAGAAACTTTTTCATTTTGTTCTCTGTGAGTGAGAGGTTTACAAGGGTTTTTAACCTTTGAGTGAAATGTCTTGGATATTGTGTTCAACTTGTAATGAGCCAAAGAAGACACCAGAAAAGGGACCAAGGAAAAAGACAGGAAAGCAAGCAAGAAAGGAAAAGAAAATACAGAGAAAAGAAAGATAAAAATCAAATGTAAAGTTCAGTATGAAACAGACAGGGCTTAACAGTGCATTACACTGAAATTATTTGGAATGGACATGACAATAGGAAAGAGATTTCTTCCTGTTACCTTAGCCCCTCAGAGGCTGCAGTCTGAGAGTCACGCTATCAAGGCATGATGACCTCAGGTGTATGAGGCATAAAGACACCATTGGATAAATAAGAACTTACAGTGGTAAACTTCTTATTGCCTTAAGATTCTTGAATAAAGAGGAGAATTCAGAATTGTAACACTTCTAAAGTGATTTTTTTTAAAGACCACACTCTAAATATGTCATTCTGTTATTACTGCTAGCATTTGACTCAACATGTGCACATTTCTCAGACTAAACTTTTTTCTGTTTTTTTTGGCATCTGAATATGTCTATAAAGAAATTATAAGAGACTATTAACTTTTTAATGGAACAGAAAAATACTTAAGATGAAATTTTGTGCATAAAACTAGTGTTTTCACTCCAAATGTGCTCATATTTCTGGCAAACATAGGAAAAAATCTGTTTATAACCAAACATTTCATATTTTTCCAGGTTCTTAAGAAATAAATAATGAAAAATTCTCTTGAGACCTTGAACATAATGGAAAATATTTTATTTTGTTTGGAACACATTAACTAAGTGGGGTACATTTTAATGGATATTTAAAATTATTCATATATTGTTTTTGGTTTAGTAATGTGCAGAATGAACAATGTCAGACAACAGAGCCACTTCTTTACACGGGAGGCTAATCTAAAGGTCACCACTTATGGAAAAGAACTTGTGAAGGTCAAATTCAGTATGAGAGTAGATTCCAAATAAAATGAACCTTAGGCAAATATAAATACTTCCTTGGACATTTATTACAGAATGTTAATAAAATGAGAAGCCAAATACTGAGTAACCTTTGAGGTTAGACTTTAACGGGCATAAGGATTTCACTACTCTCAAAAAATTTCTGAGGACCACATCTCATCTTGAAAATAATCGGAGTTTTACAATTTGATTTAAATTTATAAGGGAATTCAGAATTCACTGAAGTGTCCTAAATGGTGATCTCAACCATAATCCATTAAGAAGAAGAGTTAACATTCACCAATCCTGTCATGGGGGAATTTGTAGTTGCCTAATTATTTGTGGTTAGAAATATGCCACCAGTTGTACACATGTATCACTTCAGCTTAGTGGGAGGAAGGAGAGACGCTACAGATTGCTCAAAAGAAAGATGGGATCCTGAAACATGTTTAATTTCTGCTACTAAGAATAGCTCATTCTTTGTAAAGCAGCAATTCTTGTGGTCATTTTTCCATGATGCAATCTCATTTATAGAGAAAACAGTCCACCATAATACTTGTATAAATCATAAGTATTGCTGGGATTGCTAAATGACTCTAAAGTGAGATGAAATTGTTAATTAAGTATCTTGTAAACACTGAAGTCTCTGGAAAAATTCACTCAAGGCGTTGGTTTCACAAACTCCAAAACATCTAATATTTCCTGTAACAAAGGCAGCTGACTGCCTAGAAGTAGTACATATGCTTTACAGTGATCACCATAAAGACACCTCAGGCAACACACATTTATTTAATAGACTTTTGTGTCCGACTTTTTTTTTCAGGTAGTTCATGTCAATTTTCAAAATGGCTGTCAATACTTCAGGCCTTCACATTAAATTTCAGTACAAAGAAGTACATAAGAGTTTATTTTATTTTGTGAATATTTTTTTATGCATACCACATTTTCATTGTTTATTGTTATTACTTTTTTTAAAATAGGTCTTACACTCACAGAAAAAGTTGTTTTGTCAGAAATTAACTTGCTGGTAATGATCCACTATATGCTACCATACCTTCTTCTAATTAATGCTTATTTCTCTGTGCTTGTTTTTAACAACTACCATTGGCCAAGATAAGATCTCTGAAAGTTTAATCCAGTTCTTATCTACCTGAGAGTGATTTTTGAAAGTCTATCTATAGGTGATTTCTTCTTCATTAGAATGAACTCTTTAATAAAAAAAAATGTAAGGTGGTAAATTAAGATCATACCTTGTGGTCACTATTTCAATGTAATATTTACCATAAAGGCATCCAAATAACTTAACAGAAATTGTTTCTGGTAATCAAATCTTTGTTCTTTATCATCAAAACAAGTGAAGTCTTGCGGTATGTTACTGTCCTGTCTGTACTGTATTGTAGCAGTAATTCTGTGGTAGCACAGAGTGCTTAAACTCCCTGCTCCACTCTCTGATGTGATTTCAGGGCACCTTGGAAATCAACGCCAGTACATCCAAGGCATGGTAGATTTTCATAAGCATGCAAAGATGAATTTGCATTAGCCAGCAAAAATACCATTACACATTGCTGTTGGGCATAAGTACCTGTCTTTTCAATGAGCACTCTGTCCAGCCCAACTTGTCACATACAGAGTTCTGCAAAGACTCAGCTAAGCATAAGGTTTCATTTTCGCGGAGAAGAGACATCTACCAGAGATAGAAACGTCCTCTGTAACAGGGGAGACAGTACTATATTAGGTCTCAGCAAAAATAAAAGCTTAAGTTAATGAAAAATAGGTATGGTGGCCACTCAAAGAGACATGTTATGAGGAGGCAAAGACAGAAATGATAGTGGCAATAAAAGAATTCGCTCAAGATCATTGGCTGCTGCTAGAAGGATAAATACTGCCTCGGTCAATGCCAGTCCAGGGACTGTTTGGTTATAGCTCACTGCACCAACTCCTCTGGATGTGGTTACTGGTTAGTGATGGCTCAAGCTGATTATGCTAACAGCATTTCCCTGCTCTAGAAGCTCAGCTGCCCCAGCTGCAGCCAGTAACTGAATGTTAGGAGTTTTCTATCTTTGCCATATCATGTCACCATTTTTCCACCTTTTTTGGTACAAGATACCAATCTTCAGTACCAGTTAGAGCACAAAGCCTCTGAGTTTGGAGCAAATACGGCCCCAGTGCTGTCTGATGGCTGTTGAGATTTCCCTGTAAAACAGCATGAATGTTTACCCTGTTTCCATTTTCCCTGTGATTTTCTTGCCCATCGGCAATTGTGCCTGATGTCAAACTGTTCTACACTACATCAGAAGAATAAGTCTAATCTTACCAAGAAATGACTTTTGCATAAATATTCTTCTAGGACAATTCTGTCAGCAGCAATATTGGTATGTTTAGCAGATAGCATTAGACCCAACACAGGGACTGACAATTAAATATTTTTAATTTTGTAATCTGCAACAAAGCAATGCTATTTGCAAGTGAACTAAAACAAGACCCTGCCTAAAGGAAATCTCAAAAATTGTAACACCCTGTTTTGAATTGTGGGAGAACTAGATTTGTTATTTTATGGGAAATTTTCAACCTTAGACTAAAATGAGTTTCTATCCTCTTCTAATACTTACATGAACTGCAAAGGAAGATTCCTAAGATTTTAAGCTTAGCCTTCTTATAGGGCATAAAAATCTTTATTCCAATTCTTCTTCCTGCATAAAGTTAGAACACTAACAAACATACTTCCAGTTAGAGCAAAGGCCTGGATGGTCAGAGCGCTAAACTGGTTTACCTTCAGTCTACCTAACAAACTACTCTTTGTTTTTCTTTGTTTCGTTTCTCTATTTCATCACCATTATTTTTTTCTTTCACTCCATTTTTGTGTCCCTCTAACCTGTGTTTCTATTATCCATTCTTTTTCTGTCAGATTATCCATCACTGATGACCCAGTGCTTTGTTTTGCTCTCTTGCAAAAGAGAGCATCTGCTCTTCATCTTAGAACTACCATTCTCTATTTCATAGTACTTTTTTTGCCCATTTGTTTTCTTTCATTTTAGAGTATTATAATACTGTACTGACCCCCTATATCCACCACAACCCCCAAATGAAAAACCTTATTCTTCCTTTTCAATACTTTGTCCTTCTACTTTATAATACAGAAAATAATAGTGATGGCATTTTTGGTTTTCTTACTTCAGTACAGAAACAAGATCTGAGGAGGGGAAGAGAGGGACAGAGGGAGGGAGGGAGGGAGGAGGAGAAGGAGGGTGCCACTTGTTAGTTCTTCACACATCTCATGGGTATCAGGTGAAGAATAGAGTAGAAAATGGGTTGTACAAGTAAAAAAAACCCAAATTAATAGGTCAGAAGCAGTTCCTAGGGAGCTGACAAGCAACCTTTCTGTACATGTTGGCTAGAAGAAGTAATTGCAAGTCATTTGGGCCATAAATTGCTCCTTGACTTTCTTTTGAAGCTTCTTTCAGTTACTGTTGACATTCATCTTATCATTACAAACCTGAAGCTCTTTGACGTTAGTAGAAGCAATTCTGAAAACTGATGCTTTTTTCACACAACGATTGCTCTACTTTTGCTGCAGCTCTGGCAACTAATGTTCATAGTGGGAAACAGTAGAAGCTATTTATTATTTTCTAAACTTACCAGATATTAGAAATAAACCTGAAGGTGAACTTTACAGTTAGATTAATTTGATTTAAAATTTCCTTGAACAAAACTCTATGCATATATAGGGGAAAAAATTAACATTTACTATACTTTGACCACATAAGCCATTCAGCTATTTTTTATTTTTTTTTTTTTTTACGGAGGAAAAAGTAGGGGCTTTTCATGATGTAAAAATTTACTATACATTTGAATTAAAAGACAAGTAGTTTTGTTTATATGCCTTCTGGAACAAAAAAAGAAACAAGTACCATCCCCAAATTGCCTGAAATAGATCATGATTTGTGTATATTGACTGATTTTGCCCAAAGCATAATGTATTTGGAAGTATATAAATGTAATTCTCTATGTATCTGACCTTTCTGAATAGTTAAGTGATTGATTGATTGATTATTGCCTAATCATTGGGACTTAATAGACTTGGATATTTTCCCTTGCATTTTTGCTGGTATGTAGTATATATTAAAGTCTATAAAGTATATATTAAAGCCTATTAAAAGAAAGATTACTTTTGTACTTGGACTGATTTATTTTCTATGTTTTTTTTATGAAAACCCTGAAATCCATAAGTCAAATTGCTCTAAAAATAAAACCTGAGTTAAAAGAAATTTTGAAAAATGAAATTATCGAGAATGTATTTTTTGTTGGATGGAAAATTTTATTTTCATTTTTTTTTCTCAACTCTCTACTTTGTACTTCAATATAAGTTGAAATGTAGTAATTTAGAACTGAAAGTGCTGTATATTTTCCATACAAAAATATATCAGTTTCTATCACTTGTAAGATTGTTTTGTAACCCTTATACATACTTATATGTACAAATAGGTATATGTGTGGGCATACACACACACAC
>VYXF01000176.1:419125-435638 GCA_013397295.1 Polioptila caerulea
AAAAAAAAAAAATTAACTGTTTGTATAAATATTGCCTAATTTATGTTATCTCCATCATAAGTAGTTGTGCATGATTAGCTACATCCAATGTCATTTAGTGCTTCTTACAATACAATGTGGTAAAGATTGTCTTAAGGCCTCACTTCTGAAAATAAAGCCATGAATGAGAAACTTTAGAAATAATGAAAAACAGATTTCAGATATTATAAAAATTTTGAGCATTTTCAAAAAAAAAAAAATGCAGTTAAAAAAATGTGTCTGTTAAGGTATGGGGTGTTTTCCTAAATGTACACATTCACCTTTGACTTTGGAAAATGTACTAGCAAGTATCAGAAAAAAAAAAATGGTTTCACTGTAAGCAGCATTTTAATATTGCTGTAGAAATTAGAAGGTAGGTCTACAGTTTCTGAATGGAGAATCTCAAGACAGGTACAATAAAGAAAATAGTATAAGGAGAAAGAGAATGGATCACTGTCTTACCCACCCTCTGAGAAAAAGGAATGAAAAGGTTGGGGCTATATTAGTACTCTGGTACTGTAACGTGGGATAGATATTTAATTAAGACACAAGCATATTCAGTACAAGTGCTTTCTGCCATTTATATCTTTCTCCACTGCATGTCAGGGTCAAGCAAGCCAAGGGCTTTTGTTTGCAGCCTCAGAAACAAGTACCTCAGTTGTAATGAACAATCTCGTGGTTACAGCGAGCAAAAGCTCACTCTCATCACCCCCTTGGAGTTAATATGTTAATGTTTCTAGAAAGTTCACAGTTCTCATTACTCCCATTGGTTGTGTTGCCCCTGCAATGTTTGACCTATTCTTTATTCTTAATCCTCACATCCTTTTGGACCCTTTCCCTCAGACTCCACCTTAACCTACTTGATATAAGTTACTGTTTCACTCTGGCCCTTGCCTTTCCTAATGCACCCTATACAGTACAGGCTTCTTGTGTGTTATTGCAGTTTATTATTTTCCTCTTATTAAAGTTGATTTGTTTTGGGTCACTGGGTAGTGCCCATCCCTCATTTTATTTACCACCTAAGGGATTTTCACCCTAATACCCCGGGGTAGCAACCCAGCCATGCCATCCAGGCCCTTGCTGGGGAGTTGCTACAACTGCAAGCATAAAGACACCAGAGCTGACATGGGTATAGAAAGTGAAAACCATCTTAAGGTTAACTATCTTCAAAAGGCATTCTACCTCTGATTGAGTGTTACAGCAGCTGTGAAGCTGCTGTTTTGTAAACAGTTCATCACCTTTCCAAGCTGGCAGATGTGTCAACAAAGAGATTTTTTTTGGAACCCAATACTGTGATTTCTTAATTCTGGTAAAGGGGAGGAAGTGCTAATATTGTCTAAGTGAGAGGCAAGTCTTCCATTCACTACCTATCATGTTTGTTGAATTTATTCCAGTTTACTGTTGTTTCAGTCACAGGGGCCTAGCCCTTTGGCTCATTGTGCAATAAATAGCAGAACACAATTTTCACATTAAATATCTTCATATCAAACCACTTCAAATAACAAAATACTGTGTAAGACCCTTGGTTCTCCTGTGCCTTTTCGTTAGCATGAGGCTGGATATTCTCCTTCTTTTTAAAGATTTGATTCAGAACACATCTTAAATCCTTGTGTATTATGTTCAACCTGCAAGTCTTGTTTTATAGATTTAGACAATGTGATGTGCTTTTTGCTACGGGGCTCTTAGGCACAGTTTACTGCTGTTCTGTGCACAATAAATATATAAATAATTTACTTATTCTAGTCTATATAAATGATTTGTTTGCCTAATGTGTTGGAAATAATTTGATGTATTATAGTTGCTGTTGTTGTTGCCACAACATTACTGCAAATAAGCAAGATCTATATCTCATTCAGTCTTCTGGAAACAATTTTTAAGCTCTTTATTTTAATGTTATTTTTACAAGTTTTCTGCTAATAAATACACAGTTGTGTTATGCCTTGAGAAATAAAGACTTAAGAACAAAGTTGGGTTTTTTTTAATAATAAGTCTCATTCTCATTTAAACCAGTATTTTTATTCATATTCTCAGTAACACACAGCATATAGAAAGTAATCCAAGCAAAATGTGTAAAAAAAATATTGCAACCCTCCCATGTGACCTCAGAACTGTATAACACAATTTTTACACCAGATCTCCATTGTCATCTTCATGCATTCCAGTCAGAAAATCGAAAATAAGGCAGGAGACTTTGCCAGTCTTAGTTCCTATGAGAAACATGACAGAATTTTTTTGTTGCCAACAGCTCAAGTCTCATTTTTGCATTAAACATACAGAGACATGGAGATTTCTCTCATGATTATAAGCACTGTATTAACCTCAGGAAGACCAGAGAGCAACTTTGGTGTGTACAACAGATTGAAATACCTTTCAAGTCTAGTAGCAACTGGACTATATATATATAGTCTATCATTCATTTATAATTCATTTTCTTTAATCTCTTGCAAGATATCTTTTAACTGTTTGCTTTCTCCCTTCCAGTGTATGCCTCCTGACCTTACTGTGCACTATTTCAGCCCTGCTCCAAGTTAGAATTATTCACTTCTGCATGGATTTTCTGTGTAAACATAAACAGAACAAATCAATAAGAAATATTTTCATGTTTTTATATCAAATGTCACTGTGGCGTTACCTTTCTTTTCTGCAGGAATCTTGAAATCAGAGAGACAAATGCCTTTCACACTGAGTGTGAACTGATGGGTTTGGAGGACTGTGTTTAAACTTTCTATCTCTTTATCATCTGTCAAAAAGTGGCTTCTCAGTTGACAATCAAGCAAATACTGTTTTTTCCCATATATTTGTTCAAGAAGGTAGCTGTTAGTGACATTCTGCAATGTTTTTTGACTTCATTTTGGTCTTGTAGTCAGGAACTCCTCTTTCACTGCAAAATTGCTGACACAATTTTTTTCCTATTTTTAAAATGACAGTGTACCAAATAGACATTTTGTCCAAACTTCTGGTTTTCCATGGTGTTTGGAAACAAGCAGAATTTTTTTTTTTAAGTTACTGCATTTCCTAAAGAATCAGAAACTTTTCATCTCTGATATGACTGATCTTTATTTTTAAAGATGTCAAAAACAAAGTCTTATTCTGAGGCTCTGAATTGTATTTTGTTTGCATATCTTTTCCTATGAAGATAAGAAATATTAATATTTAAGCTCATTAGCCATTGGTGGAACAACTTAGCTTATGTCTCATTACACTACACAAATTTGTATAACTTACCAGATGAATAGAGTTCATGTATTTGAAGGGAGCCCTGGAGTTTGTAGAATTGTACAGCCATTCAGTTTTAAGTTCACATGCAGCAAGTCCCACAATGAACTTTTACTATTTCTAGGCTGGCTAAAGTATTAATGACAGACATGCAAATGCTTATCTGTGGGTGCGTATATGAATTAATCTATCAGGAAGAGGAAAAGTAAGAAAGGGACTATTGAAGCTCTGGAATTTTAAAACATTTTTTTGGCCAATAGTGAAACCTATTTTTATAATGCATGATATAAAGGCTTTGCATCGGGAAAAAAATACAAAGTAGATTCAGAGCACCCATTTATTAATTCATAGATATCCATTAATTCATGGATACTCTACTGCTTAATTAAAATCCATTATCAAAAGAAAAGCGGGGTAGCATATTACAAGTCTATTTGCTATTAGTTACAGTCTCCATGATAAAAAATTTTGTATCAGATTTTCTTTTATGGTTACTGATTTATAAAGTTCTCAATTGCAGAAATGTGTGAAGTCACACACATATTATTTCTAGATAAAAGCAGGGGTTTTTTTCATAGAACAAATACTCATGCTTTATTTTTTTTTCTTTCTTGGCAGAAGCTTATGTTCAGACATAATTCCTAGCTACCTATTCTAGAAGAATATGTTGAACATTTGCCTGTAGTAAATTATAAGCAAACTTGTGGCCTTACTATTTCATTGCCATATTATATGGGCCTTAGAACATCAGTTTTTCTTCTGCTACATCTTATTTCAGTTTTTCTGGATATTTTGACAGTAAATAGGTTGGATTTGTGATATGAAGTCTGCTTATTAGCGGTATTTTAGCTGAAAGCTTGTATCTAATCTTCAAACATCAATAAATACTGAGAACAGGCCTCAGATATGTGTAGGGAGACAGGAAGCCTGAGCAAATTTTCTTCCATTCCATGGCAGTGGACAGTTCTCTGTCTCAGTGAGTAAGAGCACTGGAGGAATAAATCCTAGATGGGCTGAAAACAAGGGCAAAAAGGGCTGGGAGGCCAGAGGAATGTATCACTCCAAAAAGGGGCACAATCTGTGTCTTGGGCTGCCGAATATGGTGAACAATCCTACTTTTTTGCTCTATCCTCCCTCCTTCTTGAGAACCATGATATATATATCCTTTTTTTTTGTTTTTCTCTCATGAAGAGGTCCATGATCAGCAGCAGAAAGGCAGATAGACAGAAAAGAGACATAAGGAGTACAACAAGCAGAAGAACAGGACACTTCTTACTGCTGTCTCAGGGATGTGCTACCATTCTAAGCACCTGTTCTCCTGAATGATGCTGAGTTGCCCCCTGCCTTGTTTAACATCCTTCTCAAACTACTTCAAGACAGAATGCCTTTCATGGAAAACTTTGTGGATTTTCAAGCATTTGGGACATTTCACATCTCTAAACAGAATTACCTCAATCATAAAAGAACTAGTGTTCTACTGTGATAAACTAAACTAGCCATGACTAATTCACATAATTTACACATAATATCATCCTACTTTGTATTATAACCTAAGATGAGCCACACAGGGATAGAATAAACATTCATGTTGCTCAGTATCATGTGGAGTACTACCTTTCCACTGGAGATAAAAACAGTACCTGTGATGGTGAAAAAAGAGAGTAATGATAAAAGGATAATGTCAGTTCATACAAACACACTCTCTTTAGTACTCCAAATTCCAGCTATTTTCAGCTCAGGGAACTTTCTGAGCAAAACACAGTTCCATATATGTCACCACTTCTAGAGATTGCTCTTCCATTTACTTGACCTGTCTCTGCTTGAATTCTAATGGGTCATGAACTGGTATCTGCTTGTGTATTAAAAATAGAATTTGGCCTATTATTTTCTTCTGGGTGCACACACACACTTCAGCAGCATTATACGTGCATTTTGCCTCCCAGCAGAACTCTAAGTGAAAAGGCTCTTCCTTTCAAGTATGTTGCATTGGGAGTTTGAAGCTCATAAAATGATAAATTTTTAGACCATGGCCTCTTAAAATGGTGATAAATCTGTACCTGATTTGTAGACTCAAGTTAATATCTGTAAGGAACTCTTCCTGTGGACTTTCAAACAGAAGCATTAACAATATAGACAGTTGCAAAGGCAAGCCCTGATTTGCTATGGTTAGAAAATGTTTCTTTCTTATTCAGTCAAAAATTACAAAGTATGTAAAAAAAGTATGTGTTAAGATTTATTCTACAAAAAGGAATCGAAATTAGAATCAAATGTAAAAAAAATTCAGTCTCATTTCTTATGGTCCCTACTTAAAGATTCACTACTGGCCTGACTCTTGAAGTAAATGTACCTGAAAATATTATCGTTGCTGATATTGTTTAAACTATATTCATTACACAGAAAGGCTGTTAGCAGTAGGCAAGTTAAAATTACCTCTAGATATCTCTTTAAACTTACTCTATAATTCTATATGTCTAATTAAAAAAATACCCCAGCCAACTAAGAAACAGCAACAACAAACAAAATCCGACAACCCCCCATCCCCCCAACCAACCCACCAACCCCTAAACCAAATCAATTTATAAAGTTGTCTAAAAATGCTGATAACTGCTAAGACATTATCCTGTATTATAAATTACCAGATTTTACTCAGGCAAGCTAGTCTTGATCTTAAGTTGTGAAATTGAATATGAAGATATTCTAGAAGAAAATGTTTATTTTGAAGTTCTTATTACTCTAAATTAAACAACTAAATAGTGGTAGTTTAAGCAGGACACAAAGTGATGAACTGAATTAATGAAGTATTCAAAAGCACAGTGAATAAACAGAAAATCAGACACTGTTTAAAACAATATTTCATGTTGAATTTCTCGGAAGACGAGAATGTGCAGATGTCAACAGAACTTCTAATAGACAATGCAAATTTCCAGTTTAGGGAATACTGATATTTCTTGTCCAGAGAAAAGAAAAAAATTGAAAATTTGAATTATTTGTTTCATAGAAAAGTCACAACAAAACAAAGAAAAAAGAGAGAAATGTGAAGAGATGTAAAATGCAAAACACTGATAGATAGACTTATCAATCACGTTTACAGACTTATTTGCAAATTTCTCCTGGTTTGTGTAAACAAACACAGTGTATCAATCAACAACTAGCTGTGATGGATACTGCAGTTATTCAGCATCACCTTTAATTATGTGTGGTTTGTTACAAGATGTTCTGTTAGTTCTTCAATCTCACTGAACTTTTTATGAAGTCTACTATATCAATCATCAATAGAAATGCATGCTAACAGGTAGGAAAGTACACATTTTCTGTTTTACAAACTTGTAAGTATTTTGTGAACACTCTCAGTTGTCCAAATATTATTTGTTGGAATGAAACTGACCTAGATCTTTTATGTGCCAGTGCTCTCCAAGCTAAACCCTTTCTTTGAAGGATTGCATGCAATTTAACTGGTGCATAAACTTCATGTTTACTGTTAATAAAGGTGTAAATTGCATGTCATATTTCACTTTACAGATATCCTAGCACAAAAAAACCCAACATATATATTATGAAAAACTAAGTCAAAACTACTACTGAATAAAGCTTAATACTTAGATTCTTTTTTATATAAAATTTAATTAAGTAACTAAGGGAAGTTGTACTATTGCTTCTTCAATATGTGATTTTAAGGGAATACTCACTGCAAAATTCAGTAATAAAAGCTCATTACATCTTACCCATGCTTTGAATGATAAAGCAGCATGATGTAAACTTACAGCTTATTAAATGCAGAAAGTCATCATACTGAGTGCACTGTTAGCCCTCCCTCCCCCTGACCATGCTTCCGTGGCTCCCCCCACCTCTGCCCATAGCCCAGTTTGGGATCATCAGCAATCTCATTAACGCTACATTCAATTCCTGCATCCAGATCACTGATAAAGAGATTGAACAGGATTGGCCCTGGAACTGCCCCCTGACAAACATCGCTGGTGACCGTTCATCAGAGAGATGTAGCTTCATTCACCACAGCCCTCTGAGCTCTGCCCTTCAGACAGTTCTTCACCCAGAGCACTATGAAGCGTCACACACAACTGCTAGCTCCTTCAGAATGCTGGGATGAATCCCATCAGTCCACATGGACCTGTGAACTGTCATTTGATACAGCTGGTCCCTCACAATTCAGTGTTCCCAAATGGAGAGTCACTGTTCCCACAAACCATGATCCTCCAGCTCAGGACTGGACAGCCCAAGCTCTGCTATCATTGCTAAAGACTGCAAAAGAAAAAGCACAGAGTGCCTTCATTTATTCTTCATCCCTATTGGTCAGATGACAATCCTCAACAAATATTCATCCCATGTTTACATTCCACCTCCTCTTGCTATTGAAATACTTTAAAGAGTCTGCTGCTGAATCAGCAGCCGTGGTGAAATCACTCTCCATGGACAGATGCATTCCTCTTCCCAAGGTTATGTTGGATACTACAGTAAGATAGCCACCCCATCCCTTACTGGGTAAGAGGTATGGCTAAAGTCAGTCAAGCTTCACCTAAATATAAAGAAATAGTGAACTAGGAATGGGGAAGAGTTGGGGAAGACTCCATTGTGTATTCTGGGATCAGTCTATGGGCTAAACCTTCTCCCTCATATGAAGATCTGTTGGGTAAGAGCCATACTCTGTGAGCATTGAATCATGATCTCACACCAGTTTTTATTGCATATTAGAGCTTTTCTGCACAGTGTTTTGAATTAGAATATTACTTTAAATACATTTTTGCAGTTAGATACTATCACCAGCACAATTTTATTAATTAAGAGTGTTATTTTGTACACTGTTATTGCAAGTTGTTCAAGAGTGCTGGAAGTCTCTGGCAGTGGGTGAAGATGTGGAGACCCAGGGGCAGTCTCTCTGTTAGGCCTGTGACCCTGAACAAATTGGTCGAGCCACCCTCTGATGTGATGAATTGCTCAGTGAAGGGTCCCCATAGTGGGACATTGACAGAATGGTTGGGCACAAGGGTCTCAGATTTCCTGGGGCTCTGACAGACCGATCAAACATGAAGGGCTTGAGTAAATCTACCCTTTTCACGTGGCAGAGCAATCAAAGTAAACGCAAATGAAACAATTGTCTCTAGGCTCATAGGCAAAGCTTCACTGACTTAAAATAACTAGAAAGCAAAGATCATTTTCTCCCTTCCTCAGTAATTCTAGCATTCTGCCAAAATCTCTTAACTATCGACATATCAGTTTACAACATTAAGTCATATCTCAATAGCTCTGACTGAAATCTAGTAGCCTCTGCTCATATTTTTGTTACACATACTGTTCCAAAATTAGAGACTATTAATAACAATTCATATACTGTCATAGAATGTATTTAATCAATGAATGTATTATAATCCAAAATATATGACACTCTCTGAGAAAATATGCCCTTCCACATGTCATAAATAATCACTTGTCAAAGCTGCTTTCACATTCAGGATGCAGATAACCTGTAGAACTACATAATTCAGAAAAAATACCCACAATAAAGGTGATGAGAGAGCCATAACTGTTTTCAAGAAGCTACCATTCTTTCTTGCTTTTTCCCTGTTTTCTGCAACAAATAAGCATTTCCATTCATAAACACTTCTATTAAATTGAAACCTTACTATTAACAAAGATAACATAATTTAGATACATTTCTAAATAATTTTTATGAAGATTAGCAATGTCAGAATCAAGCTAGAGCACTGAATTTTTTCTAGTAAATATTTGCACAAGGGTCAGTAGCTACCACCACAAGTATTAAATTCTTCACAATTGAATTATATACATTTTAATAGAAAATTCATAACCTAAAAGGAAGAGCAAGAATTCTAACCTTGAGCACATACATGAAATACATCCATTGAACTCATTTGAACTCCAAATTGATTTTTACTAAACATCACTCAAGGCTAAGTGAATTTTAGTTAAAGAGTTAGTGTGGCATCATCTGTCCCTCTAACAAGGATGTCAAAAATAGCCTCTGGTCTGCTTCCAACTGAGCTCTTATCTTTTGCAGAAACCCATCTGCTGTAACATCAATGAAGATGATTTTTTCCCCAAGTATTTTTCACATGCATTGATATTTATGTTAGGTACTGTAATAGGTATGTGTATTAAATTTACTTATTATTTTGCGTTTTTAAGTTAACCTTAGACGACAAAAATAATCTTTTTTTTTTTTTTTTTAAAGGTCTATGTAATTAATTTACGGAAGATTTGTAAACCAAAGCAATTTAAAGTATTTCTTTCCTTTGATATCTGAATTCCTTAATAGAGTGTCTGGTTTCCCTAGTGAAGATGATAAGGAAGGAAAATGATTCTCCTGGAGATACTGGATCAAATTTAGACCAGCAGTAAGAAAATATAACTTCATTGGGTATTATGTGCAGATTCATCGCAGCTGAAATGATCTATATCTGTGAAATTTATAGTTTGTAAACACAAGAAGAAAATCATGCCACTGTCACAACCAGAGGCAATGGGCACAAACTGAAAAACAAGGGCATCCATCTGAACATAGAGGAAAATTTTTAACTGCGAGGGTTATGAACATACATACAGGTTGCAAAGAGGTCTTTTGGAAGTATTCAAAAGCCTGGGCATAATCCTGGACAACTGTCTCTAGCTGGCCTTACCTGGACAGGGGTGGGGTTTGAACAAGGTGACCTTGTTGATTTTCGAGCCCCAACCTGTTCTGTGAATGAAGCAATGATCTAAAATGTCCGCATAAAGTAAGGAAGAGTAAAAACTGTAATAAGATTACAGCATACTTGTCAGCTACATTGTTGGGCTCGAGGATCAGCAATGTAGGGATTAAGTTCACTTTTCCCCCCTAAGCTTCATGGATATTTGTAAAATGAAATCGGTTCCTCAGCTATTCAGAATTATCATCTATAAAATAGGAAGATTTTTGTCTCTCTTACTGGCATGTTGATTAATTCATGCACCTGAAGGTATCTTACAGAAGTAGCTAGAAAACCCCTAAATTTATTAATAATTAAATGAATACTAAGCAGTTGTAGTAAAACTGGGGAAGAAGTCAAAATAAGGGAGATTGAGTGGGAACAGGGATTGTTTTAAAGATTTAGTTGCACAGCTGAAGACTTTTTCTGCATTGCTAATTTGAAGTATAACTATTCCTTATTTGCCATTTTACACAGATAATATATTAAAATAGGTCTGGTATGAGAAGTTAAGTTTTACTTCAGGATAAAGTACGTGTACCTAAAAAAAACAAAATTAAAATGAGTCATTCAGTACTTCTAGGGAAGTAGCAGTAACCATTTCACCTTCAAGAAAGACCTGACTGCCTGTTGCATCTCTCTTTGGATAATACAACATCTCATTAAACAAACAATTATTCTATCAACCAACAGATCCCTACATTGGATTTCTGATCCATCCTTAGTATCCTTCTTTCCACAATTGAGAAAAATTCAAAGATCCCACCTTGGGTATATTTATAACCCATACTGTGTAATGGAGACCCATGCTTACATTTAACTGTTGATTTTCTGTCTTCATTTTTAGGCTTTTTAACGATTCAAGTTTAGGCCCAAGCAGTAGATATTTATTAGGAAAATTAAAGGAATAAAAACTACCCCGGCTCATTATTAAATATCTTTTTCATATTCAAGGGAAAAAAAAAACCAAAACAACGTCTACACACCTTTAACATAATTATTCTGCAAGTTTTCTCAGTATTAAAAGTTCAATAGATAAAAGAGATTTAAGGTCCACATTTGTACCTAGTCCATGGCAACTGTCCATTTGTCATAGAAAATGTAATGCAGTTCGATTTCGCTTAGCCTGCCTCTCAGTGAGGGAAACCTTAACTATCATCTGAGAATATAGGACTGTGCAGTCAGAAAAACAGACCAGAGATTAAAAACAAAGGGAAAAAATGCCATTCTAAAGGGAAAATAGCATTACAGGAAAAAGTGTTTCTCAGATTAAGACAAGTACTTGGGGTGGGATACTTCATTGGGGTGAGATACTTCATTGGGGTGAGGAACAGGTGAATACATGTGGGTGAACGCTTGGAAAAAAGGGAATCTGTGATGCAGCAGGTGACAAGTACTACTTAAGGTATTGCTATCAAAAAAAGGAATGTTACTGGTAAACCATTAAACCATACTGTCTGTAAAATGGGGGTTATTACTTGTTCATTTGTTGCTATCAAAATAGCAACAAATAGCAAATTCTTCTATGAATAATCCATCTGCATTTACCTCTGGAACAGATATCCTACTACAACCCTCCTCCAATATCCATCCATTGATTGCTGGAGAGATTCAGCTAAAAATGTTAAAGGGAGGTGAATTTTCCTTCATAAATAGTAATAAAAATCTGATCATTTCTCTTCATATTTTTAAAAAGTGCACTTACTATTTTGATGTTATGAATTATTAAAAAAAACACAACAACAAAAATCTTGTTCTATGCTTCAAATTAAACAACTCGGGAAGCATTCCTGACAAAAAAGGATAAGAAATAAGCTGAGTGGAAGCTTGGCTCTCAATGTCTTTTAATCCCTATCGTATTCAATAACATAAACTTAATTTTATACTTAATATAATACAGCAGGACCAGACTGCCAGGGACAGAGATGCAACATCTGAATAATTGGATTTTTTTCTATTGTTCCTCAAATTTTCTAGATACTTACTGCAGCCTATTCTATCCAGTTAAGCCTCACACTCTGAGGAAACACTTGTCTTCACTTCCAGTGCCCAGTCAACTGTTTTACAATGGAAAAAGACAATCTGGAATAATGGATTACTCCAGCTGCATAAGTATTAATGAGCCATTTGCTTTATGTTCACACACCTAGATTTCCTTTTATGACATCAGTAAGGAGTGGGTTTTATATCACTGAAATTGCAACCATATACAGGAATGCAGTAAAACTCCCGAACTAGGGATAAGGGAATCATAATGATGAATTTGAATACTTCCATGCATGTAAATTTAAAGCTTCCAAACTACAGGTGCACAAAATCCCTACAGAAAATTCCTATGATGTTTTTAATAACTCAAGAGGTTGAATGGTAAAAGGTTTTACCTCCCCAATTTGTGAGAACTATGTAACACAGTGGAAAAAAGCAGAAAATGCATAAACCATAGAAACAAACTTACAAGTGATGAGATTTATACTATTAGAAGGAATTCATTGAGGCCAGCTCTAGAAGCCATTGTTTTCAGTAAGTGACCATCTTTATTACTACAGGAAGACAGCACAAAACTTCTGTAGTAGCGATGAAAACATGTCATAAAACTTGGAGTTAAAGACTAGTAAGATTATGCAGAGATGTTTTGTGAAGAAGATGAATGGTGCTTTTTCATTAATATATAGTGGAGAATATCTGTACTGTGGTAGGTATGAATAGTAAATAAAAATCACAAAAGCAATGAAAGGTGAGAATTTTTGTCATACTTGAAGTTGGGTTTTATTTGCTCAGTGTAACAAAACATTTTTGTAGAAACCAAAATTGTGCTTTTATATCCATTTTGCTCAAAGTTTATTAGTATAGTTTGCACTTCTATAATATAAATTCTATTAACAATAACTCATTAACTGTATTGGCTGTACCATCCTTTTTCTCAAGTAATTGTCAAATTTTCAGAATGCAAAACTGTAAAGACCTGCTATTATGCAATTGTATTGCAAAATGTGGGGTAATGTTAATGGGTTCAATTTTTTTTTTTTTTTAGGATTAAAAAGAGTACTTGAAAATATTTTGCAAAGACTGAGATGTTTGCATATTTTTCAAAAAAGAAGCAATCTTTTGTCATCTTTCAGTTTTTTAGAAAGTACTTAAAGAAGTAATTATGAAAACACCATTTTCTGACATTGACATTAGAGGCTATTTAGTACTCATAAATGGAACATCTGTAACAGTGGGAATTATTAAGTGGCTACAAGAGAAAAAGAATCATTAACACCACACAGTGTTTCTTCTGACTTATTTTCAGATAACGGCATCTTATTCTTAAAAAAAAAATCATTTTAACAAGTCAATGATCTATTTTCACAACATACCTCAAATAGTAACTGTCCCAGTCACTATATTTCCCTAAATTTTGTGATAACATATCTCATGAATTAGAACCGCCTCAGCTTTCTTGAAATGGGCAAGCCAGTGTTTCTGCTTCTGTATGTTTAGCTTCTGTTTGTCTTAATAATGTGCAGAACTGGACTCCTTGTTGTGCCCTAGTGACTTCTGAATCCAAGTCAACTGGTTGTTGACGCTAAAAGCAGAATATTACAAAGTTTTAATTACAAATGGGGAACTTCAGCATTTTTTCTTATATTGCCAGATGTATGAATTTCTGTAGGTTCCTGTAGAATTGTGGGTTCAGGAGTCATCTACAATTAAGGTACAACTCTATCACTATGGTATAAACCCTCTATTCACATTTTATCTCTCCTGAGTTATGTTTTGTGTGGAATGCTTATTACAGATAGAATACTGATTAGGCTGTCAGAATTATTAATGCAAAATAACATACCACTATGGGCAGCACTCCATAGTAGTAATTGATAAGTCAATGTAAATGAGTGCAGTAAAGACAGTACCCTACCATTATCAGGCTTTTGGACATTGACTCTTAACGTCAGAACAGTTTCAAGTTATGCATGTAGGGAATTCAATTTTTAAAGACATCTGTGCCTTTTTGTTTTGTTTTTAAACAATTATCTTTCCAATCTTCACAGTCTATATTCTCAAAGTAACACAGAAGTTGACATTTTAACAATATCTCCTATTGTGTAGATGTCAGCTATTTAGTATACTCAGATCTCACATTTCTGATATTTCCATTACTTAAATATATATTTTTATAATATTATATACGCTTTGCCAGTTACAAAAAAGATGGTAAATTAAGGAATGTTTTCTTCTTTTTTGGTATCTCCCCTTGAAAATCAGATTCAAAGTGGAACAGCCTTCTTACCTTTAAATGAGAATGTAGTCTTATCCTCAAAAATGTTTTGAAGTGGAGATTAGTTTGCAAATTGCAACCTGTTACTTGTAGTATATGATCTGTTTCCCAAAGTCTTCTTTCAATCACTAGATTACTAGAGTGCTATTGAGTAACAAAATAAAGGCACTCCTATGAAAAGAAAAAAAAAAAACAACAAACCAACAAAAAACCAACAAAAATCCTCTTGTTTAGAATGAATATATGACTACTGAAATCTCAGAAAGGAGGACAGTAAATGATGTGCAGTTACTCGTTACCTCATCATGAATATGCTCTATCCTCATATTACTGTTCTTGGAGATTCTTCTGTTCTCAAACACAGTAACACCGATGAAGCCATCTGCCAGCCTAATGCAGACTTCATGATCTGCCTGTTCTTCCTAGTCCAGCTGTCTGTAACAGACAGGACACCCATCCTACTGACCTTTCCCTTGATCTTTACCCACAACCACTCAACCTTGTTATCATTATCTTTGATTCCAACATGATCTCTCCTGCTTTGCCCGTCTCTTCCAAGGAGCTTATAACCATCCCTTGCAGCACTCCAGTTGTGAGAGCCATCCACCACGTTTCTGTGTCAGCAACTTCTATACCAGTTTCCTGATGAACCACGGCTTCCAGCTCCTCCTGTTTGTTACCCATGCTGCATGCATTGGTGTAGATGCCCTTCAGCTGGGCTGCCGATTTCAGCTCCAACACTGGCATGATACCCCTCGGCTCTCCTCCAGTGGACCTGGCTATATTCCCAGCCCCCTTCAAACCTAATTTAAAGCCCTCTCAATCAGCCATACCCTCTGTCAGAGGCAGGGAGAGCCCATCCATTGTCAGCTGTTGCTGGTGCTGTGCAAACTCCACCATGATCAAAAAACCAAATTTCCACCTATAGCACCATCATCTAAGCAGAATATTGATCAGTCCCGTCATCCTGTTCCTTTCAATATTCACCTCTGGTACTGAAGGGATTGAGAACACAACCTATGCATACTTTTTGACCAGATTTCCTAGTGCCCTGAAGTTTGATGAGCTTCAGTTCATTTTATGGATTATTTGTTTTGTACATACTTTTCACTTACCTTCTAAGCAGTGGTAGTGAGCTAAATGCACTCTATTAAGTGCTGTTTTATACTGAAATTTGCTTATATGGAAGTACCACAGTGACAAATTGAGTGCAAATTTCCTAGGAATAAAGGACGGTTTCTGGAGAACAGGAGACTGCACAGAAAGGTGGATATGAATGTTTGGAGGACTATTCAGCTGCTGGCTGGGAAAAGAGGAAGCCTGGGTTGAGTTAACAGATGCCTTTTGATAGCCACTGATGCTTTTAGCTCCAACTCCTTAAAAACTTAGTTTCTTTAGAAGGGAGGGAATCAAAAATTGAGGTCTCCACTGAGGTACAGCGTTGTTAGATTGCCAGTCAAATTAAAGTTAGATTACCAGTTAAACACCTTTCGTTACAGAAAATGGTAGCAGAAAGCCCAGCAATCAAGACATTCTGGCTGAGCTTTGTCTTTACAAACAAATCCTTTTGCATAACATAGTATTTGTGATTGTTGATAGTTGCATCTCTAGCTTTGAACACAGGCTGCTCAGTCATCAATAAATTAGACTTTAAAGCTCCTTTTCATGTAGTCTTTAGATGTAGCTTTCTAAATGTCCTTGTCAAAAGAGAGGGAATATTTTTGCAAGGACAAAAAAATATGTAAATTAAAGCATCTTGGATGATCTTCTGGATGTCACTGGGGCTGAATAATTTTTATGCATTTTACATTCCATTTCAAGCTAGGTGTTATAACATTTCTTTGTAAAAATGCTTAGTTTAATTTTGAATCCATTATTTTCTATTTGGTCAGCACTGTCTACCTTTCTGGGATTTAACACAAAGGCACCTGAAAAAATAATGGAGCCTTTTCTTGAATCCCTGAAATTGTAACACTGCTGAGCAAAGCAGGACAGTGATTCAATTAGTCTTCTTTTATCTAACACAAGTCAAGTAAAGGACAAGGAAGTTTGAAAAATCAAAACAGTAAACATGAGTATTGCTTATTGGAAAAAGATATTTGTTGATAACATAAAGATATTCATTAAAGCCTGTGCATAACGTAAGCACAATTCAAAAATCTGTTTTAATATTCTTCCAACTACTCACCATGAGATTTAGTATGAAAATGTAAGGAATGAAGTACCAATTTTAAATTAAAAACTTAAAATATCACAAACTCAAAAGCTGCAAAGCTCCAAAGGCAAATTTTGAAAAGGCAGTGCTATCCTACTATCTTAT
>VYXF01000176.1:435688-483793 GCA_013397295.1 Polioptila caerulea
TATATATATATATAAAATACTAACAAACTGCCAAACAGCATTATTTTCATCTCTGTAGAGGTTCAATTAAAACATTAAAACAATTAAAACATTTGTTCTGTTATAAACACAATTTCCTGTCAAAATAATTTTTAGTGGAAAATTATCACCCCTTTTTACTTACAGCTTGTGCATGCTTTCCCTGCTGAAGGCACAAAAGTATAGATATTGCAATTCTAAACATTGAAAGGCACATGTAAAGGAGTTTTCACACTCTAAAGGAAATAGAGAGTGGTACGTAAAAGACTAGCAATCCAAAATCATAGAAACTAGAATATCCTTCATTGAAAACGACCCACAAGGATCTTCATAATTCAGCCTGGCCTGGCACAGGAGAACTCAAAGAATCACACCATGCACCTGAGAAACAGTGTCCAAGAGCTTCTTGAACTCTGTCAGGCTTGGTGCTGTGACTACTTCCCTGAGGAGCCTGTTGCAGTGGCCAAACACCCTCTGGGTGAAGAACCTTTTCATAATATCCAACTTACACATTTCCTGACTCAGCTTCATGCTGTTACCTCAAGTACTGTCACCGGCCACCACAGAGGAGAGATCAATGTCTGTGCGTCCACTCCCCCCATGAGGAAACTTTAGATTGCAATGAGGTCTCCCTTCCGTCTCCTCCAGACTGAACAGACCAAGTGGCCTCAGCCACTCCTCCTATGGATTCCTCTCAAGGCCCTTGGCATTCTTTTGTGCACTCATTTGAACACTCTCTAAGAGCTTAATACCTTTTTAGTACTGGGACACTCAACACTGTCCCAGCACTGGAGGTGAGGCTGTCCCAGTGCAGAGTAGAGCAGGACAATCCCCTCCCTTGCCCCCCTGGCTGTGCTGTGCCTGATGCCCCTGAGGACAGGGTTGGCCCTCCTGGCTGCCAGGGCTCATGTTCAACTTGCAATTAGCCACGACCCCCAGATCCTTTTCTGCAGGGTTACTTGCCAGCATCTTGTTTCCCAGTCTGTATGTAAATCCAAGGTCGGATGTAAAAACAAAATGTACAGGAGGTACAAACAAAAAGAATTGAATTGTTCAACTCTCCAGAACATGACTATTCTTTTGTCTTTAAATTTTTATTATTTCAGAAATACTGCTACTATGTCTCAGTTTTATGAGATACCATTGTCCTAAGCTTCACTAGGGAACAACCAATGTTGCCTTGCCTGAAAGGTAACTTCCTGCTTTATTATTAAATGTGACTTTACCACTCCTAGTTATTAGTAAAAAGACATTAACCTGGAGGAACAGCCTCTATTGCCTATCTTGGAATGCCTATTAAAACTCCTTTTTATTAATGGATTTTAAGTTTCAGTATTTCATTTAGAATTGTCAGTGTTTGTAAAAAAAAAATGTAATTATGTATATTACGGATAAATAATAACATGGAAGATGAAAGCTGTATTTTTTGTTGAGATGTACTTTATTAAAAAAATTAACAGTACGTCATACATTATGTTACTGGCATAATATTTTATCTTCAGTTCTCAGGTTTGTTTGTGGCTTAACAATAAGAGTAAGTTATTGTCTAACAGGTTTCCTACCCCAAAAATGTTGAGACGTTTAGCATTAGCATTAATGTGGGGAAATGTTTTTCCATTTCTGGTTATTTAAAGTTATAAAGCTAAGTTGCATATAATTGCTAATAGTATTTACTCAAATGTATGGAAAAGAACAGCAAGGTGGTATGGATGATAATAATGACTGCAAGTTTTAACCATGGAAAACTGCTTATATTTTAATTTTTAATATTTTCAATATTAATTAGGTTGGAGTAGACCAATCAAAATTATATTTCCATTTTGCTTATCTTACTTTTTGAACAGGACAATTAAATATCAAATAAAAAATAATTTTAAATTAATTATCAAAATAAAAAATAATTTTGGCTTAATACTCTTTCCTACTCTTTTAAGTTTCATGTTTTCAAGTGTAATAATGTTTTTACCAAATCCAGAGCACTGAACAGTACAGATCTCACTGAAAACATACAGGCATTTGGTAACAAAAATGCACAAACCTTGAGACTGAAGAGCACTCACACTACCCAAGTACCATCTGATAGACCACCCAGACATCCTAAGAAACAGCTATGAATTTACAGATTTTCTGGTCTAATGTTCTACATGGGGATAGAAGATCACAGATCATGATGTCCATCATAACTCTAATAAAGTAACGTCTTAGATGTGATTTTTTCCCTATATTTTTCTCATTGGTGAATATTATAGAACTGATAAGTTAATTATTCCTACCTTAAATCTATTAATAGATTTTATTTCCCTTTTCCTATATTACCTTTTGTACTTTCTGCTTTTGGGCTCTGTGTATTCTTTCAAACATAGCTTTGTATCTACTTCAATTTAAAAACATCTTTCTAGAAATGTGTACCTAGAATTAGATTAAATACTCCACATGAGAATTCATTAGGCTTTTTTTCACTGATATCACCTGTTTCAACTTGAAATAATGATACTGATGCATTGCCTTTTTCCTAAATGAATCAAATTTTTGTGTTGCAATTTTGCAGTGATCAATCCATCCATCTAGGCTCTTTTCCAAACATATAGTCAATTTTCTTTTCTTGCTTTCTTTTTTTTTTTTTTTTCTTTTTAGCCCCCAAACACATGAACATGATTTTAATTTTCATTTTTACATTTTTTCCTCTTTCTATTCCTCTTTGTAACCTCCCTCCAGATTTTTTTCTACTTTTAATAGTATTAATTACCATCCCCTTACTTAGCATGCAATTCACTGTTAGTCATCAGTTTTCCTCTGTTAAAATAAGAAGTTACTCACAGAATACAGAATGTGCTGAGTTGGAAGGGACCTCAAGAATCATCAAAGTCCAAGCCCTGGCCCTGCAGAGCACCATTCACAAGAGTCACACCATGTGCTGAAAGTCCACTTCTTGAACTCTGCCAGATTTGGGGCTGTGACCACTTCCCTGGGGAGTCTGTCCCAGTGCCCAAAATCCTCTGGGTGAAGAACCTTTTTCCAAAATTCAACCTAAACCTCCCCCTACACAACTTCAGGCCATTCCCTTGAGTCCTGTCATTGCTCCCCAAGAGGTCATTTTCTGCCTCTCCTCTTCCCCTCGTGATCAAACTGTAGACTACAATGAAGTCTCCCCTCTGTCTCCTCTTCTCCAGGCTGAACAGAACAAATGACCTCAGCTGCTCTTCATAGGGATCATTTCTGTGGCCTGGTGTTTGACTTGCTCGGTTTACGAATACTCTCAAGAGAGCTGCAGTTTCCTGTGTCAGTTTCTTTGTGCCCGGAGGTAATATAATCATCAGAATTTGAGTGCATTTGGACATAGACAGGCACATCCTCAGAGTGAATGAAAGTCCTTGAGCACTTCCCCACCAGACTCTTACCTTTCAGATGCTTGTCTTGTTAGTTTACAATATAAAGAGCAGTTTATTGCACTTAGCACTATTTAAGGAGCAGCAGATTAACTGTGCGTCAGAGTTGCGCAGGGGATGAAACTGCATCTGAAGATGGAATATTTCATTCACTTTGAAAACGGAAATTTCCATGTTCATACTTCCATTCCCATTCTACACTTGCCCTCTGCTCATGCAGGAGGTTTTAGAGATCTTCACAAAGACTTAAATTTTCATTTCTACCATCAAAACTACTCTTTCTCTTACCTTGTCTGGTCATTTTTTGTCCATATTATTTTTGTCATCAGTGAATTCTTTTTGCAAATTTTAATTTATTGTAACTTTGGCAATTCCTACTTCACATAAATCATTGAGTTTAAAGATTAAAGTACTTATTTTCTTAATTCCTTAGGGTCTATATTCAGCTCATGTGGCATCAGACTAACACAGAAATATTATATAACTGCTCAGTTTTTCCTCTCTAAAATATTCTAACCTGAATGAATATTTCTGTATTTATGAACTCCGCAAAATGATAGATGACTGTAAGAAAATTCACACATTACCATCACTTCAAACATTTAGTTGAGGAGTTTCCTATATATTAAGAATGACCCTTAAAGTGTTGCTTTGGGAAGATAAACAACATTATCTATGGATATTCTTCCTTTCTCCCCGTTTCCCTGAGACTTTATTGCTGAGATGGACATCATATGTTATGAAATAACCTTTTGGTCAACTTGGGCATCTGTCTCAGCTATGTCTCCTCACAACCTCTTGCCCTTCTTCAGCCTTTTTTGCTTTAAAAGAAGAGTGGGGAGAAGGCTTTTGATGCTGTGCTGGAACTATTCAAAAACAGCCAAAATACAGTGTGTTATCAATGCTGTTTTAAACACACATGCAAAACACAGCACCATATGGGCTGCTATGAAGGAAGTGAACTCCATCCAGGACAAAACTGGTACAAAAGTGGAGAGTATCAGTTTTTATTAAGATACAAACTCCTTTCAGGCAAAAAAAAAAAAAAGTTCAGATAAAATATTACCAGTGCATCCTATCCAATAATAAGAAAATAGCTGTATGTAGTACAGCTGTATGATACTACAGTATCCATTAAAGTTGTTTATAAATTATACAGACATGATGAATAGTAGACTAGATTTTCAAAACTATCCAAAGACAGTGGCTAATTCCAATGGTATAATGACTTAAGGAATCTTTAGTTTCCTTTAGAAAACACAACTTATGCAATTCTTCAATGAAGAATACAGTGCGATAGCATGTACCACATTGAGTCTGTTCTACTTAGTGATTCTTTCTGAAATCTCTTTTCAGTGGCACCTGTACAATAGGTCTTATGGTTTGCCACTGTGAAGCTGTGAGGTAGCAAATCAGTGAACTTCCATGTACCACTTCATTGACTAGATAAATATTTTGGTATTACAAATTCAGCTGGATTATCTTAAAGTTCACATGTTTACCTCACGATGTTGAAACTCAATAAACGGATCTATAAAATGTTGAGTTACACAATTGGAGAACAACTTCAAAATTTTTTCCAGTCCTATGACCTTTTCTGATGTGGTCATATTTATTCATCTGAGTATTTCCATTGGATTGCAGTACTTACTTTTGTTGTGTTTTACCAATTGTTTCTATGCCAAGGAATGGTTCTGTAGAAGAAATATGACTAAAGTAGAAGTAGAACTTAACAAAACCTTGAGATTTATTGTAAAGCAAGGAAAATTAGTCCCTGTAAAACCAAAATTCAGAAAGTTCTATGACATCAATACCATTGCATGTGTACTCACATAATGAACTGTTATAAGAAAAATTTAAGAAAAAATGCTATTAATGGAAAGCTAGACCATTATAAAATGAGGCTGTAAGCCCTTCTCTCCCCCTTTCCTCTCCTTAAACTAATGAGAGCAACTACAAAACATCAACCAGAAATTTTATCAGTCTCTGTACATCTTTGATGAACATCAAAATATAAAAGCATTTATCAGAGGTCTTCAGGATTTAGCTGAAAATGTATGAAATAAATAGTAATAATAATATTAATCATAGTTAATAGTAATTAATAGTATTTTAATATGCAAAAAAGTTCCAAGACATGCAAACAAATCATATTTTTTTTCTCAAGGTTATTTTTTTCCCTCAAAGATCTTTTTTTTTACTGTTCAATAGAGACAAAATAGTATGACAATATGACGAAAGATGTTTAAATACTTATTAATGTGGTGTGACAATGCCCATTACAAGCCTAATTTAAACAGTTACCTGAAAGAAATAGTGTCACAAAGAAATACCTAAATTTTGGATTATTCAAAATCAGAAATGTGAGATGATTGTCTGAAATAAAATTACCTACATGTGGTATTTCATAGCCTTGATCGTCACAGAGTTGTGCAGTGTCTTAACTTTTGTTTCCTTCAGATTTTGGAAGTATTTGTTGCAATACTCAGCAGTTCAGTTAATACAATATTTCATGACATTAACTGCCTTTTTTCACAGCAAAGCTATATTCCAGCACTTAGCTGCTTCTGCAAACTGCTTGCATAATTCTTTCTGTATGATCTCATAGTCATGCATTCAATGTAATTCCTCTAATATATTTTAATATATTTCTAATTATTCTGAAGATTATTATTTTATATTTCTCATTAATTTGTGACCAGTTATTATTTTGTGGTTCTTGCGACAATATTCTCTTTTGCTTCTGCAACATCTATGCCCTCCAGGTAGTGACAGTCTTAAGAGAGTTCAATAATCTTTCTACCCTTCTCACAAACGTAAAACACATTTACAATTGAAGCTAATATCTCTGTTATGGTAACAGTAGTAAATGCAGGTATTGTAGATATGTGTTTGAAAGTTGAGAGAACAGCCAGCTAAGAGGAAGTATGCTGGGCTTTGAGAGCAAGGGAAGAAACATTAATGGATTGCTCTCATAATCCATGGCCTTTCACCTCACCTTCCTCTGACTTTTGCGAAACCCTTTTGCCTGCTCTTTCTAGCATTACCGTTTTGTGTAATCTAAAAGGAAATATATTTAAGATATGAATTGACACCCCAAAAGACTCTCTAATAGAAAAAGTCTAAACCAAGCTTTCACTACCAGTTAACTACGTAGACAAGAAATTTTGATGATACTGGTTCGACATCATACTTTATCCTTGCTTTCATTGGAAGACAACACTGGTATTTATATACCAGCATCTTTTGAAAACACCTGCAGGCAACAGAGCAGAAGGTAGGAAGGGCTTTAATTCTTGCTCATCTGCAGAGAAAAGCTGTTTACTTCACTTGCATTTATGTGAAGTAAAGTTAAACTTAGCATTAGCTCAGTTTAGTCATGGGTAATTATGTGTACATCTGCCCTCATGAATGTTTCTGAACTGTCATTCTCAAAATTTGCTTGTTCTGGTGCTAGAGTAGGTGTTTTAAATCACAAGTTTCCAGAAAACCAGGCAGCATAATTAAAGTCAGATAGTGGCAAGTCTGGCATCTACATTTTATAATTAACAAATGAACGCTTGATTTTCCTCTGCACCGAAAGGGTAAAGTTTTCTCAAATTCATATTTTACTTAAAGCCAATATGCTACATCATTAAAACAAAAGTGTGTTTGGTTTTTTTTGTTTTGTTTTTTTTTTCCATTTAAGAGTTATGAAAATATTGTTAAGATGTTACAGAATTGAGGAAATATTATTGTTAAAACTTTCATTTATTATAATACATCTCTGTGATGTTCTTTAAAAATACTGAATAAGTTTCAAAATTATATTATTGGATAATTTAATTGTCCTTTATGATGTCTCACCAGTTTATTTTACATAGCTTTTTCTGATTGAAGCAGGTATACTCCCCTGAAGACAAATATGTTAATTGTTAAATTGCCTACAATTTTCTAAACAAAAATAAACATATAAATATATGATTGTACATAAATTTCTTATGTGTCAACAAAGATTTTCCAAATTTTTGAAGATTTGATATCAGGAAGACTAAGGAAGGAGAAGGTTAATTTTCTAACCAGGTGAAAAAAAACCCTCACTCTCCTGAGTGAATAACGGAATTTGTGCTACATAACAGTGAGAAAAATCTCTGAAAGTCTAAAATAAAACTAATGTATTTGGTTTAAATTAATAGTAAGGAAATTGTGTAAATAATTATGGGGAAAAAAATCTATGATAAAATTTTAACATTTCCAAGATTATTCTCATAAAAATTTGTATGTGAAAATACTGGAAGTCCATATACACAATTATCTCTGTATGACATTGTTCTTCCATATCTTTCTTATAAAGTGTATCTTATACTGTTTTCCTCTAAAAATTATTTTGCAAGCTGAGGTTTCTGTGTCATGACTTGAATCTTTGTAGAACAGTAGAATTAAACCAAAGTTTTAAAGCAGTTACAATAAACAGCTTGTCTATTGTTACACAGGATATATTCCCTTCTCCCCTTCATTTCCTTAAACTAGTAGCAGGCACCAAAGCCATGCAGAGCCATCAGAGTTACCACATTCATCCTTTTGACAGTGCATTTGTAAGATGAAATCCTTTAATATTTCTGTTTGAGGCTGTATTTCAGATGGCCTGAAGAAGTGATTCACTGCATGAAAAGAGAAGTCAAGTTCAATGAGGAAATAACATATTTCAAAAGGAAGAGACAGATAACCGAGTTACTAAAAAGAAAGAGGACAAGAGTGAGGGCAATTTGCATACATTTGTAATTGATAAACAAAAAAGATTCTTTTCTTTATTCTTGTCAAGTTGTGAATGAAGACATTCAGCTCCATAAGGAAAAAGGAATTCCAAAAAACTGGTCTCAACTGGAAAAATACTGTCCCAATTCATTTAAAGAGTAACAGTTCTTTCCAGTACATGTGTACAAAATACTTTTTTACTGAAAAAACTTTATAAGAAATTAGGATTAAATAACTACAGTAACTAACTAAAAATGTGAGCATTACACTTGTAAAAAAAATTATGTATTCTGATCCTCATAAAGTCCCATAAATGGAGAGTTCCTTTACTTATAATCCTCTGTAAACACATTGTCTTTAAAATATAATGGTTAATATTTAATTAATTTTAATAATTTCCTTTTATCACAATTTTTAAAACAAATTATAACAGGTTATTATCAGTATCTTAATATAAATGGAAAGTTTTTCTTACTTTTGTGTATATTATCCTTAAATATTTATTCAATAAGATTTTTATTATTTAAATATCACTATCTGTTTACCTGAATATTTGCTTCATTAAGACACGACTCAAGTAAAAATATTAAAATCTGTTACAACTAAAAAAACAAAGAATCCATTATTTTTAACTATCCTTGCCTGCAGAAATAAATTTAAATGAGAACACATTCAATCTTTTGTCATATATGGTAATATTCTTGTCAGTTGTTCAAATACCAATAAAGGTTCACAAACACCAAATGAATACTAGTATTTAAAACAAAAAAAAAAAAAAAAAAAAAAAAAAATTTCTTTTCCAGGGGTTTGTAGTTTTTAACTAATGATATAGAAACTAATGCTTGATAACTACCTTAGGATAGAATAGAGAACAGTGTTTAGTCAGATTTTGTTTTGTTATTTCCTATAGATCTGTAATGTGATTACTTATATACATTATTATTTATTCACCAAATTGTTTATTTTACATTGTTTTTTAGTTTCAGTTCTCGGTATATTAGCTCAAATAACGCAGTCAGTTTTGCAGATTAGGAGTAACAACATCTATGTACCACAATTTCATCATTTTTTTCATATTTTAACAATATTCACAATATTTCTTGTTTGCCCCTGTTGTTTACAAACAAATAAGAGAAATTGGTGAAATTTTTAAGTTTATAAACAAAATGATGCTTTTGCTGTAGATAAAATTTTATTGACTATGAAAGGGGAATAAAGTAGGAGTAATTAAATTTATATTTAAGACTCTTTTATTAACAGTAATATTAAATACTATTTGGAAGAATATAAAATATATTAAGGAAGTGTTGATTCTTCAGTCTAAAAATCCTTTTAAATATCTTAGCTCTATTCTACCAAAATTGTTGGCAGAAGATATAATTTCCACATACCTGCATAACGGTTTACAATAGCTTTCCTTAAATCTAGGCAAACTCTTCTTTTTACTCTCCAGGTATAGAAAGAAGTGACTTAAGCTTGAGTTCAAAAAATTTCAAATAGATAATAAATAAACTCTCTTCAAAATGTGAGACAGTGAGGACAATCTCTGTGGCTAAAATGAGAAAGAAACAGCTGCACAACATTCATAGTTTTCTTCTGCAAAAGAGACCCCAACTAAATAGTTTAATTTTTTTCCTTGTTCAAGACAATGAAAAAAACTGAAAATTCACCTTCTCCATTTCATTAAACTGCATAGCATGTGGAGGAAAAAAAAAAACAAACAAAAAAAAAACCAACAAAAAACCCAACAAAAAAAACCAAAACCAAACCTACAAAAACCCCCAAACAAACAAAACCAACAACAATCAAACTGACAGTAAAGGACATTAGCAACAGAGTTAACAATGACCCATTCTGTGTGAGCACAAAGCTTCAGGATAAAAAACACTTTTAAAAACAAAAACATTACATCAGTTTATTGTGGTTATAATATCAACATAATTGAATAGACTATAACAGATACATGTATCCAATAGAACATAAGTAAGAATTAAACCTCATATTGCTAGAAAGTCAAGAAAAAAATGTCCAGGTTTTTTTCTTACTGAATTGAAAAGGGAAAAAATAGAATTATTTGTAGTGCATCTTCTGCTCTACCAGCCATGCTCCACCACACAGCCCTTCAAGTTGGAAAGTTACAGCTTCTCCAAAGTTATAACATATCCCAACACATCCTAGCAACACATCTCAACAACCCGAAGTAAAAATCTGACATATTTAAAGGAGCTATGGAAATATTACAGGCAAAAAGTTGTCTCCTTGTAGACACCAGACACAGATATTACAGTATTTGTGCAGGATGTTAATAGCTATTTCCCTGAATACATACATACCTATTGTCAGAAGGCATTGTTTGAACTAGCCCTGTGTGTTTGGTTATATGAAATGACATATGTCTGAAGCCAGAAGGCTGCTCAGCATTCAATGCCCTGTCAGATGATATGACATATGTGTGCACCCAGGCTATGGAGCCGCCACATTAATACGGGCTTTTCTGATTTAACAGATGATCTCTCTATTTATATGATACCTATAAAATCTTTAAGCCTGCTTGTAATAGGGGAGCAACAAAACACTGAAGGAGTAGAAAGTGAGCTCTTTCTTACTGCTGCCTTCTTCCAAAAAATGTATGTGATACTTAACATGTCTGAATTTAATTCAACAACTCTGTAATTATGGTTTCCTAAGAGATGCCATTTATATGGTATTCTGCCATTTTCTGAAGTGATGCAGTTAAAAAGTTAAGTGTCTTTCAGAAGCTTCTGGTAAAGCAGGAACTGTGTGAGCTAATCTTATGCAATTCTACTACTCACGTGATAATACATATCAGTGCTGTTAAAGTACTGCAGAGAATATTTATTTAGTAAGCAATGACTGAAACAAAAGAGAATGTTCTGGATCTAAATATGTGCACTTTCTCCCATCTTATTGAAATAAACTTACCCAAACAAGAGTAATTCTTATCAATAACAATGTAATTTAAAAATAACAAAATCATGGGGGAGCACTTATAGTGCTTTTTAGGAGCTGCGAACTCCAATAAGCATGTGCAGCTTCCAGCTGTAAAGTACCTAACACACTCATAAACCAATCTTCCTACAAAACTATTTAATCTTCATTTTACTAATTAATTATTATGAAGAGAGTAGAAAAAGCATATGTTGGTATGTTTGCTGCTGGAAGGAAAGGGTTAAGAGTGGAAGAATGGTGAAACAGTAAATGTGCTCAAGCGACTTTGCAGTTGGGAATGCTAAGAATAGCAGGTTGGGAAAACTCCATTTATTATGCCTAGTGTTCACCCTCTGTTTTGAGAAGTACAATTCCTATGTATTAAAGAAGCAGTATTCTTATATGTTATACAGAAATATCACAGACATGCTTGATCCTCCTTCTGGGACAGAAAGAAATCATGAAAGCACAGCCTTGTGCTAAAATGCATGTGCACAAAGCCCTTTGATTTGTTACAGACCTTCACAGGTGTGGGATTTGTATCAGCACAATTTTGGATGAACAATTTTGGACGCACAATCTGGAAGTGCTCCCTTTAATGTCAAGAGGCATCATAGAGAAATCAAGGTGACATCAAAGTTTATTATTGTTAAATTTTTTATTAAATATTTTTTAAAAAGAATAATGAAAGAGATTTCCCAAGACAGTCTTACATATATCAAATCAAATATATGGGTTGAGTAGTATCAGAAAAACATATAGGAGAAGATGTAAAGGACAATTCAGCAGAGAATGGGAAAAGAAATAAAATTAGTATAAAGTTGATTGATTTGAGATTTCTTGGTTTTTTTACTTTTTTGCTATAATATTTTTTCATGCTCATACTTAGAAAGTGCAAGTGGCCAAATTTCGTAGAGTCAAGTTTCAACAGTTGTGGAAAATTTTAATTCAACAAGAATTAAAAAGTTGTTAAAAGTTGAAATTAAAAGTTAAGTCTCTTTCAACTTAAATGATTATTATCCCATGTATCTTAGGAGTAGCCAAGACCTTTTCCAGGACAAATCTATTGATTTAAAATAAATTATTCAGCACTTTAAATTGTTTCATTTGATTAATTATTGTCACAGTTATAAGTGTTTGCTTCAACTACATTTGAATCTATTCAGTTCAGAGTCCAGCTATTGCATTTTCTTATACCTTTGCATGGTAAAGGGCGCAGACAACTGGGACTGTTCAGGATGGAAAAGCAAGGGCTTATGAGAGCCTTATTGATGTCTATAAATACATGACGGGAAGGGGTAAGGACAAGAGAGATGGACTTTTTTCAGAGTACCCAGTGACAGGAGCATGGATGCAAGGGGCATGAACTGAAACCCATGAAATTCCATCTGAACAGTAAATACTAGTTCATTACTGTGAGAGTGGCCAAAACCTGAGAGTTTATGGAGTCTCCATTCTTGGAGACACCCAAAATCCAACTAAACACTGTCTCTGGCAATCTCTGTAGCTGACTCTGCTCATGTAGGAAAATGTTGGACTAGATGGTCTCCAGAGGTCTCTTTCAACTTAAATGATTCTGTGATTTTATGTAACAGTTTTGGGGAAGTACTATGAAAATAATAATGACTACATGATTTATATGTCCCATAGCAGTAATTTCCGAGTCTCTGATTGTCCAGTAAGATGGTTGAAGAAGAGGAAAGGGAGGAAACAGAGAAAAGACAAAAAAAGTGAGAAAAAGTATAAGTTAGGAAGTAACTAGGAAAAATATAACAAGAAATAAGAGAAAAAGACAAGAAGAAATCATGTAGTAACTCGTAACAAAGACTCGTTTAATTGTACTGTATGATGCTTAAACAAGAGAAGTGAGAGTAATAAGGAAAAGCAGGTTGGCAAATGAGTATTTTGATAAAGACAACAGAAACTTTTCAACACATACTCCTCAAGTCCCAGAATAGACTCTTATAAACCCTTATGTTTCTAGCTCCTGCAGAGAGTTAAACCTCATTCTTCTTACTAATGGTCATTTGGTCTCTACATGAAGAAACACAGATGGCACCACATCCTGTCTTTAAAATTAAGGGCAGAATGTAAAGCTGACAGCCACCTTCAGAGAAGAAAAGACTGCTTTCCCTCTCTCCACAGATATGCAGACAAGACAAATAAATAGGGAGGGATAATAAGAGGAATAATGGAAACTCATAAAATCACTGACATTACAACATAAACATATTCACATATAAACATCCTTTTTTAGTACATTCTCATTTTTCAGCACCTCTAATTCACATAGTTTGAGTGAAAATTTTAAAATAACATAAGATAATAACAATTTTTTTGATTTGTCACTAATTGTATTCAGATTAAATCTGAGAATAAAGATATATAACTACCAACACGGAATAAAGGACATCAGAAGCTGTGGGTCCTCATTAAAACTGAGAGTCTGCCTGGCTTCTTCCTGATATGTTGCAGAAGGAATCATGCATTTTTACCAGCACATTTCTAAAGTCTGCTTAGGTGGTAGGAAAAACCTTTCATAGATTTGGAAATTCATTTGTTTGATTAATGAGGCATGAAGATAATCATTCATCCCTTATTTTCCCCTTCCCCTCCTTATTTTATCAGTGAATTTTTCATTGAATTTGAAGTGAAAAACATTTATTATGTATGTTATATTATGCTAAGTCCTTATTAAAACCTTACTCCTGTTTTTATGCAGATGAATAGCTATACTGTTGTTAATAGATATATTAATCTAGCCATGAGTTTCAAGGATCCATGGTACAAGCCTCTTGCTGCCAAAGGTCTACCTTACACAATGGCAAGGAAGCTAATACGAATGCCTGAGTCAGTAAATAACTTGCATCTTCTTATTTTTGAGTCAAATGTATTTTCCAAGGACAGTTTATTTCTGCATAAGCTAAATTTTTAATAGTAGCAAATATCCAAGGCTAACTAGAGATACCTGAATGTCATGACCATATAAGCCACAAGACATACCTTGAGTATACATCTGCTGAACACTTTATTTTTAGTATCCTGGTAACTACAAGTTAAATGAAAAATGTAAGATGTTACATAATGATCAATTCACATTCATATATTCACAGTAGCATTCTTTCCTTTGTTTTTGTCTGGTTGGACTACATCATTAAACAGAGAAACACAAGATATCAGGTTGAAGGCTGAGGTACATTCCACAAAGGACAAAGCTCCAGTGTATTGTAAACATTTCAGTAAACAAAACTCTTGATGAAAAATTCTGGAAGTCGCAAACTGCAATATGAAAAAAACAGATCCATAATAGAGTGGGTATTTCAACACAGCTTGAATATGTTCTGAATATTTTCTTTAAATTATGCATGTTTTACTGTTTATGACAATGTACTAAACCAAAAACAATACAAAGAGAACAAATAAACAAAAAAACCCCAAATCCCTTTCATGTTATTTTTTAGGAAACATTTTAAAATTTGTTCTAAAATGGCTTTGCTGACATTTCTTTTACATTTTTCCAATTTCTTAATGGCAAAATGAAGCCATATAATGTATTAATTAAAAAAAAAGTCAAACCCACAATTTGTTGTTCATCAAACAACCCTCCTCTGATATACTCACATATGTCATAGCTGAATGTCAGAAGATGGCTTTATAGACATATTAATTAGAGGAAACTAATTTCAATAATCCAACAGATATAACACTGAAAGTTATTAACTAGTGCGAACATGAGTAGAAATTTCTTAAATCATGCCATATTCTATGTTACATTGGAGTCTTACTTTAAAGGTTACTTCCTTGCTAGAAAATATATAATTGCTCCATCTGCCAGCCCTACAGCATTGCAGTACTGTCAAAAATGCCATATGTGGAAAAGTCAGACTGTTGGTCTGTTTATCTAATATATATATATATCCTGTAGAACCTGTGAAATCAAATGGTAACATCTCTCAACAGATCTCAAAATACATCGTGAATGTTTGTTTTTCTTTTTCCCTTTTAAATAAGTGTAGGTGATGTGGAATTGTTACAATGAGCTAATCAACTTTATTATTGCATCCAGGAAGACAAGTTGATTCTTCTCACCACTGTAGATCTGACTTTTCTGAAGAGATACACACACCGAAGAGATATAATCGCAAACTTATATTTTTAAAGCACCCTGAAGTTTGGACAAAATAATTTATGCAAATACCATACCTTTTATTTCTATCTTGTAAACATCTGGATGCAAAATTTGAAATTTTTAATTTGAAGTTAACTTTGGAAACTAGTAATGAAGACTGTTTGTATGAGAAGGCTGGACTGAACAGAAATGTTAACTTGTTCTTTGGTGACAAATAATGGATAAAGAGCCTTTGTGTACATCTTTTTGCTGTCCCAAATGCGTGCTCATTACCAGGTGAACAACACCAACTCACACACTGAGGGAATGTATTTCAATTTTTTATTCTAGTTTCTACTAATTGGGGAGCAGGGTAATACCCCACAAAAGGCTAGCTCCCCATCATCAAAACTTCACACTATTTACACATTTTAACAAACTAAAACCTTAGCATTCACTGGTCATTTTAGTCTGGACTCCATTTTGAGGAGGTTGTCTGTGAGTCAGTACTTCTGAACTCCCACCACCAGAATTATTTTTCCCCCAGTTTCTGCTCAGTTCTGATGACTTCATTCCTGGTGGCCATCATCCAGACTTCCCATTAATCTTAGGATTGTCTTCCCTTTTCCATAAAACAAAAGACTACACAAACATACAATGATCACAGTGCAGTTCCTTAATCATTGTCTGGCTAAATGTACTGATTAACAACTAAAAAAACAAGTTTGCAAAGTTTGATTCAAATCTTGAGGGTCTCACCATAATTTTTAGTGTACAAGAGAATAGAAAGTAATAAGTGATTACCATCTGAAAGTATGATGTATTTCTTAGATTTTACATCCAGCTTTACTGTAAATCAAGTTATTGGAACAAAGTGGTATTTGCAAAAAGGAGCTCTGTTTCCAGTCTAGACTCTGGGGGTGGAAGGAAAGGGAAAAAAAAAAAAATTGATAAAGTTTCCAGAACTTCTACTCTAAGTAGCTGCTTTTCTGTGATTACGGTGTCTTTCCTCAAATACAGCCATTACAGAAACACGATGTCATTTATTGACAGCATGTAATGCTGCATTATAAGTTATAATTCAATAAAGCTATTCACTCTACACAAATATTACCTTCCTTTAAAAGAAGGTTTATAACCTAAGGCAGCAAGTTAATACATATTTGCCCTGCTAATATATTTACAAGCCATTTCAGCTACTTTGTTCATGCATGAGAGAGTCATCTGAATAATAACTTTGTTTAGAATGACATTATGAAAAATGCTCAGTTAGAATCAAAGCACTTTTAGAAGACATTGGAAATAAAATCAGCTCTGAAATTTCACAAGACTGTCTCCAAAGCAAGAAAAAAAAAAAAAAAAAAAAGGCAGGTGATTTTTTTAATGCTTCCTTTCTTTTTTGTGTTAATTCATTCCTTACAGTCTTCTTTCCATCTTTACAAGCTGTTGTGGGTGGTGTGGGTAGCTAAGAAACAAAAGGTTTTATACCAGTATGAATAAAAGCCCACCACTGTCCTGTAGTTCCTAGGCTCCACCCAAAATGGACATCTGCCGTCCATGCTAGTGGATAATCCCCTGGGTCCTCTGAGAAATCAGAGTAAGGACAAGAAACTTTGTGCTTGGTGTTCATTCTAGTGAATGAAGGTGAGCACCTACTGCATTGGTATTGCACTTTCTAAAGAACTTCAACTAAAAATGAACACATGACTATTACGTGGTGCTAAATCAAAAGATGCATGAAATAAAGGAGCAATACTTTCTTGATTTTATTAGCATTATTTTACATCTATTCTTCATAATTTTACATAAAAGGTATCTATGCAAATGCACACAAGCCTACACATATAGACAGTAGAAATCTTAATTCTTTGACAGTATAGGGAAAATTTTTCCGCTCACCAGTAGTCAGAGAGTATCTTCCTACTTCTGCTTTTTAATGCATCTGTCCATTTTCCCTGTAGTGCAGATGAACTTTTTCATATGTATTAGAGATGAGAGTGATTTGTGCTGTATTTATGAAAAATAAGCAAGCATTTTCCGAACATTCATAGTGTTAATGGTGTATCATGGTCTGTTTTCTGTCCCAGGCACTATTTACGAAAGGGTGGAAAGACCGATTTTCTCATTTTTTCTTCTCCCAAGTCTATTGTTTTTTCCTCCCCAAAGACAAACATGATTTATTGTCAGTCTTGGTCTAGAAACATTAAAGCTCAATCACATGAAGGGAATCTGCTCCATCCTCTCATCTGTTTTGTGATCAACTCCATAATTCCTTACCAGCATAACCAATAGGAATGTATTTTCAATGTACAACTAATACAACTCCCCTAGAAAATATGTTGTTAAGAGCAAGGATTTATTCTAAAGTCAGAAAAGACAAACAGGAACCTCTGAGTAATACTTTGGAAGTGACACAGTGTGACTGTAGAAATAGAAAAGAAAGCATCAGGAATTCAAACATTTTGCTTTGTACAATTCACAGGCAAATATAGAATGATATAAACAGAGAGAGTTATATCACTATGAAGATCGTGATTGCCCTCAAACAATACAAAGATCTGTCAGTTTAATAAAACAAAAAATAAAAGAGAAGTTTGGATGACATCACAAAAGTCTTTTTATCACCTCTTAATTTCTACAGAGTCGCACATTACAAGCTTCTTTGATTTTTTTAATTTCTCTAAAATCAAAACATATAGTGCCTTTTCCCTCTCTAGTGACAGCATTTCATTTCCTTTGGGATGTGACTTTTTCTATTCTCATCTCTCCTGACACCTCTTCCTTCCAATCTAGATTTTGATAAATTATCAAAAGGAGAAATAGAAGAACAATTGCATGAAAGAAAACTTGGGGAATACAATGAAGAGACAGCTATTGCTCCTGACTCTAGCAAGATGAATGTAATTAAAATATTAAATACTCATAAAATGCAACTAAAATTAAACATTTCTCCTTTATGCAAAGAGGAGGCCTACCAAATTAGGATTTGAAACATCACAATGGCGGGAACTGGTACAAACTTGTTCCTCAGCTTGCACAGCTGGGATGATCCAGACTGCTAGCCAGAATTTACACAAGGTTCATCCGCCTGGCTAAACTCATATCCTCCCTGAGTGGTTCTGTTTTGTTTCTCCAGAACAAAGCATTTTTACTGTCAAGTCTCATAAGTGTCTCAGCAGCTAAATTTTCTGTATTAATTCCTTTCTCCTTCTGTTGTGTGGACTTTAAGGCAAATTCTTCTAGGGAAGAGAGAAAGAATTAGAGAACTTTATCAGTTGTGTCCCTGCTACTATTTTCTGTTAATTGAGTCCTTGAGGACAGAGCTGGGAGATTTTTAATTTGATTCCTTGGTTTACAAGGACAATGTGCAAGAACAAACAGGCAGAACGTATTTCTGTTTTCCCAGTCTTTTCACTTTCTCCATAAGGAAAGAAGAGACAAGAGAATCAGTCCTACAGACACACTGGGCTGTTTCCAAACTATGAGAGAAGCTATTTCCCTGTCTCTCTGAAAATGCTACTTCTTCTTTTGGTTTTCCCCCTACAAAAACTTCCCATGTTATCTATAAATAAGGTCAATCATTATGTCTCTCCTTTTTCTTTGTTTTTCAGGGGAAAAGGAGGAAAAAGCAGCCCTCAGCAGAGATCAGCTTTAGATTTGTACAAATTTTTTTAGTGATCAGAATAGATTCCAATCATGGAATAAATGTATCACTTCATGCCTCTAGGTATGCGACAGATGTGGTCCTGCTCCAGGTACCAGGACCCCTCCCCTCCTTGGACCAAATCTCAGATACAACCCTTTCTCCTCAGACAATCCCAAAGAAGTCGTGGCAGAGTTAAAAACTATTTATTCTTCGGAATAGACTGAGGAAGGATAGTTCTCATACTTCCCTTCTCAGCCAAATTTATTCTATTACTGTTATGGCAGGACCATTCAAATGCATTTTAACCCATTAAGATAAGACATCAGCATCCAGAAGAACATAAGTGTTGCCTTTATCGTCTAGTGACTGCAGACTGCATCACAGACTTATAGGGAAAAGTTGCCATAACAAATGAGATTTTTCAGGTTTTGACTTACACTTTCCCCTTCTTCTTCTACTAAATATGGGCAATATTTCTTCCATTAAAAAAATAAACCTAAATAATTGAAAGAAGATCTGTTTTTCAGAACAGTACTTCCTCAAGGCTATCTTCTATATTTTGTGTGGCATGAAGAACATTTATCCTGTATTTTCAAGTCAAAATATTTTCCCTAAGAAATCTTTCAATAAAAATTTACTTTTTGAAAAACAATATTAGTTAAAGACTAAAGTAAGGATAAAGGAATATTATTGCTAACCAAGCAAAATGGAGAACAGTGAGATGAACAGCAGATAAGTGTAAAATGGCTACTTCTTGTACTTGGGTCCCCAAATTTAATTTTAATTACTTTCCTTCCTCCTCGGGAAAAAAAAAAAAAAATTAAAAATTTAGGGATTTGGGAACTTCTAATGAAGTCTTAATAATGGAAAAACTTGCTAATCTTTCTTCAGAGGAAGTTAATACATAAAAGAGTTAGTTTAATATATTTGGTTTACCATATCATCAAGTATTCCCTCCCACTGAGATTTTATTATCCAAAGTCAAGTCATCATGAAGCCAAAAACATTCACAAGTAAGGGAATACTAGAATATGGATTGTCTGCAAAGCAATAATTTAATACCCCTGTGTGTGTCATTATGATAATTCTTCAGATATATAATTACACTGTACTTTATTCCATACTATTTTATGTAATTCTTGCAGAGGAAGGACTGTACTTGGTTAATGATCAGATAGTCCCATTCAGACCCATTCTTGTGTGAAGGATCAGTTAACTGCATAGTACTCAACTCATGTTCTGAACACAAAATTGCTAGATTTTTCATTAATTTTTCTAGAAGGATCATCCATCTAATGGAACTGCATTTAATCAATTGAAAATTTTAACATCATTGTTTTTTGTGAGTTAGGAAGGTTATGTAGACAAGGGACCAAGACTATACAGTCAAATAATTTACTATATTCACACAGCAAATATAAGAGATTCAGAAGCTAACTTTCCAGATTGACTTGCATTTTCTAGTTTCGTGTATTTAAAATGCATTGAATTCTATTGTATGTATCAGTTACTCCAAATTGAGCAGTCAGAAAATTAGTAATACACAGCTAAAAATTGCCTTCGTGTTACTGAATGTCACAGACTCTTTGACAGTGGTGTAGACAGACATGAAGACCTTTGGATCAGTAGTGAACTATTTAACTGGGAGTCTTTTTCTATGCTTGCCACTGTAAGAGGCTAAATTATGCACCTGAGTTCCTCCCAAATTCTGAAATAAGCAGGAGCTATGAGGCTGTGCCACTCAGGATTGCTTTGCCTTCAGCCTTGATCTGAGCCTTGGGAAAAATTGCTTTCCTGGTTTCACTGGTTGGGAATAGGAGCTTGGACTGATGGGCAGCTAAAATCTGCTTTACACCTCAGGATATTTGTCGTTAGGGATGGCAAAGTTGTTCCTGAGACATGAGAGAATCTGAATTTATCTAAAATAAAATTTTCTACTGCTTTTTCTGTTGTGTATCTACCATGATCCCATTATTTCCTGTGAGTAGTCCATACCCAGTAAACTTGTCACAGTGAGTTTTCAAATAAAGGAAATTGCAGAGCAAGTAATGTTAAAGTCCAAAAAGATGTCTGACTTTAGGTAAAAGGCCAGTATAAAACCAAGCAAGGGTGAAGTGTCCTTCAATTCCTGGCTTGGAATTGACCTTTTATCAGTTTTATAATGCTTCTTTGAAGGTGGAACAAAGATGAAGCTTGACACTGAATTCATATTAAAGGGATTCACACAGAGAAAATGGGACACAGAACTCTCCAAGTTGCAGTGATTGGATTACAATACAGTTTATTTAAAAGGTAAACTAAAATTTCTGAATACTTCCCATAAATTTCATTCTAGTAGAAAATTTTATTAAATTAAATATTTGAAGAATTTTTTACTTCCAGGCTGAACTATTTTTTCCTCAATTTGGAACTGAACTGACACAATTGTTTTTAAATATATGTTGAAACTTGTCAGAAAACAAAAGATTAGATTATTTTTTTTTAATTTTTTACATATTCAGAATACATATTTAACTAAAATATAATTTGTTCTATTATGGATTTATTCAACACATGGATCATTTGCAGCTGTTAAGGACTTCAGGACAGCAGCAAATAGCAGACCCTTGCCATGTCTTGTTTTGTTATCTTTACTTTGCAACAGGAATCAACATTTGCAGTGTACACATGCTTCAGCATCATGATTCTGTTGTTCACTGTTCTGTTGATAGGAGCATGAACCTCTTTAGAAAATTAAATTTTGTATCCATCTGATACCAGGAGTTGTTAATAGTCATACAGCTCAACAGATCCAAAAAGGAGGGTGCTGTCCGTATTTTTCAGGTTTATATTTCCACAGTAATCTCTCTGTTGCTCCAGCAGTGATCTTCCCATGTGCATATTTATAGGTGCTGATATATCCCTCTCTATGTTATGTGCAGAATTAGTAGAAGTAGAATAGAAAATATTTCTCATTAGTCCCATAATATTAGCTGCACTGAGGAAATTCTTACTGCTAGAGCAGCACAGCACTGTTGTCTCTTCCCACCTTCTTATCTGCATATGACAGTGCTAGGGTATTTGGATAGAAATTGAAATGACATGCTAGGAATGCAAATTATGTGTAAGCTCTTACATGGCCACAAAAATGTGAGCTTAAATCCTTTCACCAGCTGTTCCACACTGTCAGATGACCCTTCCCTGTATAAAATGTGGTCTTTTTGAAATTTGTTGAAGGGGTACTGGATGAACCAAATCAACTTCATCTATAACAGCTAAAAATATGTTGGTATGGTTCTCTGATTTATACAGACCATTATTCTGATCATTCCTTCTCCTATAGGAACTATCAAGATAAAATGGCAAAAAAAAAATCCTGTATTCATAGTAAAACAGGGTACATTTTCTCCACTGAAAGTTAAAGGAAAACTGAGCATTAAAAACAAGCAAAAAGCAGTGTAGTATTTACTTTTGAGAGAATCCTTTAAGTAATTGTATTTCAAAACACTTTAGTAAAATATCCACTAGTAAGTTTATGAAAAAAGAAAAAAGCTCCTGGACAATTACCATTTTTACCATTCCTGTGATGTTTCCCTTTTACTGCTTTAGTGGTTGATATGGAAGAATGCACTCACAGTCTACAAATTTTTTATTCATATGTTGATATCAGAGGAAAAGATAGACAAGATATGAAAATATATGACAGAAAAATGACTTCTTTTTGTAGGTCCTGAAGTGCACAAAATGAAGTTTTAGTTGCTAATGTAATGACATGAAATGACCTCCATCTAGTTGCTCCTACTCACCATTTCCAATATATCTTTGAAGAACAGGGCAAGCATATTTAATGTTACTTAGACCATGCATGGGCATCTAGATTGGTTGTATCACTTAATGTACTGGAGGCCTTCTGTAGCAATCACATCCATTAATACATAGGATTCTGAAGAAAATAATTATTCTGAAAGAATTAAGTCAGAAATTAAAGTCAAAAAAGTATTTATTTTTTGCACTGTGAAATGAAAAATACTGGTCTTTCAGAATCTTAGTCTGAAAGTAAAAAATTCCAATATCCCATCAGATAAATATAAAATATATTCAGTAAAATGCACAAGTGTATAACTTAAGGCAGAAGGAACAGAATATAACCTATCTCTCAAATGTGCTGAACTATTTGGAAAAAAAAATACATGGCACTACATTTCAGAAGAACATTTGTTTTCATAAATAATAAACCATAGTAGTTTCGAGATTCTTATTTTTTGTTTCAGTGTTTCAGTTTGCGAGGTTTTTTTAAACTAATTAATAGTAAGTTCTTGCTTCGGTCATTAGTAGTTCTTGCTTGACATTATTCTGAATATTTGTAAAATCTATTTCATAGTTCACTTAACAGGAGAAATTTTAAAATCCATTAAAATCCATTAAACTGTACTGAGTGTCAGATGAAGACTTTAAAGTGCTTGAAAAGTCCCTTGATTTAGAGATGGGATTTTCAATACTGTAGGTGAATTAGAAGCACAAGCTTTTATTAATGTATTTTTAAAAATCTGCATAAGTTTCTGCTCCTCATGAAACATGACATTAAAATTTTCCAAACTTGCAAAACTTACAAAACTTACTGGTCCAGAGTGGCTTGCACAAAGTCAATCACTATCTGATTGTGAAATACCTTACATCTTCTTACAGGAAAAAGATAAACACGAGTGAGTCTAAGAATGGATAGTTAATTGAAAAAAAGGGGGAAAAAAAGTAAGTGTAATAGATCCAAACTATTAATTATTATAAACAAGCTTTGCTAATATAACAGTTAAAAATGGGATGACAAGAAACTCCTCACTGTTCTATTGTTGCCCTCTTCCTTGGGCTCACCCCTTAGGCATTCCTGTGGTTGTTTAGGTGGACAGTTTCCTTCTCCCTTGGGAAAAGAGGAGGATTTCAAGCTTTCATCCTCAGCGCTTCAATAAGACGACACTGATGCTCATGAAGGGGATCCTTTCCATGTCAGTTTTAGGCCCATTTAAGTTTATTTTTATACATTTCCTCTGCACAGCCTATGTCCCTGTCAGTATCTCATATCCCTACTGTGCCCTGGGGAGATAAATGTTTCTCACTGCAGGCAGCCAAGTCAGCCAGCAATACCTGAACCTAAACTGGGACAAGAACAGCCCCACAGAGTACAGACCTGCTCCCCAAAAGCACCCTGGGACTGGACAGCTTCTGTAAATAGTGTCAAAAATCACATTTACTTGGTTACACATCTAGGACAAGAATGAAGAAATGTCAGGTTAACTTGGTCAAAGTTTCAAAGTAAAAAGTGACAAAAGTTTGTGCTTCAGAGGACACAACTTCCAGAACACATTGTGGATACAAAAACATTAATATGGGTTCTATAATTGTTTAGCTCCATGGTTCAAATTCTCAAGAATAAAAGCAAACTTCTTGGCCTAGAAATAAAAGGTACCATTTGGAAGTCAGAAATTCAATGAGCTATAAACTAATGGAAACCAGGACAATGCCTGTATGTTTGCACTCTGTGCTGTTGTTCCCTAACTCTTAACGAAACATTTGCTGCAGACAACATCTGTCAAAAACAAGGCTATTGGTTTGGCAAAAATGGATCTGACCCATACTATTCTGTTCAATCTCACAATCAAAAATGTAGCATGTTTTGTAATAAAACTGTTATTATCATCATAAGCCTCATAAAATAATTGGAAATGCAAACAAAATATGGTCCTTATAGGCACTCTTCATGTTCTTTGCCTTTGCATGTCTGGATTTACAGAATTTTGTAAAAATAAAATATTTCTTTCCCAGTATGTGAATGTCTAAGCTTCTACAGTGGTCAAATAACTGATGAGACAAAACCATTGAAAGTAATATGATGTTTAACTATGTGGTCTATAATAAGTTTAATAGAATAGAAGAATTCTGAGAAAAATGGATCACGCATCCTACTCACCCTAGCTTTCTACATTAAATTTCTATTGACTGATGGAGAAGAACAATCAGATCCATATACTTTAAATGATTGTGACAAAACACAAAAAGTTCTCTCAATTTACACCACTGGAATCAATAATATTACACTGTTGAGAAAACAGTGCAAGTAAGACAGGAGTTTGGGACAAATATTTTAATGTTACTCTCAGTCTCCAAAAGGAAATTTATGTTAGATTAACTCTTTTCCCATTAAAGAATATGCAGCTTGTGTGCATATTAATCGGTCTATAATATTTCAGATTTATGAAGACTTCCACTTGCCCCGGACTTGAGTGAAAAAGACAAGATAAAAGGATTGTGGTTTAATTAAGTTTCATTATATTAATTCATCTGAGAGCTGTCTGGCAATAACTCACACACTGCAGGAGGTCATGGTTCATTTTCGTTTCTATCTGGTCAAGAGGTTCTCATGAATTGCCTTTGTTCACCTGCCCACCATTTCAACAATCTCTTCATATGAGGGACTGTCATCGCAAGGTACTTCCAGAGAGCTGGTCTTTTACCTAAACGTCCAATAAGTTTTTATGTTAGCAAATTCCCTTATAACAAGGGCAAAATATTTATATTCAGTTCCTAATAAGAAAGCATGTCCATTAGTCCTGGGAAAAATGTAAGTTGTGCACAAAGACATTTTCCCTTTACCCTGCAATTCATGCACCTTTTGGACTGTCAGTGTCCTGCCCCCACCCCCAAAATTAATTGCTTCCCATCCTAACATCTGCTGCATCATTTCAGAGCACCTAAATCTGAGATAATTATTTCTATTGCCTTTAAATCCTTTTGTCCTACAGTGATTATAGACGTGTTAAGTGATGTGTCCAAAGCAGCGCATGCATGAAATGGATACATACTAAGTGAGATACAATTAATATTTGCTATCTTGTATCCAGTGAGAAGTGCACAGTTGGGGATGGTGCGCAAGCACTTTACAGCACTTTAACACCAAAAATAGCATTTTCTAACACAGCTGAGACATAACTGTAAAGAGGCCAACAGAGGCTCATGACACATTTACACAAATAGGGTGAAGAAGACATGCAAGACATGAAATCTGCAGGCAAGAAAGATAGCTTGGAAAATTAACACAGTTGTGCAGATCGAGCAGGAAGGGTCTATGGTAGAATTAGAACAATCTTGCAAAAGAGGCAGGAAAGAACCAGAATCCTATAATCAGAAAAGTCTAGTTTGGAAGGACCCTCTGGAGGCCATCTGGTCCAACTTCCTTTTGAAAGTAGAGCCTTAGATTAGTTTGTCTGAGGACCCATCAAGCTAAATGTTTCCTATGAGAAAGATATTATTACATTTCTGGGCAACCACTGTTTAACTCTTCCCACAGTGAAAGAGTTTTTTCCTTATATTCAGACATATTTTCCCTGAAACAGCTTGTGAACATATCCTCTTGTCCTGTCACCTCATTTTGCGAAAGGAGTGCATCCATCTTCTCTATTTCATTTAGGTACTTGGAAGGATATGATAAGGCACACCACATATACATTTCTCCTTTCTAGGCTGAACAAATCTAATTCTTTTTACTATCCCTTATGTTTAAGATTCTTCAACCCTCCTGTCTTTTTGATGTTGCCTCTAATGGCTCCTGAGCCCCCTCCAATTTTTTAATGCCTTCTGAATTGTAGGGGCCATAACCACAATACCTCAGCTGTGGACAAAAATTTCACTGCTCTAAGTGTGCTTTTATAGTGTGTATTCAACTTGTCAACCTGGATTCTCAGGTCTTTTCCTCCAGCTGCACCACAGGCAATCAGACTCCTGCCTTTACTGCTTGGGATTCTTCTATTTTAAACTCCTTACAGCTCTTGCTAACCTAATGTCTCAGTATGCTTAGGTCTCTTGAATGGTGGCCCCTCCTTCTAGTGGATGTACGTTATCTCCCCATTTGCTATCATCCACATAGCTGACATAAGTGGGATTCTTTCAACCTGGTCATCCAGATCCTTTGTAAAGATATTATATAGTATTAAGCTTCTAAGGAACTTCATCCATTACTTCCTGCTAGTCCCTCAAAGATTCAGTGGAACCAGAAGGATACTGAAGAATAAGGGAAACTGAACAAGTATTAATACAAGATTGGAATATCAGAAGCAGATTAAATCACTCCCTATAGTCCCTAGGGCTTCATACTTGGGCCACTTCTACTTAATACTTTTAGCAATGATCTGATAGTATCAAGGGCACCCTCTGACAGTTTGCAGATGACAACTACTTGGATGGAAGTGTTGTTCTGCTAAAGGATAAGAAGGTTCTGCAGAGGAATGTGGACAGGCTGGATCGATGGGATGAGACCATTTGTACGAGGTTTAACAAGGCCAAGTGCTGAGTTTGTACTTGGGTGGCAACATGCAATGCTTGCTACAGGCTTGGGAGAGAGTGGCTGGAAAATTGTCCAGCAGAAAAGGATCTGATGTGTTGGTCAGAAGCCAGCTGAATATGACCCAGTACGTGCCCAGGTAGACAAGGAGGCCACAGTAACCTGAATTATTGCAGCCAGGTGGGCTAGGGCAGTGATTATCCACTTGTCCTCAGCACTGGTGAGACCTCACCTCAAACGTTGGTCAAGGATCTGTAGCAAAAGTTGTAGTGATGTGCTTTGTAATCAACTTTGTATTAATGGTTTGTTCCTTGTACCCTTGTATTTTTTGTACATGGTTGTACCACTTTCCTTCCCCTCCTCTCCTGGGCAAGACTGCCCTCCCCAAGTCCAGAAAGTTCTCCGAGACGGCCTAAAGTGATAGGCCCTGAAACAGAGAATCCCCCCACACCTCGGGGAGATTGGCTGAAGGAGACATGATTCAAACTGTCAAGATAACCCCTGAGGGACTGGTTGGAGGACACCTGGGATCCAGCCCCTAATCTCCCTCCCTTAAAACCTGATGTACGCTCTTTTTTCTCGGCTCTGCCCTGGGGGAAAGACATCGGAGCAGAGGCGCCGTCGGGTGCCCAATCAATAAACCAGCTTTACCCTCCCAAGGCAGAGACTCTCCTGTGCTTCGCCGCAACCGTCACTGCAAATCTGCTGCTGAGTGCCGCACCGGGAACCCCCCGGTCAGGCTAGATCTGCCAAGCAGCAGAAAAGCCAGACCGAGGTCGTGTGGGGGGGCCAGAGCTAGCCAAAAGGCCCCTGAGCACCCACAAAAAGTCTTATGAAAAGAAGCTGAGGGAGCTGGGGTTGTTTATCCCAGAGAAGAGGAGGTTCAGGGGGGACCTTATAACATTCTACAACTAGCTGAGGAGGCTGTAGCAAGGCAAGTGTCAGTAACAAGTGTTTGGAGGAAATTGCCTCAAGCTGTAGAAGAGTAGGTTTATATTAGATTCTAGGAAAAAAGTCTTCACAGGCAGGGCTGTCAAGCATTGAAACAGACTGCCCAGGAAACCTGCCTGTGTCACCATCCCTGGAGGCATTTTAAAGGTGTGTAGACGTGGGATTTAGGGACACAGTTCAGTGGTGGACTTGACCATGCTGCATTAATGGTTAGACTCAGTGATCTTAGACATCTCTTCCAACCTAAATGATTCTATGATTTTCTTTTGGGAATGAGGTTGGCATAGGAATGATGGAAAAGAAATAAGGGCAAAAATAGAAGGAGGCCTACTTAGATTCTGACTTCTCTTATCTACAAGATCTCAAGCTTCATCACCTTGACCTTGGGCACTGACGAGCCACAGCCATCAGTTCTAACTATACTTCCAATGTTTCACAGTATTGTATGTCAGCAAGTTTGGCTAAGTCTATAGACATTAATTGTTTTGTAGATGTTGTGATAATGATTGATAGCCACTTAGGAATGTACCCAGTTTACTAAAGGGTAGCTTTGAAGTCTGAAGCTTTCCTGATTTATTGGTCTTTAACACTTCTCTCACAGCAGTATCTAATTTTCTACCAGATATGCCGATCTATGTATTCAGTTGCAACAGTCATCAAACACAACTGTTCTGTGTAGTTATATTGGGGAGGAACTGAAAAATGCAGGCCTTTTTAGCAGAATAATTTCCAAGCAGGTCAAGAAGCAGAGTCATTTTTCTGTCTAATTGCAATAGGGACAGAAATGCAATATTCTTTGTTGACAGCATCCTATACTGTCCCCAAGACAATTTTTATGTTATTCCAGAGACTTCACAACAACTCAATATCATTTTTGTCACAGATTTTCCTTACCAATGAGACCCAAACTTAAATTCATTATAGCTTGGTCTACCATGTTTATGGACCCATTCCCTACAGGAAAATTCTCTTTAGACCTTCATCTGTTTGGCTTTGTAACAGATTTTTTTAACTGTGCTTGGTTAGAAGTGTGCCACCATTTAAGTATGGGTAAAATGTAATCAAGCCTGTATAAATGTTCATCTATTGCTGTTCATAGCACTGAAGGAAAAGGCAACCAAAGATACACATGAATTCTAGTATATATCAAATATTTTTTTCAGAAGCTGAGTAGAAATTTCCCTACATTTTATGAATGTGGATGTTAATTTCCCTAGATGCTGCTGTTTGTAGTGCTATTTTAGGGTGTACTGAGTTGTAATTAAACTGAGTGTGAACAAATAAAATCCTACTTCACCAAGATACCTACAACAGTAAATGCTTGTTTTAACTCATATGTTAGTTTTAATTTCATTTGGCTTTCCTTCCCTTCCCTGTTTAAAGGTGTGAACGAGCAGTACCAGCAGTCTCTGTAGATCACTAAGATAATTGGTACTTGCTTGATCAGGCAAGCACTAACATCTTCCTGTGTTTCTCAGACTGTCCTCCTTCTACCATTTCTTGCTTGTTTTAATTTTTAAATATCAGTTCATATTCAATTATCGCAAATTCCTGCATTTAAAGACAAGGGTTCCTCAACAAAGCTGAATTTACAGTGCATCAGAAGTTCTGTTAATCACAGAAATATATTGCAGCACTTAGTTCAAAGCAGGAGAGCAAACAGCAGCCTATCCATCGACTTCTCTGAGAAAGCACAAAGAAGATGTGAAACAGATCATATTTATACTGAGGTGCTATGAGGTGGGAGCATGCATACATGGATGCATGCAGGATTTGAGGAGAAGGTAATGCACAGAAATATCATAGTACAATTTAATATCCCACAACATATACTTTTACCTACTAACTTATCACTGCAAAACATAAGTTATGGGAGCTTCTCCCGCAGTAGATTGAAGAGAAATTAACATAAAATTTCTATGAATTATCTTTTGCCAAATATTTATTCATCACAAGTAGTTAATTTTCTTGTGTCTCAATACTCTTATGCACATGCGTGAGAGTGGGCACTTGTCTGTACCTTGGTTAACTCTCCAAGTATCACTGTCCAAATATATTCTGTCAGAAAAGCAGCTGCATAGTGTAACCATAGGTTTGTGGCTGAGCCTATCTATGGCACAACAGATGGTTAAGCAGTATGCATTCTCAGGCTTTTGGTTAAGGGAAATGGAAAAGGTACTCAACTCCTAGCCCAAATAATAGTAATATGACCTGGAAAGCTTAAGGCAAATCTCATTCTCCAAGCTACTTTTTCTTGAGCTATTCATGCTGGCCATCTGTCCCTATACTAGCAGACCTGTTCAGTTTCATCATCAGGATAGAGAATTAATGTCATTGCAAAAGGCTCCTGCTGTTTCCAAAAATCTGACTATGCCTTAGGGCTGTGTATATATGGGAAAACCTCTCACTACTTTAGGATAACCTTCCCCAAAGACAGAGTCACCTCTCTTACATATTTTAGCGTATATCAACTTGCAATGTCTGGAACTACCTTGTTGAAAAGCACCTTTATTCCAGTTTGTCCACTTGCCTTCAGGTTCTTCCAGGCATGAATAGGAGAATCATTGTGTTCCTAAAAAATCTCTTATCCTGTGGTCACTCTTTTCTTTTTTGAGCCATAAATGTTGGCTGTTTAAAACAAAGACTATTTGCTTTATTTCTGTGGAAATTTTGTGAATGTCTTCCTGTTTCATTTTTCCTCTCACAACTTGTGAAATCGTCTTTTTGATAATATTTTGTTACCATTCCTTAATTTTCCTCTGTTAAGGCAAAGGTACATTTTGACTACACTTTGAGATAATCATGGACATGTTTCTGTAGTGTGCTTTTTTCTTAACATTTTTCAAGTTTGTGGGTACTTAGTGGATCATTTTTTTTCCTCCTCTAAAAAGATTTTCTATCCACGTGTACACACAGTTGGTTAAAACTGTAGTAAAGTTTGCCCATTGAAGAAATTATTTTTTAAAAAAAGAAAAAGAGAAAATGAAAAGTGGAATGGTCTTTCTTTTTTCTCTTGATAAGTCACAGATCCTCTGAGTTGTAAATCATCTTGCAAAAAGTATTAATATTTACTGAAGACTAACTCAATCAGTATGATACACGTACGATTGACTTGAGCCTGAGAAAATTACCTAATAAAACAATTCTAAAGGACATGTCCAAAATTATGCAAGATATTCTCTTTTTCTTTTTGTTGTGAATATTCCTTTTTGTTAGGTATCAATTTGTTTTCTTTTCTGATAAAAGGTACTAAAGAGCAAAACACTGAAAATTTATTAATTATTTCTATATAACTAAAAAAAGAGAGAGATTTAATATGTTTTTTTTTTAGAGTAAAGCATGCTCTTCTTTTTCTTTTAATCTATCTTGAAACCAACCCAAAAATGGAAAAAAAAAAAAAAAAGGAAAAACCTCCACCGTTTTCTGGGGACAGCTGTCATATAAATGCTCTTTTGAGCAAGCAGGAATAGGTCTTCTAAAATTCTGTGGCAAAGACTATCACATGTCAAGAAAGAAAAGAAATAAAGTTAATCCTGAAATCTGATCTGGTAATGCAAAATACTACTACAAAGAAATATTTTTTTTTTACATTCACTCACACTCCCCCAGTTGAATTTTATGGTGAATAGAAATAAGGAAAAAAAGCAAAAGGAGCTTATGAATTAAGCAGCCCATTGTCCTTTCCTGCTGCTTATAAGCTTTATTTATAAGCACTTCAGTGATTTTTCTTTTTTTTAATTTGACAATGTGTACAAGACATATCAGTTGGTCCTAATAAAGGGAACCAGTGTTTATAAACACCTTCACATAGAGCGTTCTCAGTTTTACTGCATGTTGAAATAAATGATGGGAAAGAAAAGCATCACAGAGAAGATGTAGGCAAAACCAGAAAAAAGCAATATTAAATATGCCAGAAGAAGCAGTGTTCTAATGTAAGAGAAAGCAAAATCAAGTATTAATCTTGTTGCATAGCAAGAAGGAAACGAGATCCGAAAGCAACAAACCATTACTGACCTTTTTCCTAATGCACATTTAAGTAGCTTTTCAATTACTTTTAATCTTGCTTTTAATTAGAAATCTCTGTATTCATTGAGATTCTGTAATTTGCAATTTTTTTGTTCTTTGGATATGAACACATAATCTATATCCAATATGGAACATAAGGATGCCTAGTATGAATTCACATATCTCCAGGCAAATGTAGCATGAAACACCAGATATGGAAGAAGGAGCATAAAAGCTATGACTCTTTCCAAGACTGAAATTTTTAGTTATGTGACGACATACACCAGACTGATTTAGATATATCCAAGTCTGTAATGCAGCAGCCCACCTAGACTTTCTGTAAGGGAATACTCCTTGACTTAAATCAAAAAGAAAACTTGCAAGACAAACCTATTCAGGTTATCCAAAGCCTTAAACCTGCTGTGCAGTTTATGTGCTTCCCTCCCTGCTAACCACCAAATGAGATATATGCTGCCATCTGCTTCTAATTCACTTGACATTCCAAATCAGCAAGATGCTTGGACTGACAATATATATGCTTAAGTCATTCCATTGATTTTAGCACTCATGCTCAAATATAGGTTGGTTTTGAAGTACCTTGTTGAATCAGAACCTGAAAGTGCATTTAAGGAACTCATAAACACAGTTAGAAGTGAAAGATACTATTAAATGTATCAGTAAATTGGAAAAGATCTGTTTTTTCCTTAATATCACACTACAGAGCAAAATATTTCTGTAAGTTTACTTGGCTTTCAGAAGAGACGGGCTGAAAGAAAATTATGTTGAATAGTAAAAAATTATATACAATTGAATTCACTCAGGGAAGCTGCCCTGTCAGGCATGTATTCCTTGAGCAGACTGGGTGCAGTTTTATTGACATTAACAGTTAAAATATTGAGCACTAATGTGGTTTCATTGCTCATGAAGAATCCAATTTCTATTTATCCCTCATGGAGGTTACAAGAGGTGTGTATTTACTGAAGCCAGTTCAATAACTGAATGCAGAAATGTATATTTACATTTACTCACAGTAATCTGTCATTTAGCTGCTTGCACAGCAGCAGAGCCTCCTATTGAAATATATTGTTTTTTCTCTATATAATTTTCTTCTGTCTCGCTTCATGTAGACTTTCTATTACATTTCTTTCCTAGCCACTGCCACCCCTCTAACTCCTTTTCTTTCCAACAGACTCAGTGTTTAAAACTTAGTAGACTCATTTTGGTTGAGATCTGTTGCAAGATTCTGCTTTTGCTCCTCACCTTGTTAAATATCTATAGACAAAAATGGAGAGGAGGAGGGGCTGAGAGGAAAGACATAGCTAACACAATAAATAACACTATATAAAGAACTTCATGTAATATTTAGAGAAATGTTTTATATCAGTGGAACATTATTACATGAGCTCTTCATTCTCATGGGCCAGGATCCAGCAAGCATCAAATCAGAATCTCACCAAGCAGGTTTCAATCCTCCCTGGAGTTCTTGACTGCCCACAGAAGGTAGGAGAAAATCAGGGTTATCAGGTCTTCTGTGTTACAGTCACAGAAGAAATCACTTTCATCATATCCTGCACACACCTTGGGATCTGAGGGGACAGGGGCAAAAAAGGCTTTCCAGAAGAGTAGCCAAACACACTCTACCCTAAGTGCTGACTTAAGTGAAGGAAGTTACCAGGTGTAAGCATACAACATCTATAAAATTTCCTATTCTTTTTTTAAATGATAACACAGCACTATCTCCAAACCAGTTTAAACCATCATAACCATGTATAAGCAGAAGTTATACATTTAAGAAAAAGTATAGCATTAACCATTTCAACTGATCTTCTGATAATTCTAAAAGTTTTTTGTATAAAACTGTATATGTGTGTATATATTTTTTCCCCCCATCTATTGTTTTTTTTTTTTTTTTTTAAAAGATTTGTAGTATTTTAAGCACATAAAGGTAGGTTATTCTCACAAGTGCTGTTATTTTTTTGTGGCTCGGTCACTTGATATTGTGAAATGAAAAGTCAAAGCGGTCCAAACAGGCAACAAACAGGATAAAGAAATGAAATTTACTTCTGAAGCCTTAATATAAATGTCTAAAATTCTGCAGCTGGGTACAAGCAGAAATTGCTTTTAACCTTCATTTTAGATGTTTGTTCATTTCCTTTGCTGATTTTTCTGTTAAACCTTTGCCCTTTTTGCTGCCTCTAGCTTCAAGAACAATCAATGAAATTTAAAAAGGATGTATGTAGAAGTTAGATTTTTGAGCAACAAGTGATAATTTAACTTGTACTTTTCCTGCATAATGGAACAAATATTGCTGCTTGTGGAGTGAGGCATGTTTACAAGGGGAAAATCCACCTTTGCCTGGGAAGGAAAAGTGTCCAATTACATAATCATATTTCATAGGGACTAATTAATTAAGTTAATTAAATTATGATGCGGTCAAAGCAGGCCTGGATTTTTTACTGTGTTGTCAGTGATAAAGGAAAGAACTCAGGGAAATATTGACCTCTGTCACATCTTTTCTATGACTACTCATTGTGTATTTTCATCCAAAATGGGACTAACTTTCTCCTTTCTCAAACTGGTATAAATTAGGGAAAATTCTAATTAGTCGAGATAATTGCAATAGAATCACTGAATGTCATGGCTTTCTGGCTAAAATGTTGTTTTTTCATATTTCTAAATTATTAGTCCTAAAAAAGGCATGGAAACATCGCTAATAAATACAAAATGAAAATTAAAACTGTTTTTTATTTAAAATGTTTCTAGTTGGTGATTGACATTTTGACCTTTTCAACAATTTGTTTTGGTAAAATTACCACATAAGTTCCAAATAAATGTGTGTTTTACTGACACAAAATTCCAGCTCGGTAATGAGTTGTCAGGCTGCTCGTAACATATTCCCATTTGATTTTCCTTTAGCTGTTAAATTAACTAATAGTTTTCTTGTACTGTGGGTTTCTAGCTTCGAGTGTGTGTTGATTAAAGATCAGCATACATAGTAGTCGATCACCTGCTTTGTAATTACATCTCTCGGGTTCTAAGTTGAATGAACAGAGCCTGCTTCTAAATATTGCAAGGGCTTTTTATTCTTCCTCATTGGTATACAACGCTCAAGGACTGAACTGACATTCAGAGACAGATGTGGTTTGTTTCTAGCAACAAATAGTGGAGGAGTGGTTTTGGCAAGAATCAAACTCTATGGACAGGAAAATAGGCAAATTAAGCTCAACAACATAGTAAATATAGGGATTTACATCTCTGAGAGCAGTGTTATAGCATGTCTTACACTCCTTGCAGAGCTGTCTGATGAAAGCTACAAGTTTTGATGATAAAGCCTTTTTTTTTCTACTAGCTGCATAATTTTGTGAATTTGCAAGTCCCCATCTACACTGAATCTGCTTTTTTACCCAGTCATCAATGCATTCAGCATGCTTTTTTTAACTATTTCTACTGCCATGAGTACTTACAAAACATAAACTTGTAATATTTTTATATTTCTAAAATTTTAATTCTTCTTTAAGTGATTCCTGAGTGGATTCTGCACATGTTAGAAAGATGAGAGACTGGTATATTTGTGAACAGTGTTGTTCATCCCAGTCTAATCTGTTCACTGGACACCAGCTGGCACTCCCTAGCCAAAGTTTTAAAGGGAAGAACAGTCATAACTTGCAACATTAACATACTATTCTTCATTCTGCTTAACATCAACACCACAGGATTTTACTCCTCTCAGCGCAGGCTTTAACTTTGGGCGTTTTTGTTGCTTAAAGAGAACTCCCGAGTTCATGTGCTGGATGATCTATTATTTGTAAGAATTCAAGTAATGCAACTAATATCTAAAGCTGTGAGGCTGCAGACAGTTCACCCACAAGTGAATAGATCTACCCAAGTAAATTCTAATTCCACTGTTATTTCTGAAGAAAATTAAAGCGAAATCCACCCTTATCACCACTGGGGGCACAAAATCCATATAGAAGGCCTAAATCAGACAGGACACTTTCATTAACAAGATGAAACTCAACAGTCAACTCCAGGATCACTTTAAAATAAAAATCAAGAAAAGTGTCAGACTCACAGCATTGAGGGCTTCCAAAATGTCCATGACAATTTGCCAGATTTTGCTGATGTTCCATGAACTGCTAACCAAAATCAGCATGCCTAGCAGGCAGGGAGCATTGTTATGATTATTCAGGAAATCCTATTTTTAAATTATCAGAGACTGAAATTAAAAAAATACATGTTCAGATTTTTAAGGGGAAAAAAAGATATTGAGGGGTAAAATTAATAACAAAATTGAAGAGTTTTGATTCACTCAGAAGTATAGCACTGCTTTTGTCATGGCGGAGTAAGGCCAGCTGCTCCATAAAGGAGGGTAAGCTTGTTTGAATGTCATTGTGGCCAAGTCTGTTCTGCAACTACAGCTACCTCAGAAGTTATAAGTTTTAAATACCAGGATTTAATGTGATAGAATTTGCCCTAAACATGAAATCAACACGTGAGCAACTAGCTAATAGTAATCTTTTTCAGAAGGTAAATATATATATTTCTATTCTCTCTACTGTAACCCTAAAAGATAAAAATACTTGAAAGTTACTCAGCATATCCACATTGTGATTAAAAAAATCTAAACAAGACAAAGCAAAAAAGACCTGAAGGCCACATAGCCATCTCTACAAGATATTCAAAGTGATTTTTTTTTAAATGTTGCCTCTCAACACAAGTATAAATTGCTTATGTTCAAAAACAAACATCCCTTCTTCTTCTGGAACTTATGCACAACCTAAAAACATGAAGGTGAACTTCACACATACTTTGGGAGCCAGTTCCTGAAAATTCCATATAATGCTAAAAATTCCATAAAATGATAATTTTTATATTTTTCAATCTTTTTTTTTAATCATTTGTTATGTACCAAGTATATAACAATGAAACAAATATATCAATTACTATCAATTTCTGTTTAGCAACAACTAGTGAGGCACTGCATAGGCTTCAGGTGTACCTCCATTAACTTTGCAATTCAATTTTGCAATTTTAACACTCTAGGTTATTTATGAAGAAGCAACAAAACAAACATAGTCTAAAAGTCACTGAAAGGTGATTTTTTTTTCCTATGTCTCCTATTCAGTTGAGGTGCCCCCTTTATCAACTAATGGGAAAGAATGAAAGAATGCCCTAAAGACAGTGGCTGTTTCTTGAAAATTTAAAAATATACTGTTCAAGTATTTTCAGAGTTAGTCAGATTTTAGTGTCTCATGTGGCTGTCAGATGAGAGATACAAGTATATGACAATGTGACAAAAAACATCTCCATTAGGTGCAAAAATAAGACTGAAATGGATTGACTAGAAAAGTGTTGAATGACTCTCTAGCTATCAGCTTATGATAATCAGCTTCCAAGGTGTAAAATTTGAAAAAAAAAACCCCACATAATTTTATTCTTCTTATTGTAATTCCACTGATTTAAGAATGTGTTAGATTATATTGTATGATACCATGATCTTGTTTGGGACACTTAAAATCTGAGAAACTCACTGATTTATATGGAATTCTATCAAACATGCATGACAGTGCGTGACAAACATGCTGACACTGCCTCACTGATATGAATGAATGTTACTTTTTACATAACAAATAGAATCCTACGGATACCAGAAGTATTTAGTGGCACATTTGACTGCATTACTAGATTTTATCAGAATATTAAAAGGAGAACTTTACTTAGAATGTTCTGAAATTACATTCTTTATTATCTGACATAAGTAAGATATACTTCAAATGTCAGAGGTGAGAAAACATTCTAGGATTCTTTTCCTTTCAAGGAGGGAGTCTTAGTCTAGTACAGTCAGAAATATACATAAAACCTGGCTTCAAGAAAAAAAAATGATTTACATACAGAGAGAAAAGAAAATAACCTCTGGTGAATTATTAGCTACCTTGCCAAGAACTAAAATTATCTGTGGAAAAATAAAATATGAAGTAATACTTTTCTGTAGCTATTGCATTAAAAAATTTCAAATAATAATAAATATTTTTATAATATCAAGATATCACACCACTTTTTAATTTTATTCTGATAATTTAATAAAGACTGAAAAAATATTGCAAGAAAATTCTTGAGTTCTTTAGAGCACCATAAAAACTTGCTATATCTAGACTGAATTTCAATATAAGTAATATATGTTACATGAAATAACTCTTATTTTGGATGAAGAACAAAAATTTCCAATATTATAAACTTCTGGAGAAAATCAGTGTATCAGAATCCTTGATAAAATGCTTCACTGGTCAACATGCTTTATTATCAAGAATCTGCATTTCATTAATAGTTAAAATTTTCCAATATATGTGCTATAATATCCCTGAGTGTAGAGGGATTGTTGTTAATGTAGACTTACTGACTTCAACTGTATTGCATGAGTGAAACTGGCTTTATTACAACAAGGTAGGCTGTTTTTCTATATTTTAGAAGCTATCTCCTTACTCTTTAGAGTTAATTAATTGTATTCTTTCTTTTCAGTTTATATTTCATCTGGATGTCAGATGCAAATTTTAATTCCACTATTTTTTAGATTATATACAGTATATATTACATATTTAATTCTCTATATTAATTTATTAGATTGTACAGCTTCATTTATAGATCTGTATAGAATCTTAAAGCACACATTTAAATTATCATGATTGGTGAGGAAATCTCAAAGCATGCTAAAAGTAACTTTATGCATAAGAAGACTTTGGTTTTGGGAATTTCCATGGCCATGACACATCAGCCATTTCCTTGTCAGTTTATTATGTCAGCTTCAGCCCCAATATAGGTGATACCAAAGGCAGCTCTTATGTACTCAATTTTTAGAACAGACAAGTAATTCACAGTCACTGATTATTCCTGATTCAAAAATGGAATATGATGAATATCAATAATGAGAATTCAGTTAAGATGATTTAGTGATTCAGGATATTCTCTCCAGAATATTCTCTCATATACTGCCAGACTCTGCTATTGTTTGAGAAGTGATCTGTTCGAGGGACAGAGCTCACTTTTGTGATATCATGGGAAAAGAACTAGAAAACTTTTAATTAAAATCTAAAACCCCATGGGTGTTGTGGGAAAATCTCATCAAACAATATGCCAACAGGCAGGATAGAGTGCAGTCTTCATGTGATCATTGGTGCTGGAGACAACAAAGGCTTAGTTCCTTCTCTCTAATTAACTAAACTTTTCATTTTCAATTTATTACCTGGGGACTATTAAAAACAAACAAACAAACAAAAAACAACAAGCAAATAAAAAAATAAAGCATCTTACGTACACTGCGATTATTGACTGATAGTTTCATTTATCAGTTTAAATTGGGAGGACATACCCTGATGTCTGGCTTTCCACCAGTATTGAAAAGGGGGACATTTTGGACAAGGCTTGATGCTTTATTATGTGCTTCTCTGTGTGACTGGAAAGGGAGGAACTTGGGTGCTTCGAAATCTGTTCCACTTAAGCCTGTTTTATCTCTTCAAACAATTAAAGAATAACTCAATTCTCAGATGTAATGATGCTTTGATAATATAAGTACCCATGCTGGATAAACACTAAGAATGGTCACTGTACTAATGAAATCATCAAGCTTCAGTAGTTTTCTTCTATATATAAGATGAAAACCTCTTCCTTGAGAAGTAACCTATGCAGAGTGTCCAATTATCTTTTGGCAAAGGTGCATTACCTTTCAAAATCTCATTTTGCTGGCAATGCTACATAACCTGCTGCCTGACAGTTTTTGTGAGCTCTATTGTGGAAGCAATTCACATCTAGATCAGGTCCTAAATTTTACTAATTAGAAAACTATCTTTTTTCTACTGTATTAAATTGTCAATGTAAACAGTATTTTGGCAGCAAGTTATCACAGAGTTTCAAAATACTTTCTCTGCAATAGATGATTAAATTTAAAGTGACTCACAAGTAATGTTTCTCAGCTACATAGAAAAAAAAAAAAGCTACAGATTTTCATACTGTATGGAATATAGTACACTTGTCATTTTGCAGATGGCCAATGAATATTTCTAAATAAATTTATTATGTCATTCCAAGAAATTTTAAAATCTAACAACATAAAGTTAGGGTTCTGTATTGAAATTTTCATCTACAAGACACTAAATACATCCTCTTGTACCAAACTGCAGAGTATGAGGAATTTGAATTGAAATCAGTTGTAAGAGCCAAGCACTATGAAAACACAGACGTAAAATGCCTTTTCCATTAAGTAGGCACAATATATAAGTACAATTAAATATGTATGAATCTAACTTTAAACAAATCTACTTTTAAATTTTTGACTGGCATTTTCTGACAAAAAGATATGATTTGCATATTTAACATTCTTTAGATTAGGGTTAAAAATCAGAAGATAATATTTACATTAAACTGTTTCTCAAATATTATTCTTTCTAATGGACTCATACATTATATTAGCTGGCAGTTATGTTTTAAAGCTAAGTAAAAACATCAACAAACTAATGTCTTGCAATTGATGCACAGGGAAGCAAATCCTTTGGGTCTTATATTCTTATGAAAATCATAGGATGAAACTGATGATTCACTGAAAAGAAAGGACAAGAAAATCTCAAAAAGATAGGGTATGTATATTTGGGTTTGTGAAAACCATTCCTCTGATTTAGTATTGAATCCCTGAGTAAGATGGTGACACATAATATTTGGATCAAGGGTAGATGCTGATTAATTAAATTGTATTTACTGAGGACGACAAGTAATTTCTGAAAAACAGCTTAAATTCTTATACACTATCTCCAGAATACCCAGTTTATACCTCCTTTATATAAGCTCATGCATATAATTTTTCCTAGATATCTATTCTTTTATGCCTATTTTACATGAGGGTTAGTTTTTCATAAAAACCAGCTGTATCCAGTTTTGTGAAATCTGGTCAGATATACAAGGTTGCATTCTTTTCCAGGCCTGGCCAGTTAAGAGGTAAAGTTCAGCTAAGGACATGAGCTCAGTTGGATGTGACAGATCATGAGACGGTAGCAGAGGATACTGACAACTAACACAAGGGCTAAGGGCAAAGCATGAAGAGCAAGGCAGAAATGACAGTGACAGGACAAAGCCACAGCACTTCTTGGGGACTGTGCAATTAAACTGGAGAGGAAGTGATGCCTAGGATCGCACTATTTGTGACAAAGAAGAGACTGAGTAATTTACATTTTTTCTCACACTGTAATTTGAATCCCACCTTGCAGATGTTTGCTTCCAGTGATCCAAGACAAGCTGCAACAATCTCTGGTGCTCTGTGTCGCAGACAAAAAGCAAGATTTCCAGTTGTCTGGCCATTCTCTTTTGTGTTCCTCCCATCTTTCTTATCAGTGTCTTCTATCACAATGTCTTCCAGACCATGAGACATTGTATGGAAGCTCAAAATCGATGGGATTCCTGGTCACCAGATATTTGTCCAAAATTACACCTTTCTAGCATAGCCTCTGCTCTGCTCTTGATTGAAACATTTTCCCTGGAGGAGCAAGGTTAGATCCCCTGAAATGTGGAAGTAATGAAAGTGGATTTTCAGGATGTTTCTACCTGGGTCCATAGAGAAGAAGCATATACAGGGAGCTCAGGGATAGAACAGTAAATTGGGAATTGTGATATGAGGGTCTGATTCTCTGCAGCGAGGTAAGTAACACCACAGTGGACTGGACTGAGAGAAGCTCTGCAGCAGGATGACTGGGTAGTAGTGATTTGGGAGTACTACAAACTTTGAATTGGAAACTTTGTTTATGTACCACCATTAAAGGCTTTTCTACTTAGATGCAGGTTTGAATAAGATAATTTCCAGTGGAAGATTAGGATGAAGTGAGACATTATTTTCCAGAACTCAGTCTATACAATGTCATGGGGTCTAATGGGCTATATCCATCAGTACTTAGATAACAGGCAGATGTCTTATCAAGTGTGCTTTCTATCTTCATTATAAGGTCATGGAGATGTGGACAGTGTCCCTGATGTTTGGAAAACACAAATTTTCTAACGTCAAAAATCCAGGGAACTACATGCAATTCAGCCTCACTTTTGACCCTGAGTAAATAATGGAACAGATTGGCATCATGCTTCTGAGCACAAGGAAGAAAATAAGGTACCTGGGAATAGTCAACATGAGTTTACCAAGGGTAAACAATGACTGGCAGTTGCCTTCTCTGATGTTACCTGGGACTGATGGCACTAGCGGTGCTGAAATGGGTTCTGTTGCCAAGCCAGGGGCAGCAAGAACTTCCAGTGCCCTCAAGGCCCAAACATATTTTTTCCTTCATTCAGTTCTATGCACCAAGGTGAAGTGCATTTGTGTTGCCATCATTTATTTTCCCTTTGATTTCATTATAACATTCCAATTTCTACTACACATTCATTTCATCTTTTATCTTGTTTCTAATACATGTGCCTGAACTTACAAAACCCTGTATGTGTCAGCATCAGTAAACAATTAATCAAAATCAAAAGCCACTCATCAATTAAACTTAAATCCAAGAGGTAATAGAAGCTATGAAGTTCCATTTTGCTTCACTGCTACTAAGAAAGAACATCTGTATCATCTGGATCTTTTCAGTGAGAAGTGTTGAACCTTTGAAGGACAGATCTTTATAAATATTAATTCTCATTTATGTTCACACCATGGCTAGCTAAATCTGATTGACCCTAAATGGAACAGGTTTTTACTTTTGCTTTGTTTCATGTTTTAACTGCACTTCTGTACATAATTATTCTAGTTGTTAATAATCTGTTCTTCAGATAAAGATGATGTGATGCTGACAAAAATGTAGTATTGTATTTTAAGTGAAGACAAAGCATGCAACACAGAACCTAAACATTGTTTAAAAATTAATTGTGTCCTTTTGATCAAAACAAAAAAAAATCACTCTGGAACAGGGTGTGTGTTGCGTGCATGAAAATATATTTTGCCAGCTGGAACATAGAAAATGTTTACAGTATGTTCACAATATGATTTATTGGAGTTTACAGCTCTGGGATGGGTACATTCTCTAAGGTACTAGATTGCCTGGAGCCTACACATTTCTCCATGTTCTTAAATCAATTTCAAACTACTTTTAAAGTGTATTAGCTATACTTGCTAAGCTTCCTTGTTCTATGACAGCCAGAACCACAAGCACAATCTGTGGAATCTATGCAAACAGATGGATGTTTTAAAAAAAAAAAAAAAGAAAGAGAAAATAAAGCAGTCTTACCTATGTGAATTAACTCCAAATACCCCAAATAAACAACCAATGACTTTTGATATGACTTGCTTAAACAACATGGGTGGGGAGCTATTTAAAAGCCATTTTACAGCATTTGAATCATTTGCAGCATTTAAATTCTAAAATATTTTAAAACAGTATTGATGTCATGGCTATCCAGGAGGGGTTAAAAAGACATTGTGAGAGTTAGCCCAGCTGCAGAAGAGTCAAGAAGTAGTTTCAAGCCATGGGAATAATTTGTTAAATTAGGGTGAGCCCCAGAACTCATCCCATAAGCCTTTCAGGCTATTACGTTAATCAGCCTGAGTTCTGTTCCACTCTTGGTTACTTGTTCTCCCAATATGGTTATGTTTCCAGAATGTTCCACCCCTAAGTGTATATATTGTTACTTCTCCATTGTTACTGGTCTTTGGAGTCAGCCCCTACCTGGTGTCTTTGGAGTCAAGCTCTACTGAGTGTTTGGTTTGTGGGCATCGTCCACAAACTTGTTTCCTTTTACAATTGAACTGATTTTCTTTTGGGGCTACCCTCCATTGCTCACGCTCCTTTGTTTTCACCAGCATCGCCCTGAAGTCAGGGACCTGAGAAGTTTGTTGCGGCCACCCTCACCGCGACAATACATGACCTTGAAACTAGAGTTATTATTTGGGTGAAATAGTGCACTAGTGCAAACAGACATTTCTGAAAATAAGCTTTTGGAAAGTTTTTTCTGATAAATGAGATATTGCAGTACTCTAGCACACTTTCTTCATAGATATGTTTGTGTATTGCTACTAAACTTTTCTTTGAAAGTTAGAAACTGTTTTCTGTCCATCCTTCAATGAAAAGTTTCTTCACTTAGAGACTCATTTCCATGGCATTTTTATGCATCACCTTTTTTCAATACTCTTAAACTAAGGATACTAGAAAAATGTAATGGCCCAATATCCATTCCAAAGATGCATGTGTGGGGGTCGTCAGTAGGTCAATAGATCCCTACTCATAAAGCTAACTTCTCCATTTTTTTAATATGTCACATTATCACACAGTCTTTACTATGTCATATTCAAGTTTGTTATGACCTTTATATTCTTTTCAGAATCACTGTCACTCCACACTTAAGCATTGTAATATTACTCTGTATTTTATTCCCAGGATGCATTATAATAAGATTTCTTACAGAATGAAACCCATCAGAAACAGGCTATTTGCACAGACACTAAGACTGTTCACAAGGTAACTGCACAAATGAGATGGAAACTCCTTGTCGCAAGTAGCAAATGTCACACAAGATAAGGTAAGAAAGGCATGGCCCCTCAGATGATTCCAAAGAGAATAAAAAAGTATAATATAATTTTTATTTACTTGTTCTAGCATACACCAAGCTTGTTCTTGTCCATACTGCTGTACCAGTCTCTAACAATTCATGGTTTACAATTTCATTAATATAACATTTACCCTGCAGATGGGCTACAGAACCATAAACTCATCAACCAGTTTTCCAAATCCTTCTAAGAAAACAAATTCTCCGTATAAGAAGCAGTCATTCATTAAATAGGTATGACTTGAATTCCATCTTTTTAGATTTATAATTGTAATATTGCTGTACAGAGTAAATGCTATCTAAGTGCATCACTTATCAAATAATCCAGACAGGTTTTTTCTGAGTGTGTTTTCTGCATTACGTCTCATTCCACTAACTTTTATGGCACATATAAATCTTCCCAGATGGTTTTCATGTTTATTTCCAGATCACGGATGAAAAATATTAAAACACACTAGCTCGGATCCTGTGGAAAATGTTTGAATCCCATGGAATATGTTTGAAATTTGATTATTGCATACTTCAGCTAACTTTTGTAGAGGTTTGAGGACTGCTCAGGTCTTAATTAATTTAGTAATGACCAATGAGTTGTCTAGTCATTAGCATTCACAAAATATATCCTAGTTCCAGTGTAAGAAAATGTCACATTCCAACATTCTACTTTTTGTCATAAGTGAAGTGTGATCCATTCTTAGACAAATCACTATATAAACCTTAATATAATATTTATCATTGAAATATAGAAAGGTGTGTTTTGGAAGGTGTGTTTTGTGTCCTAAAGATCATCTGGTTCCAACTCCCCTGCTGTGAGCAGGGAAACCTTTCACTAGACCAAGTAGCTCAAAACCCCATCCAACCTGGCCTTGAGTACTTCCAGGGCTGGGACATCTTCACCTTCTCTGGGCAACCTGTTCCACAGCCTCATCACCCTCTCAGTAAAGAATAATCTAATCTAAATCTACCCTTTCCTAGTTTGAAGAAATTGCCCCTTGTCCTCTCACTACATGCTCTTGTAAAATATCCATCTACAACTTTCTTGAAGGCTTCAGGTACTGAAAGGCTGCTAGAAGGTCCTCCTTGAGCCTTCTGTTCTTCATGCAGAACTGCACCCAATCTCTCAACCCATCTTCACGGGAGAAGTGCACCAGACCCTGATCATCCTTGGATGATCCTCAAGTCCCATTTGGACTTGCTCCAGCAGGTCCATGCCCCTGTGCTGGGGGCCCCAGAGTTGAATACAGCACTCCAGGTGGGGTTGCATGAGTGCAGAGTAGAGGGGCAAAATCATCTCCCTCGACCTGATGGCCGCGTGTCTTTTGTTGCAACCCAAGACAGAGTTGGCTTTCTGGGCGGTAAGCCCACATTGATGGCTCATGTCCAGCTTTTTGTTCACCACAAACCCTACGTCCAACTGGTCTGGGCTGCTCTCAATCTCTACCCAACCAGTATTTGTGTTTGGGATTGCCCTGACACAAATGCAGGATCTTAGTTATGGCAATCCCAACTACTTTATATGTGTTCACAATTTTTAGAAGTCTACACTTAGTAAGGAACAACAATAATGAAACAATGAGTAGGAAAAAAAAAGAAAAAAAATTAGTTTTACACACTATTCATTATGATGATATTTTTACTCACTACACTACTTTTTAAATTTTTATATTCTACTTATTATTATTTACACACCATTTATTATTCTACCACATTGTCATAAAATTGTAGTCTTTAGCTATGCAAGTAATCTATGTCTGGGCCATCATGGTATCTGAGTTCTTAAAGATCACCAGTACCTTTGTTTCCTCCCTCCCTTCCCAGTTGTCTGAGGAGATGAAGTTACATCACACTAGCTTGAAAAACAATTATAAATAGAGATTTAGAGAATTAAGTCTTTCCTTATTTCTCATTATTTATATTTTCTCTGGAATAATTGGAAACTGTGATCAAAGTAACTCTATTCTACCATATTACATTAGAGTGCTGTGAGCCAACATACCTAGGTAACTGAAACATAAAGCCTATCTCTACTAAATTTAAAAAAAAATGTTTCACTTTTACTTCCTGTGCCCAGTTTTATTTCTTAGAACTGTGTCATAATTATGACAGACATCTATACAGATATTTTTATTCAAGGTAATAAGATCATGTCAAAAATGTTGTGATAACCAATTCAGTATTAAGCATCCATGCTAAGAAATTTAAATATTTAATTCTTGTTTTTAGAAAAAAAAAATCCTGATCTTATAAAAAACCCACACATTTTATATGACTATGATATATTCTTTTTTAGTTCTTAAGGCAAGTGACAAATAACATTTCAGATTCTAGTAATTTCTATACATATTTACATATTCATCTGTCAGCTACAGTAAGTCAAATAGGCTGACATTTTTCTCAAGGAGAGATTTGATGTGAAATTCAACTCATGACCCTACAGGATACCACAACTGACTTAATTTTCTTGTACTTCATACATTCTGTTTTGCCTTCTCCGAAGGCAATTAAATTTTCTCTGAAGGCAGTAGAGCCATGGGCCGGCATTATGGAGTAGAATGAGAAAGTTACCTTAGGAAACATGAATAATAGAGTGAGAGTACCAGTTGTTTACACATTTGTTTTGAATTTTTATATTTCAGTGCCAGGTGATACATTTAGGCAAAAAAATGAGATGGAGCATAAGGGATTTTTGACCACTTGATATGTATTGTCACTGAAACTCAAGGTACTTTCATTGAAGAGCATGAACCTGGATTTAATTTTAGTAAAGAAATAGGTAATAATTGATACAGTTGAAGAACACATATACACCTTAGCAACTTGATTTTTCAAGTGTATATAGAATCATGAAATAATAAGATCATTAAAGCTGGAAAAGACCTTTCAGATCATCAAGTCTAACCATCAACCTAGGACAACCACCACCATGTTCACCACTAAACTACGTCCCTGAGTCCCATATCCAACTCCAGGGATGGTGACTCAACCACTTCCCTAGGCAGCCTGTTCTAATGCTTGACATTCCTTGCCACAAAGAAAATTTTTTTTGACATCCAGTCTAAGTCTCCCCTTGCACAATTGAGACCATTTTCTCCTGTCACTTGTTACACAGGAGAAGAAACTGACACTGACCTTATTACAATCTTCGTTCAGGTAGTTCTGGAGAGTGATTAGATTTGCCCTGAGACTCCATTTCTGCAGCTAAACAGTCCCAGATCCCTCCACTGCCTCTTAAAAACCTTGCTTTCCAGACTCTTTGCCAGCTTTGCTGCCCCTCTCTAGACACCCTCCAGCACTGTAATGTCTCTCTCAGAGTGAGAGGCCCACAGGTGGACACAGGATAGGAGGTGTGGCCTAATAATAGGTCCTTCACCCACAGGACAAGTAGTAAAGTTTTAAAACTAAAATAGGATTGATTCATACCAGAGAAAAGGAAGATTTTTTTTTTTTT